>JAAGEH010000034.1:545162-630584 GCA_011751065.1 Lasiurus cinereus | reverse complement strand
TACCCACTTGCCTCTCATTTCCCCCTTTCAATGCACTGGCTCGTGCAAGAAATGGTTGACCCCAGAGGTGTGGCTCCGTGGATTAGAGCATCTTCCCATCACCTGAAGTCACTTTGATGTTTTTCCTCTGTACTTCCTTCCCTCTCTTGACTCTCTCAGAAAACAAAGGGAAGAAATATCCTCAGGGAAGGATAAACGAAAATTGATGTGGCCTTTTCTTTGGGGACTTAAAATCTTTCCAAGCATATGCACTTCTTTGATCTGATCCTGCAATGAATTTTGGGACATACATAACATTAATTTATTAATTCATCTGCTTTTGAATATTAGGGTTTAAAACATCACATTTAAAGTGATATTTGTCAGTACTGTTTACTCTTTAGCCACAAAAAAATAGAGCAGAAGACAGCAGTGATGAATAGTTTCCTTTAAGGTCAAGTTAAGTTTCCAATTAAATTGCCCCACCCTAACCGGTTTGGCTCAGTGGATAGAGTGTTGGTCTGTGGACTGAAGGGTCCCAGGTTGGATTCTGGGCAAGGGCACATACCTGCATTGTGGGCTTGATCTCCAGTGTGGGGCATGCAGGAGGCAGCTGATCAATGATTCTCTCTCATCATTGATATTTCTATTTCTCTCTAGCTCTCTCTTCCTCTCTGAAACCAATAAAAATATATATATTTAAATTGCCCCAAAGTAAGGACATTTCATTATTTTTCTACCAATTACACTAAGTAACATTACAGCCTGTCTGGTAAATACTAGATAATAGATTGAAAAAATAAATTGTATTTACCCATCTTCTTTCCTAAAACACAAATGACTAAATAAAAAATTAAATAAATATGGTTCTCTTTTTCTCATGTACTTTTATTGGTTCCATTTTATTAAAACCTGTCCAACCCATTTGCCACTGCATGGAGGGCCTTTTAGTCCTACTAGTGTCCATGCGTTCTCTCCCCAGCCCCCTTCCTGCTATCACACTGAACTCTCTGAGGCCCCTCCAGAGAACAGACCAATCTCCCAGGTTGCACTTATCCAGACTCTTTCCTGTCCATGGCATATCCTTCGTGCTGTATGCACTCATTGGTCTCCTCATTCTTTTTTTTTAAATTAAATATTTATTATTCAGATTATTACATTTGTTTCTCTTTTTTCCCCTCCATAGCACCACTCCACCCAGCTCCCACCCTTCCCTCTACCCTTACCTTCCTCCCATGACCTCATCCATAGGTGTATGATTTTAATCCAGTCTCTCCCTGTACACCCCTCACCCCTCTCCCCCCTGAGAATTATCAGTCCACTCCCTTTCTGTGCTCCTGATTCTATTATATTCACCAGTTTATTCTGTTGATCAAATTTTTAATTCACTTAATTTTTAGATTCACTTGTTGATAGATATGTATTTGTTTTCATAATTTTTTGGCTTTTACCTTTTTCTTCTTCCTCTTCTAAAAGAGTACCTTTCACCATTTCATATAATACTCATTTGGAGTTGATGAACTCCTTTAGGTTTTTCTTATCTGTGAAGCTCTTTACCTGCCCTTCAATTCTGAATGATAGCTTTGCTGGATAGAGTATTCTTGGTTGTAGGTTCTTGCTATTCATCACATTGAATATTTCTTGCCACTCCTTTCTGGCCTGCATAGTTTCTGTTGATAAATCAGCTGACAGTCGTATGGGTGCTCCCTTGTAGGTAATTAACTGTTTTTCTCTTGCTGCTTTTAATATTCTCCCTATGTCTTTTGCTCTTGGTATTTTAATTATGATGTGTCTTGGTGTAGTCCTCTTTGGATTCCTTTTCTATGGGGTTCTGTGTGCTTCCTGGACTTGTAAGTCTATTTCTTTCACCAGATGTGGGAAGTTTTCAGTCATTATTTCTTTAAATAGGTTTTCAGTATCTTGCTCTCTCTCTTCCTCTGGCACCCCCACAATTCTGATGTTGGTATGCTTGAAGCTGTCCCAGAGGCTCCTTACATTATCTTCACATTTTTGGATTCTTTTCTCTTCTTGCTTTTCCAGTTGAATGTTTTCTGCTTCTTTATATTTCAAATTTTTGACTTGATTCTTGCCTTTCTCTAGTCTACTGTTAGGACTCTATAATATTTTTTTATTTCAGTCAGAGTATGTTTAATTTCTAGTTGGTCCTTTTCCATCTCTAGTTGGCTCTTTTTCATCTCCTCTTGGGTCTCGCTAACTTTATCTAACTTTTCTAGCATATTCTTGAAAAACTTTATAAGCGTGGTTTTGAACTCTATATCCAGTCGTTTGTTTTCCTCCATTTCTTTTGTTTGTGATCCCTTCCCTTGTCTCAGCATTTTCACTATGCCGGGAGAACTTCTGTGTTGGATTTAGCCTTATGATATCAGACTTGCAACTCCGCAGAAGCCTCTCTGTTGAGCTTGGGATGGGTGGAGTCTCAGGGCTTAAGGGACCACCTTGCCTTCCAGTGGACCCCACCCTCCATGGCCACTGAGTCTCATGTGACTGGGTAATCGCTGGAGCGGTCCTTGTGCACGCGCACCCGCAGTGCCTCTAGACCGCTGCCCCTCGGGCTCCCCTGTGCTCGAGGACCACATGAGTCTAGGTCCGCAGGGTTTCACCCGAAACAGGGGCTTAGTTGAGTCAGAAGTGGCACAGTTGGGAGGGTCCGTCTTCTGCCTGCTCGGGAAAGCCAGTGGCACAATCAGCAATCTGTCCTCTGCGCAGTGCCGTGCGCGCCATCAGACCTCTGATCTTTTGCGACTCCCCTACATTTCTGTGCACCTCTCCCTTTTCACAGTCCAAACTCCCCCCGTATGAGTTTCGGCTGGATCTGGGGTTTAGTGTCATAAGATAAGGGGTTCAATGCCTTTGAGAGTCTCTGTTTTTCTCCTGCCAGAGAAAACCAGCCAGGTACTCCGGCACCCGCTCTCTCCACCGCAAGTCTCCGTACCTCAGCTTTTTGCAGCTCCTCTGGGTCTCTGTGAGCCCCTCTCTTTCCCTCTAGTTGTAGAATTTCCACTCAGCCAGCTTTCCTGTGGTTCTGGATGATGTCCATTCTGTCTTTTAGTTGTAGTTTTGAAATTGTTGTGCGAGGCAGCAATGTAGGTGTTTACCTATGCCGCCATCTTGGATTCTCCTCCTCATTCTTTAAGACTCAAGTAGATCCTCACACCCATTGGAGACTCGCTCTGACTCCACCTCAATCCTCCCCAAGTCTGGCTCTGGGCGGGGCACAGGATGGTGCCCTGTGGAGGCTCTGTACCCACAGAGTACCAGGAAATGATGTGCATCTGAAGTCGTGTGATGTGCCCAGGTGTGCCTATATTCTGTGCATCCAAAACTCCTAGAAAACTCCTAGCAGTTGACTGTAGAGAGCAGCTATAGGGTTAAGCCTTGGACTGACCTGTTAGCAAAGCCACAAACAAGTCCCACCTTAGAGGGCACAGCCCTCTTAACATAATTAAGCTTGACCTATGACATTCCCTAAATCCTTCCTGGGTAGCTAATGGGCTGTGGGAGTTGCAGCAAATGCTGCCAAAAAAAAGTGAAACTCACAAGGACATTGTAACTATGGTGACCACTACATCGTTTACCTCTGACTATAAAATAAAGCCTCAGTTGGCATAGAATGATAACTGTCTGGTTACTCATTTGTCTCTGGCACCTGACTCTGAGCTCCATGAAGGAAGTTACTAAGTCTCACCTCTTTACCTCCATTGCTGAGCTAAAGTGCAACTCTCATACACCAGACATTTACCAAAGGACTAAGAGAATCCATTTCCATACAACAGGAAAAGGGCAGGTTCCCCATAGTGGCCGTCTATTGCAGCATGCAATGTCTGCCCTCATGCAATGTCTGTCCTTCTGACTTAATGTGGGCATTTTTTCCACAGCTAAGTGATGAAGTCCAAAAGTAATCAACAACTATAGCTACGGTGTACTGTGTGAGCCAGTGGGTTCAATCACACATTGGCCTTATTTTCCTCATGTCACAGTTTAGAAAGGGATAGTAAGTGGTTTGTCCAAATTCCCAGACCTATAAAAGGACTGAGCCAGTATTTAAACCCAGGTCTTCTCGATTGATTTTAAATGCTTCTAAAGCTCTCTCCACTATGCTTTATATGTATAAGGAAACATAATTTCCACCTATATAATTTTATAAAAAAAGATAAACTTAATGACATGAAACTTTTCAAAAGTAGTATTATCTTTTCCCATAGGCTGGAACAACTGAATTCCTGGTGCTGAATTCCAGCGTGAGAATTGGCATTTGACAAGTACTTATTACCGTTGCCCAGTGCACATTCCTGTGATGGGATTTTTCTTTGTAGACACACTACCTCCTTTGTACTTTCCTTAACTGAGATTTGCATTTATGTTCAATATTTATTTTTTTATTTTTTTAAATTTCTTTCTTTATTTTTTAAATAAATCTTTATTGTTCAGTTTATAACAGATGTTCCTCTTTTGTCCCCCCCCATAGCTCCCCTCCACCTGATTCCCCAGCCCCCACCCCATGCCCTTACCCCCTGCCACTATCCTCATCGATAGGTGTAAGATTTGTGTCTAATCTCTTCCTGCACACCTCACTCCTCCTGGTAGTCCATTCCCTTTCTATGCCCCTATTTTTATTATATTCACCAGTTTATTCTATTCATTGGATTTTTTTATTCACTTGATTTTTAGATTCACTTGTTGATAGGTATTTGTTATCACTTTGTTGTTCATAATTTTTATCTTTACCTTTTTATTCTTCCTCTTTTTAAATAATACCCTTCAGCATTTCATATAATTCTGCTTTGAAGTTGATGAACTCCTTTAGCATTTTCTTGTCTGTGAAACTCTTTATCTGACCTTCAATTCTGAATGATAGCTTTGCTGGGTAGAGCACATTTGTTTGTAGGTTCTTGCTATTCATCACTTTGAATATTTTCTGCCATTCCCTTCTGGCCTGCATAGTTTCTGTTGAGAAATCAGCTGAAAGTCATATAGGCACTCCCTTGTAGGTAACTAACTGTTTTTCTTTTGCTGCTTTCAAGATTCTCTCTTTGTCTTTTGCTCCTGGCATGTTAATTATGATGTGGTCCTCTTTGGATTCCTTTTGTTTGGGGTTCTGTGCACCTACTGGGCTTGTAAGTCCATTTCTTTCACAAGGTAGGGAAAGTTTTCAGTCATTATTTCTTCAAATAGGTTTTCATTATCTTGCTCTCTCTCTTCTTCTGGCACCCCCATAATTCTTTTTTTTTTAACATATTTTATTGATTATTCACAGAGAGGAAGGGAGAGGGATAAAAAGCCAGAAACATTGATGAGAGAGAGACATCGACCAGCTGCCTCCTGCATGCCCCCCACTGGGGATGCGCCCGCAACCAATGTACATGCCCTTGACCGGAATCCAACCTTGGACCTTTCAGTCTGCAGGCCAACACTCTATCCACTGAGCCAAACTGGTCTCGGCACCCCCATAATTCTGATGTTGGTATGCTTGAAGTTGTCCCAAAGGCTCCTAATCATTATCTTCACATTTTTGGACTCTTTTTCCTTTTTTGTTTTTCTGGTTGGGTGTTTTTTGCTTCCTCATATTTCAGATCTCTGATTTGATTCTTGGGGCCTCTAGTCTGCTGTTGGATTTCTGTATATTATTCTTTATTTTAGACAGTGCATGCTTAATTTCTGACTGGTCCTTTTCCTTTTTTTTTGGGGGGGGGCATTCTCATTAAGATCCTTGAAAGTCTCACTAAGTTTCTCAGAAGTCTCACTAAGTTTCTCAGTGGTTTGTAGAAGATTCTTGAGTAACCTTATAAATGTGGTTTTTGAACTCTATGTCCAATAGTTTGCTTTCCTCCATTTCTTTTATTCCTGACATGTTTCTTGGTCTCTGTATTTTGGGTACTTCCCTTGTTGATGGAATGGCTTTGTGTACTAGTTGTCCTTTAGGGCCCAGTAGCTCTGCCTCCCCAATCACCTGAGGTGGATACTTTTGGTGCACCTCTTTGTGGGCTGGGTATACAGTCTTGTTGTAGTTAAGCCTTGATTGCTATTGGTACACTGGGAGGAACTGACCTCCAGGACAATTGACTGTGAGGATTAGCTGTATCTATTAGTGGAAGAACTGCTGTGCTGAAGACACCCCTATGGAGCAGGACTTGATTCAGTGGGGTATTGGCACTCGCCAAGTCTGTCTCTTGAGTGTGTCACTTATGTATGTGAGGAGTTGAAATCTGGTGTCATCTCACACTGACCTCTATGTACACTGGTTCCTGGATCTTCAAGGAGGTACAAGTCAGCTAGTGTCTGTGCCCTCCCAGCAGGAGCTACAAGGAGATTTACAGATTTCTCCTCTTTGCTTGGAGTTTGGGAGTTTTGGAGTTGTCTGATCCAGTTGCAATTTGTTAGGTTAAGCTGCCAGAGGGCAGGCCATACATATGCAAAGGCTGCTGTGCACAGCTAGGTGGGTTTGTAAATTGGGCGGGTTGGGGGTCTCAGGGAGTCACTAGGCTAGGGCATGGCAAACAGCAATGGCTGCCAGTCAGCCCTCTCTACTGCATTCTGTTCAGTGTCCTGCATCCCGCACACCAGTGCAGTAAACAATGATTCCTGTGCACACTCTGTGAGAGAGCCACCTTTTGACCTGATGGCAGAGAGTCCAGTTTCTCCCTGTATGAGTCTGGGTCCCCAGAATCTCTCCGGAAACTGGAGTTCAGAGCAGTCAGGAACTTGTAACTCCCTCCCAAATTAAAAAAAAAAAAGAAAAAGAAAAACCAGCGCATGCCAGCCTGATTTATGTGTCTCCTTACCTCTGCCTTTCTGAGCCTCTGCATGTCCTACCAGGTCTCACTGCACTTTTTCTTTCTAGTTGTAGAACTTCCACTCTGCCAGCCTTCCTATGGTTCTGGAGGATAGTCGTTTTGTCTTTTGTTGTAGTTTTAGTGTGGTTGCGAGAGACAGCACATATAGGTATATACCTTATGCCACCATCTTGGTTCTCTCTAAATTTCTTTATTGATTCAGGTATTACATATGTGTCCTTATTCCCACATTACACCACACCTCCCATTCATGCCCCCAACCCCCTGTTGTCTGTGCCCATTGATTAGGCTTTTATGCATGCATATAAGTCCTTTGGTTGATCTCTCAATATTAATTTTTTTTAATTTAATAAATCTTTATTGTTCAGATTATTACAATTGTTCCTCTTTTTCCACCCCATAGTTCCCCTCCACCCGGCTCCCACCCCTCCCTCTGCACTTACCTCCCCCTCCATTTCCTCATTCATAGGTATACGATTTTTGTCCAGTCTCTCCCTGAACTCCCCTCACCCTTTTCCCCCTGAGAATTGTCAGTCCACTCCTTTCTATGCCACTGATTCTATTCTATTCAACAGTTTATTCTGTTCATCAGATTCTTAATTCACTTGATTTTTAGATTCACTTGTTGATAGATATGTATTTGTTGTTCCTAATTTTTATCTTTTCCTTTTTCTTCTTCTTAAAGAGTACCTTGCAGCATTTTATATAATACTGGTTTGGTGTTGATGAACTTCTTTAGCTTTTTCTTTATCTTCTGAATGATAGCTTTGCTGGGTAGAGTAATCTTGGTTCTTGCTCTTCATCACTTTGAATATATCTTGCCACTCCCATCTGGCCTGCATAGTTTCTGTTGAGAAATCAGCTGACACTCATATGGGTGCTCCCTTGTAGATAATTAACTGTTTTTCTCTTGCTGCTTTTAATATCCTCTCTTTGTATTTTGCTCCTGGCATTTTAATTATGATGTGTCTTGGTGTGGTCTTCTTTGGATTCCTTTTGTTTGGGATTCTGTGGGTTTCCTAGATTTGTAAGTCTATTTCTTTCATCAGGTGGGGGAATTTTTCAGTCATTATTTTTCCAAGTAGGTTTTCTCTCTCTTTTTCTGGCACCCTCATAATTCTGATGTTGGTATGCTTGAAGTTGTCCCAGAGGCTCCTTACATTATCTTCACATTTTTGGGTTCTTTTTGCTTTTTGCTTTTCCAGTTGAGTGTTTTCTGCTTCTTTATAGTTCACCTTTTTGACTTGATTCTTGCCTTCCTCTAGTCTGCTGTTAGTTCTCTGTATAATATTTTTTATTTCATTCAGTGTATGTTTAATTTCTAGTTGGTTCTTTTTCATCTTCTCTTGGGTCTTGCTAAATTTATCCATCTTTTCTAAGAAATTCTTGAAAAAATTGATAAGTGTGGTTTACTACTCTATATCCAGTCATTTGTTTTCCTCCATTTCTTTCATTTGTAATTTGTTTCTTTGTTTCCTCATTTTTGCTGCTTCCCTGAGTTGGTAGAGTAGCTTTGTATACTAGTTGTCCTATCATAATATTTATTTTTATTAAATCTAATCTAAAAGCAAGTTTTATTACATGAACTTATTTTTAAGTAAAGAGAAGAGAAAAGCACACAGGTGAGAAATAAAAATCTTCTGTAATGTCACCAACCAGCGATATAACTGCTGGGAGGATCTTTCTCTTAAATTAAAAATATACTATTATTTCTCACAAAAAGGAAACTATACAATAATTTTTTTACTGATTTTGTTTTATAGAGGCCTGGTGCACAAAATTTGTGCACGAGGTGGAGGGGTTTGTCCTTCAGCCAAGCCTGCCTCTTCTCCAATCTGGGACCCCTAGAGGGATGTCCAACTGTCCAGGTAGGATTGGGCCTAAATGGGCATTTGGACATCCCTATCACAATCCAGGACTGCTGGCTCCCAACTGCTCACCTGCCTGTCTTCCTGATTGCCCCTACCTGCTTCTGCATGCCAGCCTGATCACACCCTAACCACTCCTCTGACAGCCTGATTGATGCCTAACTGCTCCCTTGCCAGCCTGTTTGCCCTTAACAGCCCCCCCGCTGTTGGCCTGGTCACCTCTAAATGCCCTCTCCTGCAGGCCTGAGTCCCCCCCAACTTCCCTTCCCTGCAGGCCTGGTCACCCCAACTTCCCTCCTCTGCCAACCTGGTCACCCCTAACTGCCCTTTCCTGCAGGCTTGATCACCCCCAAGTGCCCTCCCTTGCAGGCCTGGTTCTTCCCAACTGCCCTCCCCTGCTGGCCTGATTGTCCACAACTGCCCTCCCTTGCTGGTCATCTTGTGTTGACTATCTTGTGTCCACATGGGGGCAGGATCTTTTGACCACATGGAGGCAGTCATCTTGTGTATTGGAGTGATGGTCAATCTGCATATTACACTTTTATTAGATAGGATAGAGGCCTGGTGCAAGGGTGGGGGCCAGCTGGTTTGTCCTGAAGGGTGTCCTGGATCAGTGTGTGTGTGTTCCTTTGGAGCATGGGGTGGCCTGGGCGAGGGCCTGTGGTGGTTTGCAGGTCAGCCACACCCCCCAGCAACCCAAGCAGAGGTCCTGGTACCTGCATTTATTTATCTTCTACAATTGAAACTTTGTAGCTTGGAGCAGAGCTAAGTCTTCTGCTCACACAGCCCTTGAAACTTTGTTGCCTTAAGTGGGGGTCTGCACTGGCCAGGGTGTGCAGAAAGTTTGGCTTCCTCCATTGACAGGGGCAACCCAAGTCTCCTTCCTACTCTCTCTGTGGCCATAGCCATCTTGGTTGGGTTAATTTCCATATTTGCTCTGATTGGCTGGTGGGCATGGCTGGTGGGCATGGCTGGTGGGTGTATCAGGGGTATGGTCAATTTGTATATTACTTTTTTATTAGATAGGATAAGTATATATATATATATATATATATATATATATATATATATATATTATTGATTTTTTACAGAGAGGAAGGGAGAGGGATAGAGAGTTAGAAACATCAATGAGAGCGAGATATCGATCAGCTAGCTGCCTTCTGCATGCCCCCTACTGGGGAAGCGCCTGCAACCAAGATAAATGCCCTTGACTGGAATCAAACCTGGGACCTTTCAGTCCGCAGACCAACGCTCTATCCACTGAGCCAAACCGGTTTTGGCAGGATAAGTATATTATTGATACACCATTCTCTAAGTAGCACTTCATTGTATAGTCAGTCATAACAACATATTAAAGCAGATTCTCACTTTTGGAAATTTGGGTTACATTTTACAATTATAAATATCTAATTTATAAATATATGTATCAACATTCTATTTATTTGTCTAATCTATAAATGTCCTCATTTTAACCAAGAGAAAAGTAAAAGTTGGCATGAAAATTGTCAAAATTCTACTCTTGGTAAATGCAATGTAGAAAAATATATTTTGAAAAACTACATTACAAATAATTGCAAAGGTCTGAATTGTAAGGTCTGAATATCCATATAAATTTTTTGCATTCAGAGCAGAAAGTCAGTAAGAGTTTGTGCATCAATGCATTTTACCAGAACTTCCCTCCTCGATCTTTGTCTTGTTTCTGCAGAGCTGCCATTTCCTAGAAGGCCATGACTTTGGGCAGCATGGGATACACACTGGCATTCTAAGAATAACAAAAGTTAGTGGAACCATTGGGTCCTAAAGGAGTTAGTAAAAGCTGTCTGTCAGGGAAATACCTGTGAATGGCCACACAGACATAGTGTGAGTGCAAAGTGGGTGAAGTTCAACTTTGTCCCCTGCCTTCCGGGCGCAGCTGCCTCCCTGCTGACCTTGCAGCCCACCAGCAAGACTCCCATTACAGAGCAGGACCTGGGAAAGCAAAGTGGAAAAGGCGTGGGTGCCAGGGTGATATCCAGCATGTAGAAGGGTTCAGGAATCTGGAGAAAGGCTGTGAGTAAATAAATAAAGAGACTAGAAATATAATATAAATTTGTAATCCATTGGAGAGCCAAAGGAAGTTTAGCTGTAGTAGCTAAGTTCTATCTCCAGATCCAGGGCTCTTTTTATTCCCACATTTTTCCCTATAGCAAAGTAAATATACAGATCAAACGTAAGTTTGGTATACAGTAGGCATTGTCAGGTTGGAGGAAATGCCTTCAGCTGTCCCAGCAATTTGGCCAGCAGAAGGCAATAACATGTAGATTAAAATGCCCTCCGCTGTCTGGCAGCAAGCAATCATTTATGCATCTTTTTCAGATTTAGAAAAATGCTTTTGGCCATTTCAGTAGGCAATAATATGTATCTTCAGCTCTGCTGAAGCCTCAAGCTTCCATTAATCTTTTGATGATACTTCTTGCATTTATGACATGCTGGAATTAGCTTCCAGAACGTGGGCTCTGAAGTCCAGTCGGCTTTTGGTTTCAAATCCCAGTGCCAATACTTACTAGTTATAGAAAAGTTGTCACTTTACTTAATTTATCAAAATGTCCACTTCCTCACCTATAAATGAGAGTCAAAATGCCACCTTGCAGGGTTGCTGTGGGGTTTAAATGAACTAAAGTTTGCAAAGCAGTGCAATTCTTTCTTCTTCTTCTTTTTTTTTTTTTTTGGAAAGATTATCTCCTGCATTTCTTTTTTTTAATTTTTATTAATTTTTTATACATATCTCCCCATTGCCCCCCTCCCTCCCAGGCATACCCCAACCCCCCAATGTCTATGTTCATTGGTTATGCTTATATGCATGCATACAAGTCCTTTGATTGATCTCTTATCTACCTCACTTTGAACAGAATGCGCTCCAGACTTATAGCTACCATTGTGGCAATGAGTGTGTATGCATATATATGTCTATATATGGGGAACAAGCTACCACAGCAAGTATGGGGTCTTACTCAAGTTTTCTGTGTTTAAGACTTTTATTTGTTGAATTGAATTATAAATGCAGTTCAAATATCATTTGCTAGCATTATAATATATTTAATGCAAACTTTTAAAAAGGCAATAAAATGTAACATGCCTTTCCAGGCAGAATAGCATTAAAGGAGCATCTTTATCCCCTAATGTTGTACTTGAGCTACGAGAACTTTTCTATAATTTCCAGAATAGTGTCAAAATGAATATATATCAGCAGACTCACCTTCTTGAAGGTCAGTAATAAATAGCAGGCATTGATGTAGCATGAACATGCACACAATCTCTAACTACATATAGAAAAGTGACATGAAGGTGATTTGCTTCACAAAAGATTATATATTACAAATCAAAGTACTGACAAGGTTGCTGTGTACCCTTCCAGAAGAATGATGGAATTAGGTAGAATCAGGCTATTTCCCACAAGTGAATGATGTGATCATTTAGAGGTGCCGAGCAGTGACAGATCCTTCCTATTATTATTTGTAACAGTTGCGGCCATGTTTGCATTGGTTTTATTAAGATCTGCTTCTCCCTGTGGGGAAATCACAACCTTTATATTAATTTTCTTCTGAGTCTGTAAATCATGTAGCTGCTCTCACAGTAGCTGTCAAAGTGCCTGCCTCAGTAGTGTTTAATGGTGCTCAGGCACCTCGCACAAAGGTGTGTGGACTGATCAGTGTGCGTGGGTCCACACTATCCTTTGTCCCGGGTTGTGTTAAACTGCACCGAACTTCAAACCAATGTAAAGTAACTGGGTAAAACACAGTGCCACCACAGACAATTGTCACATATTCTCTTCCACTCCCCAAGAGTTCCATGTGTCTTTCCATTTTGACTCCTAATCCATAGAGCTAAGACTGAACCTTCTCACTCCAGTAGACAGTCCTTCCTTGAAGGCGGGCTCACGAGCAGCAGAGCATAGGAAGACTCGCACCACCCTTGACCATCTGTCAGAGTTGTCATGTTCTCCACATTTGTACTTCGCTTTTTCTTTTCTTTTACTTTTCCCACTTTTTTTTCTGATTCCTCGAGACACCCAGTGCTTTGTTTATTAATCTTTCACACTTGCTCTCTAAGTCACACCCTCTGCATGAATGAGGTATTCGTCCTTCATGTAAGTTCATATAAATGATTACAGGATGCCCGGCCAGCATGGCTCAGTGGTTGAGTATCGATCCATGAACACAGGAGGTCATGCTTCAATTCCTGATCAGGACACATGCCTTGGTTTTGGGATCTATCCCCAGTGGGAGGTGTGCAGGAAGCAGCCGATTAATGATTCTCTCTCGTCATTGATGTTTCTGTCTCTCCCTTCTTCTCTCTGAAATCAATAACATATAGTCAAATAATTAGAGAATAAATGACTTTCTGTCAATTAAAAGATTGTGAAGCTTTTACAACTCTTAGTGAGAAAAATGTGTAGTTTTGAAAAGCACAACCTAATTTGGTCTAAGTGGTATACTTTTTTTTTTCAAGTGTATTTTTATTCCTGTATATATAAATGGGATCTAGGCCTTAGAAACTAAACACATCCATTATAGTGTATAGCTGGCTAGACATAAGGATTAGACTCTAATCATCAGAGGTTATCACAGGAACAAAATTCCTAGAGGCAGGGACCACATCATCTTCATTTGTATGTCAAGAGAGCCTGTAGGAATCCAAGATGGCAGAATAGGTAAACACCTACACTGCTGCCTTGCACAACAATTTCAAAACTACAAAAAGACAGAACAGACATCATCCAGAACCACAGGAAAGCTGGCTGAGTGGAAATTCTACAACTAGAAGGAAAGAGAGGGGCTCACAGAGACCCAGAGGAGCTGCAAAAAGCTGAGGTACGGAGATGCGCGCGTGGAGAGAGCGGGTGTCGGAGTACCTGGCTAGCTTTCTCTGGCAGGAGGGAGATGGAGACTCTCAATAGCATTGAACCCCTTATCCTACAACACTAAACCCTAGAGCCAGCCGAAACTCATATGGGGGAAGTTTGGACTGTGAAAAGGGAGAAGTGCATGAAAATGTAGGGGTGTTGCAAGAGATCAGAGGTCTAGTGGCATGCATGGCACTCTGCAGAGGAGAGATTGCTGATTGTGCTGCTGGCTTTCATAAGTGGGCGGGAGACAGACCTTCCCAACTGGGCCACTTCTAATTCCACTAAACCCCAGTTTCAGGAGAAACTCTGAGGACCAAGACTCATATGGTCCCAGAACGCAGGGGAGCCAGAGGGGCAGCAGTCTAGAGGCACTTAGAGGGAGCGCGTGTGCACACAGGGACCTGCCCCAGTGATTACCCAGTCACGTGTGACTCAGGGGCCGTGGAGGGTAGGGCCGACTGGAAGGCAAGCCGGTCCGTTAAGCCCTGAGACTCCACCCATCCCAAGCTCAACAGAGAGGCTTTTGCGGTTTTGCAAGTCTGATATCGTAAGGCTGAATCCAACACAGAAGTTCTACCAGCATAGTGAAAATGCCGAGACAAGGGAAGGGATCACAAACAAAAGAAATGGAGGAAAACAAACAACTGAATATAGAGTTCAACACCATGCTTATAAGGTTTTTCAAGAATATCCTAGAAAAGTTAGATAAAGTTAGTGAGACCCAACAGGAGATGAAAAAGAACCAACTAGAAAAGGTCCAACTAGAAATTAAACATACACTGACTGAAATAAAAAATATTATACAGAGTCCTAACAGCAGACTAGAGGAAGGCAAGAATCAAGTCAAAACTTTGAAATATAAAGAATCAGAAAACATTCAACCAGAAAAGCAAGAAGAGAAAAGAATCCAAAAATGTGAAGATAATGTAAGGAGCCTCTGGGACAGCTTCAAGCATACCAACATCAGAATTGTGGGGGTGCCAGAGGAAGAGAGAGAGCAAGATACTGAAAACCTATTTAAAGAAATAATGACTGAAAACTTCCCACATCTAGTAAAAGAAATAGACTTACAAGTCCAAGAAGCACACAGAACCCCATATAAAAGGAATCCAAAGAGAACTACACCAAGACACATCATAATTAAAATACCAAGAGCAAAAGACTAAGAGAGGATATTAAAAGCAGCAAGAGAAAAACAGTTAATTACCTACAAGGGAGCACCCATACGATTGTCAGCTGATTTCTCAACAGACACTTTGCAGGCCAGAAGGGAGTGGCAAGAAATATTCAACGTGATGAATAGCAAGAACCTACAACCAAGATTACTCTATCCAGCAAAGCTATCATTCAGAACTGAAGGGCAGATAAAGATCTTCACAGATAAGAAAAAGCTAAAGGAGTTCATCAACTCCAAATGAGTATTATATGAAATGGTGAAAGGTACTCTTTTAGAAGAGGAAAAAGAAAAAGGTAAAAGATAAAAAATTATGAACACAAATACATATCTATCAACAAGGGAATCTAAAAATTAAGTGAATTAAAAATTTGATCAACAGAATAAACTGGTGAATATAATAGAATCAGGAGCACAGAAAGGGAGTGGACTGATAATTCTCAGGGGAAAAGGGTTGAGGGATGTACAGGGAGAGACTGGACAAAAATCATACACCTATGGATGAGGTCAACGGGAGGCAGGTAAGGGTAGAGGGAAGGGTGGGAGCCAGGTGGAGGGAAGCTATGGAGGGGAAAAAAGAAACAAATGTAATAATCTGAATAATAAAGACTTAATTTAAAAAAAAAGAAAGAAAGAGAGAGAGAGAGAGCCTGCAACCAGGTGATGAGAACTTATGTTAAAAAAAGGTTTTTAAGTAAGAACCTGCTCCTCTCCAGCTTCCTGGGTCAGAGTATGACATCCTAATCCTTCCAGTTTTTCAGGATAAGAGCTCTCAGCCTGTATATCCTTCCCTCAAACCTCACTCTCCATCCCCTGAGGACAGTCCTCCACTCTTAGGACAGAACTCGATTTCACCCCCAGCCCTTCCAGCGCTGTGCAGTACCTACAGTCTTCCCGCTCCTGCTCTGAGCAGGTGTTTCCTGTAAATGTAGGTGAGAGTGTCCTGCTCTCATCAAAGCCTCCCCACAGCCTCCAGTCTGAGAACAAAAGCCAGTGTCATGAGCTCATATGAGGTTCACCTGGCCAGGCCTTTCTCATTATAGCTCCTGCCTATTGTGCTCACCTCACAGAGCCTCACACCTCAGGGCCTTTGCACTGGCCGGTCCAGTCCTGTCTCAGTCAGCTCGGCTGCCCTAACAAAACCTGACAGCTGGGCAGCTTAAACAGCACACATTCATTTCTCACAGTTCTGGGTGTCAGCATGGTGGGCTTTGGAGTGTGTCCTAGCTCTGGCTTGTGGACGGTCACCTCCTCCGTGTCCTCCATGGCAGAGTGTTATGCAGTGCCACTCCTACCCTAACAGGACTCCACCCCTAGGCCTCACTCAACCTTAATTGCCTTCTTGAAGTTCCCATCCCCCAATGCAGTCACACAAGGGGCTTAAGGCTTCAACAAATCAATTTTGAAGGGATACAATTCAGTCCCAGAATGTTCTCCTTGGGTAACTGCAAGGCGAGCCCCGCCCCTCGAACCAGCTCCTGCTGCTCTCTGAATTTCTCTGTGGAGTCGTCTTTTCTAGAACCACCTGGACTAATTTGAGGAAAACCCATTACCAAAGGAAGACATGTTGCTGTTTTCACAGGAATGGGCACTGGGTGCTGGCTGTAGTCCCACAACAACAGGACACAAAAAGCCAGACCCCACAGGGACATTTATAATGGGGTGCCACGTTGGTGCACCTCCAGGGCCAGGAGCTGCAACCCTGAGGAGTTCCCAGATTAAGTACAAGTTCACAGAGAGCTCCAGGGCGAGACCATCGAGGAAGGAGGCTACAGCATCTTGAGAGATAGACATCTTTGAGACAATCTGGGCCCTGGGCCCATGTTGAGGGATGTTCCAGGGGCCTCTGGAGTTTGGGGACACCGTGGGCTGGGGGATACTCCTGCCCCTGGGAGCATGGAGGACAGAACAGATTAACTGGGATAGTTCTACAGCAACCACGTGAGCTACCGAGAGGCAGCAGGTATCACCACCTTCCCTCACCCTACAATGAATTGCACCCATTCTACATTTTGACAAACCATGTGCGCCTATGTCATCACCAGCAAAGTGGAGATCTGTGATGTTGCCAGCACCCCAGAGAGTGCCTTTGTCCTTTGCAGCACGGCTGGTCCCAAGTCATGCAAATGACTTGCCCGCCTCCAGTGTTAGGATGCTCACTTGTCCTACTAACAGCTGACACAGCCTGGGAGTGTGTGGGGAGGGGCTGCAAGACCTCAGCTCCGGCCTTCCCGGGGAGGTCTTCTGGACTTTCTAGGACATGTGTGTTCCCTGAGTGTGGGTTACATGAGAATTTCTATTCTCCCACAGCCTGGCACCACAATGCTGCTTACGGTGAAAACACAGATAGACACGGGACAGGCGGAGCAGGAGCCAGAGCAGAGCTGCTGGGAGGGGCAGGCTGGCTTGGGAAGAAATATTCCACACGCCTCAGAAAGTGACCCCCGGAGAACCCAGAGAGACAGCATGAGGAAAAAAACAATGCAGAGCCTTGTTTTTAACAGTCAGCAACCCAGACAATGATGTCTCTATGGTGGAGACTCTTCACTTACTTAATTTGCTCAACAATAAATCATTATGGGAGTCTGCATGGCGCTAGGGCTGCTGTAAGCACCAGCGACCAGAAGGTGAGCTGAGGGCACCTGCCTTCATGCAGCTTGCAGTCCGGGGAGGCTGTGGATGGTATGAAGTCCCGAAGTTCCTGAATCTCCACTCGCTCCCCCTGCCTGTGGCGGCTCCCAACTGCAAACCTCTGAACCCGGCACAGCTGGTTCCCACCTCCTGGCCAGCTGGCTTGATGTCTGCTCAGCTCTCTCTGGGGTCTGTGAAGAGTCAGAGGGCCAGGTGGCAGCTGGCTGGTCAGGACAACCTCCTGCCAGGACACAAAGAGCCTTAGTTCTCCTCCATGTGACCAATCGCCGGTGGCAGGCAGGCAGCAGATGTGGTGGTCCTGGAGGTCCAGTCACAGCAAGAGAGCAAGCCCAATGCACACACGCCTTTCACTGCTTCCTGTGCTATGTTTTGTGATATCCCATTGGCCAAAGCAAATCCCACGGAAGAGTCCACCGTGCACACTCCGCCTATTGTTGGGCAGTTAGCAAGGTCACGTTGTAAGGGCGTAAGTTAAAGGAGGAGGGAGGAAGGAAGACCACCGGGCATTGTAAGAACTCATCCCAGGGGCTCAGGTTCACTCTGGGAGTGGAGAAGTCTTCCCTGTGACAGTGGTGTTGGGCTGAGAGCTGCATTATAAGTAGAACATCTCTGTTGCAGGTGAGAGGGACTCGCACGGAAGAGCATTCAAAGGCAGAGGAACCAGCATGTGCAAAGGCCTTGATGCCTTCAGAAAGGTGAAGCAGCCCAGGGCTGGGTGACAAGATGGGTCGTCAGGGAAGGAGCGACATGGGCCTTCAGGGTCAAGCCATTATCTTAACCTCTGAAGCATTGGCAGCTGGTAAGAAGTAAACCTGGGTTTTCATAATTCCCAGGTGCAGGGCAGTGATAGTTATGCCGAACAGAGCATCAGTGTGTGTGGAGAGAGCAGTAAGGATGTCAAGGTCATCCAGGCAGGAGATGATGCTGTGGAACAGGCAATAATGAGAAGAAAAGAACTGCGGTCCAAAGGTGTGGGGGAGTCAAAGGCAGAGCACCTTTGAGGTGTGTGCAGTCAAAGCATTGCTACACTGCCAGTGAGGCTGCTGTCCACACACCTGTGGATGGAAGGTTGCCTGCCCTGTCTGGCTGGATCTGAGCACCTCACTGAGGCTTCTTCCTGTGCTGACCTACTGGCGGAGCCCCGCACTGGAGTGGTGTGGCATGCCCGCTCTCCATGAGCCCCTGACTGTGATCAACTGGATCTGGCACTCTGCAGTCACTGCGGCCAACCCTTCTTACCCTTACCCTCACTCCAACAGCTACTGGCAACCCCAGACCATGGCTGGTGCCCCACAGCACCTACTCCCTGCCTCTGTCTTCACTCTGCTTGCCCCAGTTGTGGCGCTGTCGGGTATGAGCCTGTTACCAGTGTCTAAATGCCCATCATTCTTAGACTAAAAAAAAAAATTGCTACAAATTTTTTGTAGCTCCTCCTGTTCTTAGAGGGAAGAATTCCTCATCTCCCCCAGTTGCTATTGGGGTAGATTTCTTGCAATATCTGGAAGAAGGATGAGATATAGTAGAAAGCTTTATTTTTGTAGAATTATATTTCTGAGTTTCCTAAGTCCCATTTCCCCTTTTCCTGCTGTAAAAGAAGTATGACGGGAGTTTCAGAGCCAGTGTCCAGAGCTTTCTTTCCATATTGGAGCCGGTCCAGTCCAGCACCAGGCTAGCTTAGCTTGTGTTTCCCCGCTGCTGTCCATTAGTCCATAGCATATGGGGGCCACGGGGCCACATGGCTATGGAGGAAACCTGGGCAGGAGCAAAACAAGAGAGTCCCACGAGACATGCGGGACCAAGAGCAAGTAGCAATAAGAGACAAAACTCCTTGGTCTAGAGATTATGTATTCCCAAATGTTCACAGGCTTGCAGTGGCCACAGCCATCCTGGCCAATGATTTCTGTTCCCAGGTATGACTGACAGGTAGGTATCTGCCCTGTGTCACCCTAACTTTATTGGGCATGCATCTATCCTCCCGCTGTTTGATTCTTTCCCCCAGTGTTTTACAGGGAACAGGCCAGTGTTTCCCTGTGGAGTGTGAAGTTGTAGCTTGCTGGTGAAACTGCCAGGAATGACATTCCCTTAATGCCTGGCTTCCCTCTTTGCTCCTTCCCTATTATTAATACCTAGCTGATCACAGTGGTAGCACTCCCATCCAGCAGTCTTTGTGCCTTCCTTTGCATTCAACAAGCTTTTGGCTACTTTGACCAAAAAATGTGGTGGAGAGGACGCTGTGAGCTTTCTGATATGGGGCCATAAAAGGCTGCACAGTTTCTGCCTCCTCTACTGGACACGGGTAGAGTCCTGGGCCCTCAGATAAGAAGTACACCCTCCCTGAGGTGGCCATGCTAGGAGGAAGCCCTTTCTCCACACAGAAGCCACATGCAGGGGCTCCAGGCCTGGCTGAGCCCAGTCTTCAGGTCACCTACAGGCACAGAATGAGTGAGTCAAGAAGCCTTCTGGTGATACCACTCTGTATCTGAGTCCCCTGAGCTGGGATCTCAGACCGCAAGGAGCAGACAAGCCATCTTTGTGGGGCCCTGCTTACATTCCTGGCTGTAGAATTCAGAGCACAATAAAGTGAATATTGTTTATAAACTGATTTGGGGGTTTGTTTTGAAGTAATCTATAACTAACTGGGAAAAAAAGATGAGAAGGCATTGGGGTGACTGACAGGGGAAAAAAAGAGGATGTACATTTGCTATTATAATTCTTGTCAGTTAAAATTGTTTTCATGGTGGAGGTGGGGTGTCAAGAATGAACAGAAGTACCGAAGCTCACTCCTGTTCGTGGCAATAGATGGCGGATACTTAAGCATTAACTGAAGCTGTGAATGGAGTAACATGGTCGAGTGGGGGGAACAGGAATGACAGCCAAGAGCAGATGGAGGCAGGACAATCCTAGAGGAACAGGGAGATGTCTGAGGCCACTGACAGTGCCCAGAGAACACGGGAGTGGACATCAAGTCTGCCTTGGAGAGTGTAATAATAATTGGTTTCTAGATCAGAAATAGTCTGAGCTCAAAGCATCCCTTACAGAAAACTAGAGGACATGATTATTTTTCTGGAATATTTATCCTTCATTTGTCTTTTCGAATGGGTAAAGATATTTTTAAGAATGTTCATTGATTTTAATAATTTTGATCTTCAGGAATTCAGCTCTGAGTTTCTAGGGGAATAAAAAAAAAAAAACATGCCTGAGAGGGCTTTTCTCTAGTTAGAAAGCATGATTAGAGGATTGCCAGAATGCTCTGTTTTACATTTTCCCTGCAGCTTTCATTACAGTTCTTCCTTCCTCAGAAAGTTCCATAATTACACAAATATCTTAGCCTTTCAGGTGTTTCATTATTTATGTGTTACTGTAAGGTTGCAAAAATCAGGATCGGGCCGGGAAAGAGTTAACACAGCTCGGCTTAAAATTATATCCCTCAGTTACATCCTATTATTGCAGTCTCAGGGCTGAGAACAGGGTGGAAATTCCCAGGATGCTGTAACCTAGGTGCAGGTTGATAATCTTGTGTAGAGAGATAGCCTGTAGCCAAATTGCGGAAAGAGACATGGCCCAGACATCTCCAGAGATAACCGTCAGCAGATAGCCTATAGTAAAATTATGACTAGAGACATGGTCCAGATGTCTCCAGAAACTAACCCAGAGATAAGCATCAGCCGCATCCTGTTGTCACAACCCCATGGTAACCAGAAATATGCAGAGTCTGTAAATTGTGAAATGTATGTAGTAAAGCCCTGTGTTGACCTCTGTATAACCCTGTTACTTGTTACATAGTATATAAGCTCAGCTTTGTATCAACTCGGGGCTCTCAGCCTCTGCTCTGCTTTCGGAGTATGTTGAGAGCCCCAGCATGCTTGGTCTGCAATAAACCCCTTGCTGTTTGCATGAGAACATCTCTTGGAGTCTTCCTTTGAGCGGCGAGCTTTTCGACCCTAACATTACTTCCTGGGAGCACCGAAGGCCCATTCAGCTACAGAGACGGCTTGCTCAATGCACTGCTGTGAGTTCAATTTTGACTTGGGTCTTTTATGTTCCTTAGCAAAGATGAAAGGGAAGATAGTATTTATATTAAGTTCTCACTTGCAGACCTGGCTCCTACTCTGTCCTCTATCTGGGTGAGCCTACAGACACTTCAACCCTCAGTTCCCCAGTACACTTACTTGCTTGCATACTGCAGGCACCATTATTGAATGCAACCTCGCCTACTTGAAATATTTTACTGACTGCCATTGCTTCATGTAGATGACAGTTTCTTTCCAACCCCCTAGGTGTCATTGCTCATGGCACCTATCCACCTTTCCTACTTAGCCATTCCGTGATAAAGGTTCAGCAAAACCATTGCAGAATTTCAATGTCCAACTATTAAAGTGTTGTATCCTATCTAATAAAAGAGCATACCTCTAATAAATTGACCCTACCTCTGCTACATTAACAAGCCATGCCCACCAGTCACGCCCACCAGTCACACCCACCAGCCAATCAGAGCAAATATGCAAATTAACCCACCCAAGATGGCTACAGCCACAGAGAAAGCAGGAGGGAGACTTGGGCTGCCCCTGGTGATGGAGGAAGCCAAGCTTTTCCCACACCCTAGCTGGCCCAGGCCTCCACTTAAGGCAACAAAGTTTCAATGGCTGTGTGAGCAGAAGGCTTGGCTGCACTCCAGGCTATAAAGTTTCAATTGTAGCAGATAAGTAAATCCCAGATACTGGGGCCTCCACTTGGGTCGCCAGGGGGTGTGGCCAGCCTGCAAAGCACCACAGGCCCCTCAGCCAGGCTACTCCACACCCCAAGGGAACACCCACTCTGATCCGGGACATCCTTCAGGACAAACCAGCTGGCCCCCACCCTTGCACCAGGCCTCTATCCTATCTAATAAAAGAGTAATATGCAGATTGACCATCACTCCAACACACAAGATGACTGCCCCCATGTGGTCAAAAGATCCTGCCCCCATATGGACACAAGATGGCCACCACAAGATGGCCAGCAGGGGAAGGCAGTTGGCAGGTACTATGCCTGCAAGGGAGGGCAGTTGTGGGTGACTAAGCCTGCAGGGGAGGGAAGTTAGAGGTAACCAGGCCCACAGGGTAGGGAAATTAGCTGTAAACAGGCTGGCAGGGGAGTGGTTAGAGGGTGATCAGGCTGGCAGACAAAAATGGTTAGGGACAATTGGGAAGGCAGGCAGGTGAGCAGTTGGGACCCAGCAGTCCTGGATTGTGAGAGGGATGTCTAACTGCCCATTTAGGCCCCATCCCAAATTTGACAGGGAGCAGGCTGTGCTGAAGGACATCCTTATCCCCCATGCACGAATTTCATGCACCTGGCCTCTAGTCCTATATGATAAAAGCATAATGTGCAAATTGTCCCTTTGACTGAGAGTTGACAGGGAGTTTGTCTAGGAGGTGGGGCCAGCCAGCCAACCTCGAGAAGGGAGGCCTCAGCTGGTGCTAGCAGTGGCAGCAAGCAGCTGGGGGGAGGAAGGACCTGGCCGGAGGCTGGCAGCCACTTAGGACCCTACCTGTGCATGAATTTCATGCACTGGGCCTCTAGTGTGTGTGTGTGTGTGTATATATATATATATATTTTTTTTAAAGATAAAATACTGTATATTTTAAAGTTATGGCTCTATGTCCTTGGTGATATGTATAAGGGGAAATAAATCAGTGAGGTAGAATGAAAAAAACAACAACAAACTCTTGACATACAACAAGTAATAATATCTTTTAAGTCATTATTTAATCATTTGGCAATTTAGCTGTCATTCGAGAAGTTCAAAAATTCAAATGCCTCACAGGTAAGCAAATAGCATAAATGTGGGTCTGAGTGTGACAGAAGAATAAGGTGTAACACTTTTTTAGTCACTCACTGCTATGTTAAATTGACCTTTATTTAGAGACAATGTACATTCACATGCAGCTGTAAGAGTTAATGCAGTGAGATCCGGAGCACACTTCACCCAGTTTCTCCCAAGGGTGTCATCTTACAAGACCAGGATGGCACTGATGCCATTGTAATCAGTTGTTATTTAACAGGAAAGGAGTGAAAGGGGAGACCAAGGATAGAGGCATGCCATTTGTGCAGCTTTGCCAAAAGGCTGCATTTAACACTCCAGGGCTGTTCCCCACTCATTGATGGGGGAAGAAACTAAACAAAGGCAGTTTAGACTCATGCCCAGTAAGGTCTGAGTGACATGGAAATTGCTTGCCCATCAATCACACCTGGCCAGTAGGCATGGCCACTGCAAGCACGTGGAATCTAAACAGATGAACTTCTAGACAAAGGAAGTTCGCCCTGCTTCCTCCCTCTCCTGGCTCCAGGGTGCCTTCTACAGGGAGATGTGCTCCCCTGAACGGACATGGCGCATGACCACACTGGGCTCCACACAGGGACTCATGGGCTTTAATCTGGCCCAAATGCTGAACCACAACGCTGCAGGGGGAGCACAGCTCACAGAAACATGGGGGCAAGCCGCACCGGAGCATGCACATTGTCCCCTGCGAGTCCAGCTCAAGGATGCGGGGCTGTCCAGTGCTGTCCACATCCCTCTCCCCACTTCGGGAGAGTCCCGGGGGGAGCCTTGGCTGCCGGTTCACAGGCTGCCCTCTCCAGCCGCACCCTCCCTTCTCTCTCTGGGTCCCTGCCACCCAACCCCACTCCTCGCTGCCCCACCCTGTTCACAGGCAGCTCTGGATGGCAGGGAGCAAGTTCTGCCTCTGAGCTCACTTTCTCATCTGCACAGCGAGAAGGGGCTCCTGAAGCTACGTTCCCAGCCCCCTGAGGCTGTAAGATATTTGGGGACCTCCATGTTACAACCACAGCGGTTCCAGGAGAACTCTGAGGTGCCCCAAGGCCTCTGTCCTGTTGGAGGAGCTGAGGGAGGATCCTGGCTGGAACCTGAATACCCTCACAAAGGGCAGATTTCCTCTTCTCTTTATTTCTCTCAGCTCTGCAGCCCCCTCTGCTCTGAGCGAATACAATCGGGATGTGTGTCCAGTACTTGAAGGCATAAGGGCATTTCCGATCGATCATCAGATTCAAGGGACAGAAATTTAAGTTTGGCGAGCTCAGAACCTGATTTAACACGGCAAGGGCAGGATGTGCAAGGAGAGAACCCAGGTTCTGAGGCAAAGGAATTCGGCTTTGATGCAGTCACATGGTCCTGTTCCATCTGTGCCTCCATTTCCTTCCCTGCACAATGGGGGCCCTGCTGAGGTAAGCCTGTTGTGAGGTGAGGTAGCCAGTGTCACCCCAATGGATTTATAAAATTTAAAAAATAAAAATTACTATTAATTTAACTTAATTTATCATTTATTCATTTTAATTTTGTTTTTGAAAATTTTTTAATGTAGAAGTTATTTTCTCTGGTCTCTTCCAAAAGATCCTGCTAGACAGATTTAGGTCTTCTCTCCATCTAATCTTTTCTCAAGTTTTCCAGCCCTTCACCTTTTTGCTGTATATTCTTGAGTATCTTCCACTTTCACCTCTCCATTATTGATTACTTTTCAGCAGTTGAATCTCTTTTTCCAGTCACTCTTTCATGCTGTCACAATGTTTTCCTGTTTTTAGATGAAATTCTGTCCTGCACATCCCCCATGATGCTAATTGGAGGGGTCTGCCAGGTCGATTGGCTCATGGATGGCTTCTCAGTTCATTCCTTCCCTCCCTTCTCGGCTCCTCCCAGGTCAGGTCACTGTCCGGGTTCCTCTTTCTGGGCTGTTTCATCTTCCTGTGTCTGGTGATCCCTAGCCTCCATGCAGAGCGCCTGAGGCCATGTTACTTTCTTCTCTGAGATGAGCTTTGGAGGTGGGTTTCCTCTGCACTGGCTTTCCTTCCAGCTCTCCCGCTCTCTGAGACAGGAAATCCATGTGGGACAGGGCTTGAGGATGGACCCGCTCACTTTGCGGTTAGGGAGTGGTCACCAAGGTCAAGTGTCAGAATAGAGGTGCCTGCACTGGGCTCTCTCATTCAGACGTCTTCCTCGAGTTTCACAAACCGTGTTCCCACTCTCTTAAGGGGAAATGGGGGAATTCCCATTGCTTTCTGCAGGGGAAGTGCTGGGCTGTGCCGGGGGAGGGGGGAGCGAGGGAGTGAAGAGGAGGGGGACGTGAGGAAGGGGGGGTAGAGAGGGGGGCAGTGGCTGGCAGAGTCACCTCTGGGGAGCCCTCTGCTCCCCTCACTCCTGCCTTGGAATCCACCTGCAGCCTCTTCCTCTAGCTAATCCTTGCTTTTCCTCCAGCCACTTCTCCCACAGCATCCCCTAACCACTGCCCCCTCACCTCCCACCCCCATATTCTGGACAGTGCTTTGTCTTCTAGAATTGCTCCGACATTTATGTTCCCATTCTCATTCTCCTCAAGTGACTCCTTCAATGCCATGGCCTGAGGTTTTGGAGGCAGCACACAACAAGTGGCACCCAGCCTGCCTCCTGAAATAAAACCCTGCCCATGTGTTCGAGTAAGAGAATTGGGTCTTAGGTTTGTTTACATTTTGATTTTGTTTTTTGTTTTTTGCTTTTCATAGAAAAGTGCCCTCACCTGAATGGTGTGACAGTGTGAACAATAATATAAATGGAGTCACTTTAAAATGGAGCTAAAAGCCCCAAAACACAATCAGAAAGAATGTATGCACCCCTATGTTCATAAGCAGCACAATTTACAATAGCTGAGATTTGAAAACAGCCTAAGTGCCCATCAGTAGATGAGTGGGAAAAGGCTGTGGAACATTTACACCATGGAATACTATGCAACAAAAAAAGAGGGATCTCTTATCATTTGGGACAGCAGGAATGTGCCTGGAGACTATTATGCTAAGTGAAATAAGCCAATCTGAGAAATATAATATCGCATGATGTCACTTATTTGTGACATCTAATGAACAATAAGACCCGAAGCTGGGAGGCATGGAACAGGCTGACATATCCCTTGGGGGACCTAGAAGAGAGAAACTTCCAGAAGCCAATTTCAGCATGTCATGATTGCAAGAGTTTCATTGAGAGGAGAATCCAAATGGCGGCATAGGTAAACACCTACACTGCTGCCTCGCACAACAATTTCAAAACTACAACTAAAAGACAGAACAGAAATCATCCAGAACCACAGGAAAGCTGGCTGAGTGGAAGTTCTACAACTAGAGGGAAAGAGAGGGGCTCACAGAGACCCAGAGGAGCTGCAAAAAGCAGAGGTACGGAGACACGCTTGCGCTGAGAGAGCGGGTGCCAGAGTACCTGGCTGGCTTTCTCTGGCAGGAGGAAACCGGAGACTCCCAATGGCATTGAACCCCTTATCTTACGACACTAAACCCCAGATCCAGCCGAAACTTATATGGGGGGAGTTTGGACTGTGAAAAGGGAGAAGTGCACGGAAATTTAGGAGAGTCGCAAAAGATCAAAGGCCTGGTGGCACACACGGCACTGCACACAGGACAGATTGCTGATTGTACAGCTGGCTTTCGCGAGTGGGCGGGAGACAGACCCTCCCAACTGTGCCACTTCTAACTTCACTAAGCCCCTATTTCGGGTGAAACCCTGGGGACCTAGTCTTGTGTGGTACTGGTGCGCAGCAGAGCCAGAGGGGCAGCGGTCTAGAGGCACTGCGGGCGCTTGGGCACAAGGACCGCTCCAGCGATTACCCAGTCACGTGAGACTCAGGGGCCATGGAGGGCGGGGCAAGGCGGTCCCTTAAGCCCTGAGACTCCACCACTCCCAAGCTCAACAGAGGCTTCTTCGGTTTTGCAAGTCTGGTATCATAAGGCTGAATCCAACACAGAAGTTTCCCCTGCATAGTGAAAATGTGGAGACAAGGGAAGGGATTACAAACAAAAGAAACGGAGGGGAAAAAACGACTGCATATAGAGTTCAAAACCACGCTTATAAGGTTTTTCAAGAATATGCTAGAAAAGTTGGATAAATTTAGTGAGACCCAAGGGGAGATGAAAAAGGACATACTAGAGACAATGACTGAAATAAAAAATATTATACAGAGTCCTAACAGCAGACTAGAGGATGGCAAGAATCAAGTCAAAAATTTGTCAAAAATATAAAGAAGCAGAAAACATTCAACTGGAAAAGCAAGAAGAGAAAAGAATCCAAAAATGTGAAGATAATGTAAGGAGCCTCTGGGACAGCTTCAAGCATACCAACATCAGAATTGTGGGGGTGCCAGAAGAAGAGAGAGAGCAAGATACTGAAAACCATTTAAAGAAATAATGACTGAAAACTTCCCACATCTGGTAAAAGAAATAGACTGACAAGTCCAAGAAGCACACAGAACCCCAAATAAAAAGAATCCAAAGAGGACCACACCAAGACACATCATAATTAAAATACCAAGAGCAAAAGACAAAGAGAGAATATTAAAAGCAGCAAGAGAAAAACAGTTCATTACCTACAAGGCAGCACCCATACGACTGTCAGCTGATTTCTCAACAGAAACGATGCAGGCCAGACGGGAGTGGCAAGAAATATTCAATGTGATGAATAGCAAGAACCTACAACCAAGAATACTCTATCCAGCCAAGCTATCATTCAGAATTGAAGGGCAGATAAAGACCTTCACAGAGAAGAAAAAGCTAAAGGAGTTCATCAACTCCAAACCAGTATTATATGAAATGCTGAAAGGTACTCTTTTAGAAGAGGAAGAAGAAAAAGGTAAAAGCCAAAAAATTATGAACAACAAATACATATCTATCAACAAGTGAATCTAAAAATTAAGTGAATTAAAAATTTGATCAACAGAATAAACTGGTGAATATAATAGAATCAGGAGCACAGAAAGGGAGTAGACTGATAATTCTCAGGGGGACAAAAATCATAAAGCATCAAACAGACTGTGAAATTACAGCAGAAAGATTAAAGTTAGATGAGGTAGATAAGTGATCAAAGGACTTGTATGCATGCATATAAGCATAACCAATGATCACAGACACTGGGGGGTTGGGGTATGCCTGGGAGGGAGGGGGGGCAATGGGGAGATATGTATAAAAAATTAATAAAAATTAATAAAAAGAAAAAAAAGAGTTTCATTGAAAGGTGATGGAACTTGGGGACTCAAGAAGGGTTGAGTCATATATGTTATCACCTGTTGGGAATGGCTGAAAGCATTTCCCCAAACCTGAAAAGGATGCGTTAAATTGATTGTTTGCTGCCAGACAGCTCAGGGCATCTTAATGTACATTTTATTGCCTCCTCCTAGCCAAACACCTGAATAGCTGTAGGCTATTCCCCATTCTGACAATGCTTCTGTAAACCCTACCCTTTGAAGTGTATATCTCCACCTTTCCTTAGGACAATTTGTATTAATAAAAAGCAAGGGGTCCTGAGACAAGGAGAACTTGGTTTCTTTAATCAGGCTCCTCTGCCTCCCCCAATATGCCTTTCAAAATTATGTTTTGTCTCTGTATTCTTATTTAATCTATGTAAATAAAGTCCCCTCTCCAGATTCCTGAACCCTTCTAGATGCCAGATTAAGGCCACTGGTGTTAAATCACACCCAATGTCCAGCAATAAAACAAAGAACTTATATATTTGTTAGAAGCCCAGTGAACGAATTTGTACACGGTTGGGGTCTCTTGGCCTGCCCAGCAATTGAGGCCAATTACTGTTGGCCAGCCTTAGGAAGTTGGCTGTGGGAGCCCACTGACCACCAGGGGGCAGCTTCTGTGTTGGGCATTGCCCTCTGAGGGTCAGTGTATCATCATAGCGACCAGTCGACCAGTTATTGGGTCTGTATAGATATACAAAGACAATGGACATGGGCAATAGGATAGTGAAGACCTGGCGGAGGAGGATTAGGGCTGCAAGGAGTGGGACAAGGGGGGAGTGGGAATGGGAGATATCTGTAATACTATCAATAAAAAATATATTTTAAAATAAAAAATAAAAGTAAATATGCCACTGTCTGGTACACACTAAGAGAAAAAAAAGTGGAGCCAGAGTGGCCAGGCCAGAGGAACTGACATGTGTGTCTCATGTGTCAAAGCTTTGGATGCCACAATAGAGCAAAATAGCCACGTCAGGGCCTGCAGGAACACTATGCCCCAAAGAACTGTTAGCAAAAATGAAAGAGAGCAGATATTGTGACTCCCAGACTGATGAGTCCCGGATTGAGAATTAAGGACATTGTGTAGAAGTAGCTTCACTGTGTATTGCCTGCACCACAGAAATGCCCCTCTCTATTGCTGGACTTGTTTCCTTCCCTTTCTCATGACTCTCTTTACCTTTGTCTTCTAATTGGCACATTATTTGGGTTTCTGGCTGAATCAATGAGTCCCGAATAACTTTTCTTATTCATTTCAATGTTTGTGGCCTTTCCCTTTGAAAGGCCTTTTATTTTTAAGTTAACACCAATGCTCCATTTTCTGCCGTCTGCACTCGGGGAAAATGCCCCCCTTTGCCCATGAGGCCATCGGGTCTGGGGCTGACCCAGCTAAGTTCAGGTGCCTCGGGGTCCTGGGAGGCAGAGGGTGGTGGTGAGGTCCATGGTGGGCAGTGAAGCGGGCAGCACAGGGAAGGTACAGAGGGCCTGGGAACCCAGGGCTTCCCGTGAGCTGCAAGCATGTTCGCTCCCTGAGTTTTCTCACTTCAGAAGCGAGAACCATTCCCTTGGGTAGGTAAAGCGAAACCAGCATCCGGCTCTGGGTCAGACCTATAGGAAGTGCAAAGGCAGCTTTCAGTCCTGTGGAAAGCTGGCTGTGTAGCAGGCAACCCAGGGCCAAGGGGAAGAGAGAAATCACCAAGAGGAAGGAGATAATTGAACAGAACAGAGATGCCGAGGAGAGGCGCGTTCTGTGGGAGTCCCCTTCACTACTACTATTTCCAGTGTAATTCTCTCCGTGATGATCTCAGAGCTCTTGTCCCTGGGGATGACAAGGTAGACATTTACTGGTTCAGAGAGAGGGGCTTCTCCTCTCTCGGATCTTCTCCAATCTTTCCCCCATTTGCTCTTTTTCTCAGTATCAGGAGGCAGATGGGAAGAGGGGCATCCGTGAGAATCCACAGGCTTGTCTTCCCCACCCCCTTACACCCCCCACCCCCACCCCCATCCCCTGCTTACTTGGGGCAGTGTTCTGAGGATAGAAACTTCTGCAAACCAAGCCCACTGTTCTCTTTGACCATCACTTTCCAGAGATGAGAGCTCCTGTCCCCATTTCCTCGCTGGCTCCCTGGGGGCCATTCTGTGAGTTTCTCGTGTGCTTGTCATCCAGGGGCCAGCCACCTTCCTCTGCAAGTTCCAAGTACTAGGTCTTCTCTTCTCCAAAAGCAGCATGGCCCTGCCTAGCCCCTGGGTGAGGTTCCCTGTGCCAAACCCTCATGATGGAACCCACTGCGTCCCCAGCAGGCCCCGCCACGGCATGCTGATAGACAGGCAGATGTGGCTTCTTCTCCCTCCTCTATCTCCTGTCTTCCTTGCCCATTGCCTCCAAGGAAAAGGAAGAAACTCAATTACACCAACCAACACAGCACACAGCAAGGCTGCAGCCAAATTCAGTTCTATTTCTTGGCGAGCCAGGGCGTGAGTGGCAAAACTGTGCGAGAGGACAGAGCTGCGGCTGTCCCCGTCCCCCATGCCGACGCACAGGGATGGCGAGGGCCGCTTTGTGGGCAGCTGTCTCTGCATCTTACTCTCCAAACAAGGCCAGAGTTTATTTGCTTCTTCGGATGAGCCAGTGTTTACTTTAAAAATCACGAGGTGTTGGGACAGCCAAAGCTTGGTCTGGTCTTAGCAAGGAAGCCCACACTCCCAGAAAGTAATGGATGAAAGACAGTGGAGCGGAGTTGCCGCAAGGGAGGGAAACGCACAGCAGCTTAGCTGGGTCGAGCCTGTGGCCTTGGGTGCAGCAAGGACAGACTGAACAAGCGTTCCCGTGGTGACAGGTGTGCAGCGCAGGGCTGCTGCAGGCCAGGAGATTGCCTGTTTCCACGGTTATGCTAAGCTTCTGCTCAATGTGTGCAAAATGAGGAGCCATGAATAGCAGTCTCATCATGAAGCCGGTCCAACAGGTCTGCAACCCTCAAAGCGTTCTGTGCGTGCGTGGGTATCGGAGCCTGCGGTGATGGTGACGCCCTGTCACACGAGGCGATCGATCACTTCCAGAAACAGGACTCTCACCGGCATTTTCACTAGTACCAAGGCCTTCTTCACTCTGCAAGGATGTTTTGGAATAAAATAAGTCACTGCTCAACTGACAGATAACCATGCAGATGGCAGGGGACCATATGGTGGTTACAAGACAGAATTTAAAAATTTAGAGGACAAAACACTCAGATTCATGTACAGCAATTAACCAGAGGACCAAGAACCATCTGCTGTGAGCCTCGAGCCCTTAGATGCTTGTATAATTGAAATTTCCCCCTGGCTCTGCTGGTCCTGTATTTCAAGCAGAGGAAATACCTCTTCTGTAGTTTTCTGGTTACTTGTTAATGTTCTCATAATGCTTTTAGTTTTGAATAATTCATTGCTGTGTTTCTACACTTGACTTAAAGATGGTGTGGTGGGTGGTGCTGGCTTGTTCTGGGTTTTCTTCCTCTCTGTGCTAATTTCTCTATTCTGACGTGGACCCAAATTCATCTCCTCCACCCTCCTATCCTTTGTTAGTTTGTTTGTTTTCTGTCATTTCTTCAATTCCCCAGGAAGGGGGCAGAAAATGGAGGAAAGACTGAATTACATTAGGTACAGCTTTCTTGACACACCACACACAGGCTCAGATGTGGGGAGAGATGCTGAAATGTGTACCTTGTCCAGCTATTCCTGGGCAGGTGGGATGGAGCCGGTCATCTTCTGAGAACGGGTCTCAAATCCTAAGCATTTACACTTTTTAGCCTCCTTCATGCCATGCTGTTCTCTCAGAGGGGGGGTTTCCAAGCTAAAAACACAAAGTCAAAACCAAAGGGAGTTTGGGAGGGGGTGGACCTACTCTCTACTGTGTCTGCGTCACACCGAACCTCATCCTCACAGATCATTCAGGTACGAGAAGGTGTTCATCTCAATTGGACTGACACAACCATGAATCTCTTTCCTCTTAGCTAGCAGATTCAGAGCATATTTTCTAAGGCACCACCTTGCTGTGATAGCATAACAAAGCACGCTGGTAAACTTACTTTCATTTATACCCAAAGAAAGGGCTTGAGCTAATTTTCCTTGTCAACCCACAGCTCTTGGGGAGTGTGGGTCTGTCTCCCTGGTTAAGAATAATTACAGAATCTGTCCATTCCTGCTGACCCCTTAATGTTAAGTTCATTCTCTCTCCTCAAGAAATGGTGAATGTCTGTGGATGCTTCCCCACAATAGCAGATCAAACAGCTGTGCTAGATGGCCTGGCCCAAGAAGCCCACAGTCCCCGCTCTCTAAGCCTTTACAGAACAAGGCTTCAGCCAAATTCAGTTTCATTTCTTGGCAACACAACACAGTGTTGGGAAAAAATGTCCAAGACTGTGGGAACCTCTTTCCACATCCCGCATGGTTCAGGGTTCCCGGGTCAGGGTTCGGGTTCTGAAGGAGGCCACACGCAAACGAAATGAGAGACTAGAAAACATTAATTTGGCGATATTGGGGGGCCAGGCGGGAGCCTTCCTCTAGTGCAGCGGTTCTCAACCTGTGGGTCGAGACCCCTTTGGGGGTCAAATGAGCCTTTCACAGGGGTCGCCTAAAACCATCAGAAAATGTAGTAATGTAGTTTACTGTTGTTATATTAAGACTTTTACCCATGCTACACCATGCTTCAAGACAAAATTTCATTTATTTGTAATTAGAAATAAATATTTCACAATATCTAATTGTGATTATCACTATGCTTTAATTATGTTCAATTTGTAACAATGAAAATACATCCCACATATCAGATATTTACACTATGACTCATAACAGTAGCAAAATTACAGTTACGAAGTAGCAATGAAAATAATTTTATGGTTGGGGGTCACCACAACATGAGGAACTGTATTAAAGGGTCGTGGCATTAGGAAGGTTGAGAACCACTGCTCTAGTGGAAAGGACTGCCACTTGCTCTGGCCTTTTTCTCCCTTTTATTAAGGCTTTGGGACACACCCTTAGCCTTTAGGCAGGAAATAACAAAACAGAAATTAACATAAAAAACAAACAGGTTTGGGCTGCTTTAGTTAACAATGTTTTCATCTAAACAGTGAGTAATTAGCTCTGACCTTTCAGAGCAGTTAAGGTTGACCAGCCTTCTGCTTTCCTATTTACATCCATTTAGTGAGAACAATGTTTGGTTTCCGACACAAGACCCCTTTAAGGGGTCATGTGAGAAATTTAAAATGTCATTCCTGAGTGAGAATTCTAAGTCTAAGACTCATTATCTCCCCAAAATATTTTAAATTGTTTTCTTGCTAATTCTAAGTATCAAGGATTGATATCATTTGAATTGGAAATAACCTTCCAAATCATCCCTGCCCTCACCACTGTTTGCAGATGAGGAAAATAAAGTCTGGAGAGACTCTTATGAGACCCCTGCCCAAAATGATCTTACCTATTTTTTATGCAGTCCAACTTCAAACCTGCAAGGATTAGTCTTTCCGGGGCTTCCAAACGTAAATGCAGGGCAACTTTTCTAGCAGTGCATTTGGACGGGATGCCAGTGAGAAAGCCCAAACACCCCATTGCCTCTGAATGTGGGAGTGTGGGAGGGGGTGGAGTTACTCCACAATAGTGCATCACGGATCCTACTCCAGAGACACAAATAACCACGAGACTTTTCAATCTGCACAGCTTGGAGGGTGATCACTCTACACCCTTAAATGGGAATGGGGCAGTCAAAGCCCGCACCAACATTGATGACCACTGGGATGTTCTGAACATTGAAATGGCTATCAAGACCAAAAGTGTGGATGAGGTTGCCATTGTCAACATTCTGACCAACCACAGAAACAATAGAGAAGGACAAAAGAGGAACCTGCTTCAACACCGAAGTCAGCTTTGTCTGGTCAACTGGAGGTGGGGGTTGGGGGCCTATTGAAAACACCGGCTCAGCAGGATGCTTCCAAGTCAAAGGCCTCCATGAAGGAACTGGGGACTGAGAAGGGCTCTCTCATTGAGATCATCTGCTCACGGATCAAGCAGGAGGTGCAGGAAATTAAGAGTCCACAAGGAAATGTAGGAGACTGAGCTGGAGAAGGACATGATTCCCGACACATCTGGTGACTTCTGCAAGCTGGTGGTTGCCCTCACGAAAGGCCGAAGAGCAGAGATGGCTCTGTCATGAATTATGACCTGACTGACCAAGATGCCCCTGGGATCTATGATCCTGGAGTAGAGAGAAAAGGGACTGATGTTCCCAAGTGGATCAGCATCATGACTGATGGGAGCCTGTGTCAGGTCCAGAAAGTATTTGGCAGGTACAGTGCTGCAGTCCCTATGACATGTTAAAAAGGATCAAGGAGGACGTCTAGGGAGACCTGGAAAGGGCTTTCCTGAGCCTGCCCCCTTGTAGCCAGACAAGCCCCTCACTTTGCTGACTGCCTCTATTCGTGAAGGGCAAGAGACTAGTGATGAGGACCTGATCAGAATCCCCATCTCTGCAGTGAAGTAGACTTGTTGAAAGGTCAAAATTCAAGAGAAAGTGTGGCAAATCCCTGTACTACTACATCCAGCAACATGCCAAGGGGAATGCCCAGAAGGTGCTGCTGTTCCTGTGTGGTGTGGACACTGAGCCGTGATGGCTCCCACATCCGGGAGTGGGGCTCCTCTGCTGCCAGCTAACAACTCTAGAAACTCGGTTTGTGACTCAAAGCCCCCTTGTGCCCAGCCTGTGCGGATAGCATTGGCACTGTCCCCTGCCCCGTCCTCATTTGAGGTGACTAAATATTGCCTGGCTTTCCCATCTAGTCTCACCTTTGAGCCAAAGAAAGGAGCATTCCAAGGAGCTGAAAGTGAAATCTCTAATGTGAAACACTTTGTGCTGTGTCATACACAGATGAGTCAGCTGAATTTTTGCTTTAGAAAAGAAAATAAGTACATTAATGAAAGGACTCCCTGTAGTATAGGCAAAGTTAAGGAAAACGAAAAGGGGTGTTCAGACCTCACTTGATAAATGAAGAATCTGACACTTTGTGAGGAGCCATAAAAAGCTCAGGGTTATAAAAGGAGTTCAGGGTTATAAACATAGTCAGTGGCCACATTGAGGGTCCCAACCCAGGGTGCCTTATGCAAGACTCCAAATAAAGTAAATTAGTTTGCCTCTGGAACAAAATGTCATGTTTGACAAAGCCTAAAGTTAAAGTCACCTCCAAAGTGAGCACAAGGTTCTCCTCCTTTAAAAACCCAACCAAATAAATGAAGGTCACAGTTCTCTTTGTGGTCTTAGATGCGTTGTGGCCTGAAAATAGCCTGTCTGGTCCTGGGAACACTATAAGACATGTGGTGCTTTCTCCCCTTCTCCCCATTTTGCAGATATAGTCATGTCTGGACTTTCTTAGTGATAAATTAGAGGGAGCCCAGAATGACAGATAGTGTATCTGCTAATGCGTGCTCTGGGAGAGAAGGCCCACAGGGGCAAGGGGAGTGGGAGAGGGTGAGAGAAGAAGTGACCTTGGGTCAGAGCTTGGGCCCTTCCAGAGATGCTAGAGAAAACTGGCACCCCCTTGGCTTACCTCCAGATAAGAACTCAACACAAATATAGTTCACAATCTATGCACCATGTACTGCTGACTAGATTATGAACCATCTAAAGCTTCTGAGATGGCTAGATGCCTCTTAAAAGAAGCAGTCTTCTGGTTTTGTGTAATAGTCATAGCATTTGTCTTTAAAATTCACTACACTTTTCTTAGTTCCCTCACATGCATTCCTAATGTCTACATTTATTCCTTTTTGTACATGGTGCATATCCCCTGCCGCTCCTGCTGAAACCTCTCCCCACTGCAAGAGGAACGTGGATGTGGTGAGTCTCCTGGCTGCATACGCTCTGCAACTCCATAACAGCCTATTAATGTGTTACCTGGTTAGCTTGCCTGTGTGCACATCAAAGACATCTGAGTGTGTGTCTCCTGTTGTGACTTTGCCACCACCCTTGTACAAAATATGAAAGTCAGCATGTGTGTGTGTCTGTTTGTGTTGTTTGGAGTTTTATTGTTAGTTTTTTTTCGTCATGTTAAATGCTTTTTTTTTTTAATGTGTTTGAGTGTTTATATTTTTACTAGTGGCCTGGTGCATGGATTCAGGAACATTGAAAGGAAATTAATTAGAAGAAATATTTTAATATCACTATTCACCCTTTCTCTGTAACAGAAGTGTCAACCAAATTCACAATCGACAATGACACATGGAAACACATGTGTGCAATTGGCACCAGCGAGAGCTTTATATGTATCATGCATGCACAAATTGACTTAGTCTTTTATATATATACTAGAGGCACAGTGCATGAAATTCGTGCATGAGGGGGTGTGTCCTTCACCCCACCCTGCTCCATCTCCAGATAGGATCGGGCCTAAATGGGCAGTTGGACATCCCTCTCACAATCTAGAACTGCTGGCTCCCAACTGCTCACCTGCCTGCCTTCCTGATTGCCCCTAACTGCCCTTTCCTGTGGGCCTGGTCACCCCAACTGCCCTCCCCTGCAGTCTTATTGCCCCCAACTTCCCTCCCTTGCAGGCCTGGTCCCTCCCAACTGCCTTCCCCTGCTGGCCATCTTATGGCAGTCATCTTGTATCCACATGGAGACAGCCATCTTGTGTGTTAGAGTGATGGTCAATTTGAATATTATTCTTTTATTAGATAGGATAGAATAAACTTGCTTAATTAGACCTGCTTTCTGATGTAGCTAAACTTTTTCTAGCCCAGTGAAGCACCCCAAATTCTCTTTCAGGAATTGTCAGCAACACAGCAGTAAATATTAACATGAAGCCAATTATTATTGCAGATCACACAGTGCTGGTGGTCTTCATCCAGCATCTTGAAGGGTTCAGAAATCTGGAGAAGGGGCTGTGCAAAAGTTAAATAAGAGTCCAGAGATGAAACATAATTTTGAAAGGCATCATGAGGAGTCAGAGAAAACTTACCTAAAGGAACTAAGTTCTTCTCATCTCAGGTTCCCTTTACTTTTTATTAACACAATTTGTCCTAAGGCAAGGTGGAGATATACATATCAAAGGGTAGGGTTTCCTATACACAATCCATTGTCAGATTATCAGGTTTGGGAGAAACTGCCTTCAACTGTTCAGGTGTTTGGCCAGTAGGAGGCGATAACATAGATTAAGATGCCCTGAGCTGTCTGGCAGTAAACAATCATTTTATGCATCTTTTTCAGGTTTCGGGAAATGCCTTTTAGCCATTCCCAGATAATTCAGCCCTGCTGACATGCTGGAATTGGCTCCAGCAACTCAGGAGAACAAAGAGTAAAATATTTGCCCTAATCAGTTTGGCTCAGTGGATAGAGCATGAACCTGTGGACTCAAGGGTCCCAGGTTCCATTCCAGTCAAGGGCATGTACCTTGGTTGCGGGCACATCCCCAGTAGGGGGTGTGCAGGAGGCAGCTGATTGATGTTTCTCTCTCATCTATGTTTCTAACTCTCTCTTCCTCTCTGTAAAAAATCAATAAAATATTTTAAAAATAAATATTTAACTGCAGCAATGTTTGACTATATTTTGCACAGTGATAAAACCTGAAGTCATTTTCAAGGTCCACCATTTCTTACTTCTTTTCAATTGAGTTGAGTTTCTAAGCTTTCTAAATCTCCATTTTCTGGTTAATGAAAAGAAAATAGGATTCCACTGACTCTCCTATCTACCTACTCCAGGACTTCTGTGAGGATCAAATGAAATGAGGCATGAGAAAACACTTCACTTAAAGTGTGAAATGTTTGCACCTAATAATAAAGCAAGTCATGTTCCTGGGCTGAAAAAACTGCAAGGAGGCTAGTCGCTGAGGAGAAGAAGCTGGGCATTGCTCTGGGATGTCATTACCTGGATGGTCAGTCATTTAGCACATTAGCCTTGTATACATATAGTTGACCTGGACTTAGAACCTAGTCCTTTCCTCACACACTAGTCCATACCTTCCAGATGATGATATTTAGATATTATATCCATGTTCATAAATAAAATTCATGTGTGGCACTTTATATGGAAAGTTTCAACCTGTATTAGATGGAATTAAAGAGTTTAGTATGTGCCGAAACCAGTTTGGCTCAGTGGATAGAGTGTCAGCCTACAAACTGAAAGGTCCCAGATTCAATTCCGGTCAAGGGCATGTACCTTTGTTGCAGGCACATCCCCAGTAGGGGGCGTGCAGGAGGCAGCTGATTGATGTTTCTCATCAATGTCTCTCCCTTCCTCTCTGTAAAAAAATCAATAAAATAAAAATAAAAAGAGTTTAGTATGTGGAAATATGATGAAATTATGTGTGATTAAAAACCACATCAGGCCGTGACCAGTTTGGTTCAATGGATAGAGTATCGGTCTTCAGACTGAAGGATCCCAGGTTTGATTCCAGTCAAGAGCATGTCCCGTGGTTGTGAGCACATCCCCAGTAGGGGGTGTGCAGGAGGCAGCTGATCAATGCTTCTCTCCCATCAATGTTTCTAACTCTCTATCCTTCTCCCTTCCTCTCTGTAAAAAAATCAATAAAATATATTATTTTTAAAAACAAACTACATCAGAGATACTCAGACAAGATGATGACGGTGGCGGCAGCAGCAGCAGTTGACAACCCAATGGCTGTGGTACAGACGCTGCCCTGCTGGAGGAGGCTATGCAGAGGTGGTGGGCCTCAGCTGCCTGGTCACCCTGCCCAGTGAACTGTGGGAGAACCTCCTGTGCTGTGGCTCAGTGACGACCCAGGACATCACTGCATCTCCAGTACCTGCAGTGGCTACACCAGCTCTGCCAGAGCAGCAGGAGATGTAGAAGGAGCAGTTCCAGGTGGCCTTCCCTTATGAAACGACACAGCCCAACTGACTCCATCAACTGGTTGGAATAGTATAAAATTCGGCACAAAGCTGGGTTAAAAGCCCTGGGGACTGTAGCCTCCTTCTCAAAGAGGTTCTTTTCAGAGCATGTCCCTCGTAACGGTCTTAGTGACATTGAGAATCTTGAGGGGCCAGAGATATTTTTTGAGGGTGAACTGGTGTGTATCCTAAATATAAATATTTCTCTCCTTTCTGTGACTAGCATGGCTAGAGAGTGGACAGGGATCTTGAGTAGGGATAATAGGGAATTGAGAAAATAAAAGAGATAGACACAAAGCCAGTGGGGAAAGCTGGGACCCAGTGGGACAGCTGTCCTCTGATGGAGAGACAGGGACCCAGAGCCAATACAGTGCATTTATTTTATACAGTAAGATACCAGGAAGTTTTATTAAAACTTAAGGTAAAGAAAATATGTGCATTCTTGTGGCTTCTTTGTAATTGTCACTTCTGGGTGGGCCCAGGTAATTGTGTTTGTTCCTGGTGCCTGGCTGAATTTAGATAATGAAACCCACTCCCTGGTACCTGAGCTAAAGGTCAGACTGACAACACATGCTCTCTGCCAGGCGCCACTGGATTCAAATGACAATCAGCTCAGGGGCCTTTCCCAGGTACTCTCTACACTAAATATGGAAGGAAGGAAAGCTTTGACCTGGAAGTACTATGCCAAAATAAAAAATAAAAAATAAATTCTTTACCACCTACAACAACAGAAAATTTTAAATAATCTTAAGGCTTTTCTTCAGCATTCAGATGACTCTGAATCGTATCTCAAAGGTGCTGTGTTTATCAACCAGTACTGCAATTCTCCCTCCAAAATCAGTCTCAAAGACATCCAGGCATAGATTGGCAGCCTCGTGGAGCTTGTGTGCAAAACCCTCTGGGCATCAACAGCCGCCACCCCAGTTTGGCCTTCAAGGCAGGTGAGTCCTCCAAGGTAATGGAGATAGAGCTCCAGAGCCAGGTGCTGGACGCCATGAACTATATGTCCTGTATGACCAGCTGAATTCAAGGGGAACCGCATGTACTACTATAACACTCGCAACTTATACTAGCATATGCACCAGGTTCTGATTCACAGAACAGGCATCCCAATCAGCATGTGTCTGCTCTACATGACCATTGCCCAATTGGGGGTCCCTCTGCAACCTGTCAACTTTCACGTCACTTCTTACTGAGGTGGCATCAAGGCACAGAAGGGGCCAACTGGACATCTTTGTCTACATCTATATTGATGCTTTTGTGAAAGGCAGGCAACTGAAAGTGAAAGAGTGTGAATACTTGGTCAGCCAGCATGTGACTGCAGCGCTGTATGGGGTGGTCAACATGAATAAGGTGCTTCAATGACTGGTGGGAAAGCAGGAGGGCATCGACCAGTTGTACCAGCTCCTGTGAGACTCATTGGACCTATACCTGGAGATGTATCCAGACCAGGTGCAGCTCTTCCTCCTCCAAGCCAGGCTCTACTTTTACCTAGAAATCTTGCCAGAGACGTCTATTTGTCTTGTCTTGGAGGTGCTTGACATCCTCCAGCACATTCAGACCCTAAACCCTGGGCAGCACGGGGCTGTGGGTTACCTGGTGCAGCACACTAGAGCACACTGAGCACAAGGAGGAGGACGTGGGTATGGAGGTGAAGCTCCATTCCCACAAGAAGCACAGGGATGTCTGCTACTCCATTGGACTCGTGATGAAGCATAAGAGGTGTGGCTGTAACTGTGTCATCTGTGGCTAGAAACCACCTACAAGATGGGACACCATAGGATTCGATGGGATTCAAAACACAAACATCCACAGCCTGCCTCAAGGCCATCATCAGCCTTTCTACAATGTTCTGGTGGAGTATGGTTCTTGCCAATATGCAGCCCAAGAAAACTTGGAATATAATGTGGAGCCTCAAGAAATCTATCACCCCAATATCAGATGCTATTTCTCAGAGTTTATGGCACCCACTAGATCCCAAGCACAGAACATTTATAGTGCAAAGAAAGAGAACATGAGTAAAGTCCAGCAGAGGGCATTGTGCCTTTGCTGCTGTTGCCTTCTGGGAGAACAGGACTCTAGGAGTCCCCAGGCTCCTTTGGACAGAATCACCAGGAAGCCACTTTGCCTGGAGTGCTGATTGCCTCCCACCAGTTTAAGTGGCCCATGCTCTCCTCAGCTGCAAAGACAATGTCACTCTCCACCTCCACTACTGAATCCTTGGGAAGGCACTGTTTTGTTGACTTGTCTGTGGTAACAGTCTGTGACATTCTATCTTCAGAAGGACTCACAGTCCACACTTGTCTAATCATTCCTTAAGTCCCTTCTCAGTAGTCTGTCTTGCACTTATCTCAGACATTTCATTTGCAATGATTTCTCCCAGATTTCTCTGTGGCCCAGGTTTAGTCCTGAGTCCGGGTCATTGGTCTTTTCAGCCTGAATTTAGCTGCTACATTTGAGAATCCAGTTGATCTAATGTCTGAGGCTCTAGGGATCAGGGATCCACTCACCTCACTGCTGTGCTCATTTGAGTGCAGTATTTGCATACCATGTTGGATGACTGCCTTCCATTGGTCCTTAATGAACCCTGAGATGACTGAGGTTTAGGGACGCTACCTGAGGCTCTATAGCAGGTGACGGCTAACTTAATAAGCATTTATTTAAAAAAGATGGCGATTTGGCCAGCCGGCCCCTTCCAGCCTGAACTCGCTATCATCCGGTATCCATGGTCCTCATCAAATCGAAAGTCAGACGATTAGAACTTGCATTTGAAATTGTGATCCCTCACAGCACCTCACCTACCTGAGGCCAGGGGGTTCACACTACTCTCATTTAGCAATGGAAATTAGAAAGTGTGGAGAAAATATTAATGAGATGCATTACAAAGAAACTGTGGAGCATGCTGAGAGTTATGGTTGTTGTTTTTTCGGTTTGATTTCCTTTTCTCATAGAGTAACATCGTAGCCAAGAAAGATGGTTTTCCCTTTGGTGACCCGTGTATCTAGACTTTAAAGCAGCGGTTCTCAACCTGTGGGTCGTGACCCCTTTGGGGGTCGAACGACCCTTTCACCGGGGTCACCTAAGACTATTGGAAAACACCTATTTCCCATGGTCTTAAGAACCAACACACTGCTCCTTGGTGTAGCAAAATGTAGCAATGTAATTTACTGTTGTCATATTAAGACTGTTACCCATGCTACAGCACGATTCAAGACAAAATTTCATTTATTTGTAATTAGAAATAAATATTTCACAATATATAATTACATATTGTTTTTGTGATTAATCACTATGCTTTAATTATGTTCAATTTGTAACAATGAAAATACATCCTGCATATCAGATATTTACATTACAATTCATAACAGTAGCAAAATTACAGTTATGAAGTAGCAACGGAAATAATTTTATGGTTGGGGCTCACCACCACATGAAGACCTGTCTTAAAGGGTCGCGGCATTAGGAAGGTTGAGAACCACTGGTTTAAAGGTTTCTTCACGGATGCTCACCTGGCTCCAGGAGGCCTCTGTCACCTGTGTAAGTTGGTATTTGGCACTTTATATTTTTCTAAAAATGTGTTTTTGGAACCTGTACTCTAATAAATTGTAAGTTTCTTTTTAAAAATTTTCCAAAGTTTTCTTCATTAAACAAACAAACAAAAACAAAAATCACTTTTGCAAGATTAAAATATTAAATATTTCTTCTTTTCTCTTCCAATGAAAGCCAAGTTGTTTTTTTAACAATGATTAATAAATGGAACTCCTCCAGGAACACCACAGGAATGGCCGGCCGAGTTCATCCCAGCACACAGGCCTCCCACCATGCCCTGTCACAGAATGTCTCCCATCTCTTCTGATCAAAATAGGCAAAAATTTGCTCTGCTGAAACTTTTAACATTGGTGAGTGGACAGGGTGATTTTCCTGCCAAACCTGAGTTTTATAAGCTCGTGAGGAATCTTGCAAGTATCTGGTTATAATGGAAAGACTGCTGTTTTTCAGTTCTATTAAAAAGTGTGTGTTTGGCTCCGACTGGTTTGGCTCAGTGGATAGAGTGTCAGCCTGTGGACTGAAGGGTCCCAGGTTGGATTCGGTCAAGAGCATGTACCTTGGTTGCGGGCACATCCCCAATAGGGGCTGTACAGGAGGAAGCCGATCGATGTTTCTAACTCTCTATTCCCTCTCCCTTCCTCTCTGTAAAAAAATCAATAAAATATATATATATTTAAAAGTGTATGTTTATAAAACGAGAACTTTGGGGGGAAACGCAGGTTCTCGGTCTGTCTTTAATGTGGACCCAAAAGCTGCCCGACATGTCAAATGTCCTGCCATGCCCTGACGCTCCACGCTGTCACTGCTTGCGCACTGTGCAGTCACGCGGTCTCTGCCCTGCGGTGTTTCTCAAAGCCTGCAATGTCTGCTGTGCTTTGTGACTTCAGGCGTGTGTGCTGCTCCTACCTTCCTGCCATTCCAGCTTGGGACGTTCCCCTGGATAGGCACACATGCCCATGGCATCCCAAGGGTCCTGTGTGCAGACCTCCTTTGGGAAACACTGTCTTGGTGAGACACCAGTCACACCCAACACTAGTCTCTACCTTGTAGTTGTGAGACCAGTTCTGCTAAGCATCATCCACCCAGTTGATTCTGAAAGGCAGGCTTTTTGTTGTCTCTGCCTGAGCCCTGTCATAGATCTCCATTGCAAGTGCATTCACCCAGCAAAGGTGATCCCTTGCCACAGCCAGCGCTCAGTCTTGTCACTGAGTCAGCTTACTCTTTTATCATACCTACTTAATGTCTAACTTACAACCTCAAATGTCGCAGTCTTACCTGACGTGTTAGATGCCTCCATGTTCTGCTGCCAGCAGGTCCCTTTGCTATCAAGGAAGCTACTCCTTTCTCTTGGTCATGAACTTGAACTGCCAGCAACTTTTCACTTGAAAGATCTTGTGTCCATGACAATCAAAATCTTTGTCTTGTTTCTAGAAGGGGAGGGGAGACTGTTCACCTAGAGGAAATAAGGAACCCGTCAAGAGGCAGTTTATTTTGGAAACACTAACAGCTGTGTTGCATGCAGCACTTCATATTGCTTGCTTCCTTTGAGCCAGACACTGGCCTGCACTGTGGTGGCCCTCACAGAACCCTGTAAGGCAGGGCAGGTGGGTGACTATTTGGCCTAGATATGGTCTCAGTCACATATTCTTCTTTGTTTTTAAAAATGTACAAAACATCCTGAGCTCGAGGGCTCTACAGAAGCAGGTGCAGGCTGGTTGAAGCCCCTGGCCATCATTTGCTGACTCCAGCCGAGGGGTGGTCCTGCCTGGTATTCTGCTCACTGTACAGATGGGGAATCGCACACCCCGCTTGTTTGTAGGTGGGAAACCTGGCATTTGACAGCCACACTACCGACTACCTTGCAATGTTTTTATTCTTGGCCTTGCAGCAACTTTAACTTCTTACCTTTCATTTCTGAAAATTTAGAATCAAGAGAAAAGGACATTCTTGTGGTGATTCCAATGATGTGCAATTAGCTGCCTTGCACAACAATTTCAAAACTACAACTTAAAGACAAAACGAACATCACCCAGAACCACAGGACAGCTGGCTGAGTGGAAATTCCACAACTAGAAGGAAAGAGAAAAGCACATTGAGACTCAGAGGAGCTGCAAAAGGTTGAGGTATGGAGATGCACACAGAGAGGACTGGTGGCTGAGTGCATAGCTAGCTTTCTCAAGCGGGAGAGAGACGAAAGCTCCTGACTGCACTGAACTCCAGTTCCAGGTGAGATTCTGGAGACCCAGACTCATTTGGGGGGGGAATCTGGATTGTTAGGAAAAGAGAAAAGCACACTGAGACTCAGGGGAGCTGTGGAAGGCAGAGGTCTGAAGGTGTGTGTGAGGAAAAGACTGACTGCTGAATGCACAGCTGGTTTTCTCAAGCAGGAAGGAGACAAAAGCTCCTGACTGCACTGAACTCCAGTTCCTAGCGAGGCTCTGGGAACCCAGACTCATTCAGGAAGGAACTGGACTGTCTGGCAGCAGGCGAAACTCGAGGGCTGCTTTCTCCCAGAGGTGTTTGTAGTGATTATCGTCAGACACTGAGACCCAGGGGCTTCATAGGACAGGAATAACAGGAAGCCAATGCTATCTGCTCCACTCTGAGATTCTGCCCCATCCAAGCTGAGCACAGAGGCTTTTGCAATTTTGCAAGTCTTGTCTCATAAAGGTGTCTCCAGCACAGAAGTTCTCCTGGCATAGACACAGCTGAACCTCTTAACCAATTGGCCTGGAGGTCAATTCCTCACAGTGATACCAACAACAGTCAAGACTTAACTGCAGCCAAAACCAGTTTGGATCAGTAGATAGAGCGTCAGCCTGAGGACTGAAAGGTCCCAGGTTTGATTCCAGTCAAGGGCATGTACCTTGGTTGCAGACACATCTCCAGTAGGGGGCATGCAAAAGGCTGATTGATGCCTCTCTCTCATCGATGTTCCTAACTCTCTATCCCTCTCCCTTCCTCTCTGTAAAAAATCAATAAAATATATATTTTTAAAAACTTAACTACAACAAGGCTGTGCACACAGTGTGTCCACAAAGGGGTGCACCAAGAGTGTCCACCTCTGGTAACTGGGGAGGCTGAGCCACTAGGCCATATAGGATACCTAGCACACAAAGCTACTTTACCAACTCAGGGAAGCAGTGAAAATTCGGAGACAAAGAAACAGATCATAAATGAAAGAAATGGAGGAAAACAAACAACTGAATATAGAGCTCAAAACCACGGTTATAAGGTTTTTCAAGAATTTCCTAGAAACTGCCAATAACTTTAGCTAGACCCTTGAGGATATGAAAAAGGACCAACTAGAAATTAAACATACACTGACTGAAATAAAAATATTATACAGAGGCCTAACAGTAGACAAGAGGATAGCAAGAATCAAGTCAAAGATTTGAAATACAAAGAGGCAAAGAACAACTAACCAAAAAAAGAAAAAATAATCCAAAAATTTGAAGATAGTGTAAGGAGCCTCTGGGACAACCTCAAGTATACCAACAACTGAATACTGAAGGTGCCAGAGGAAGAGAGAGAGCAAGATACTAAAAACCTATTTGAAGAAATAATGGCTGAAAACTTCCCCTACTCTGTGAAAGAAATAGACTTATTAGTCTAGGAAGTGCACAGGACCCCAAACAAAAGGAATCCAAAGAGGACCACACCAAGACACATCAGAATTAAAATACCAAGACCAAAAGACAAAGAGAGAATATTAAAAGCAGTAAGAGAAAAACACTTAATTGCCAACAAGGTAGCATCCATAGGATTGTCAGCTGATTTCTCAACAGAAACTATGCAGGCCAGAGGGGAGTGGCAAGAAATATTCAAAGTAATGAATAGCAAGAACATACAACCAAGATTACTCTACCCAGCAAAGCTATCATTTAGAATTGAAGGTCTGATAAAGAGCTTCACAGATAAGAAAAAGCTAAAGGAGTTTATCAATACCAAACCAGTATTATATGAAATGCTGAAGGGTATTCTTTAAAAAGAGGAAGAAGAAGAAAAAGGTAAAGATAAAAATTAGGAACAACAGATACATATCTATCAACAAGTGAATCTAAAAATCAGGTGAATTAAGAATCTGATGAACAGAATAAACTGGTGAATATAATAGAATCAGGAGCATAGAAAGGGAGTGGACTGACAATTCTCGGGGCGGGGGGGGGCGGTGCAGGGGTGTGGGGGTGCGAGAAGAGACTGAACAAAAATCATGCACCTATGGATAAGGACAGTGGGGGCGAGGTAAGGGCAGAGGGTGGGGTGGTAACCAGGTGGAGGGGGCCTATGGGGGGAGGGGGAGAAGAGGAACAACTGTAATAATCTGAACAATAAATATTTATTAAATTAAAGAAAACTGCTTGGATTATAGCATTGAAGAAAACACTCTGGCCCACAGCATGAAGCAAATGGTAGAACTGAGTGAAAGACTAGTTGGTTTAATTAAATTACGTATTTTGGAGATAGGTGGATGTCACTGCTTTTGCAACTCTAATCTGCAGACATTTATCTTATTTTCTTTAACCAAAGCAATAAAATATGCTTTTAAAAACTATTATAATAATAAAAATGATGTGCAATTATAGCACAAATGTACTATGGCCATTTAGTAATGATTATATTAGGATAATGCTACTTCTGTAATAAATAGACCCAAAAAAAAAAAAAAACTACATCAGAGACATTTAAAATCTTTAATTTGCATCAATAAATGGACCAAAATTGCTGAAACTGGTTTGGCTCAGTGGATAGGGTGTCGGCTTGCAGATTGAAAGGTCCTAGGTTTGATTCCAGTTAAGGGCATGTACCTTGGTTGTGGGCACATCCCCAGTAGGAGATATGCAGGAAGTGGCTGATGCTTCTCTCTCATCGATGTTTCTAATGCTCTATCCCTCTCCCTTCTTCTCTGTAAAAAAAAATCAATAAAATATATTTTTTAAATAAATGGACCAAAATTAAATGGTCTATGATTATAAAACAAATAGATTTCACATTAAAACAGCTTCCAGGTGAAGATTTAAAAAACACACACACACAAATTTTAAAGTACCACTTATTGGTGAAGGAATCAAATTAAATATCTGCCTTCCTGGACTCAAATTATTTTTGAAGAACAAATGTCCAGATATTATTCTACTTTCTGTTAACAATATGAGTTTAGATTTAATAGGACTCAGGATATAACTTAGCAAAGAAAAAAAGTCTAGGATAAAAAAGAATTGAATAAATATATGGAGAAGGAAGGAAGAAGGGAAAATAAACAGAGAGAAGAAGAAAGAAAAGGAAGGAGGAAGGAAGGAATGAGTGAGATAGTTAATATTATGTGTCATAGCTGGGCCATGGCGTACCTAGATATTTGGTCAAACATTATTCTGGGTGTTTCTGCAAGGGTGTTTCTGGATGAGATTCACTTTTAAATCAATAGACTAAAGATGCCCCAGTGTGGGTGGGCCTCATCCAATCAGTTGAAGGCAAGAGGAGAACAAACGACTGACCTCCCCAAAGTGAGAAGGAATTCTCTAGCAGATGGTCTCAGGCTCCTATGAGCCAGGTCTCTCCTGGGCCTCCAACCTGCTGGCCTCACGGCAGATTCTGGATTTGCCAGCCTCCATAACCATGTGAGCCAATTCCTTATGACACCTCTTTCTCTCTATATATGCATCCTGTGGGTTGTACTTCCCTGGAGACAGCTTGCTAATACTCACCCTCATTAATCCCCATTTGGAAAAAATACACAAGGTTGTTCTGAGATACTCTGAAATCATGCTTTGACAAAACAGAAGTACCTAGGCCCAAACACACACTTCTGTCCTTATTGCCAAAAGAAAAGTTTTAAAAAGTGAATTAAGATTTGATGCCTTCATCATTACGAAGGACCAAGGAACTTAGCTGTCAACATCTTGTGTCACCTCCTATCCATTGCCATATTCCCAAGGGCCTGGCACCCTCCTTAGGAGAAGACGTCTCCAGGATGACCTCTTTCCAGTGCAGTGTTTCCTTAGAGAGCATTTAGCCAAAGCTGACAATGCAGGAACCATCTTCCCCTTTGGTGAGTGAGGCAGTAGCTCAGCTTGCCTGGTCACTGGCATTAACCTTTTCACTCCGGGGTTTCCTACTCTTTAGGGGGAAGACAGAAGAGTAATGGTGGTAAGTCTTACAGCAAGCATCACTTGCTTTTTACAAAACTAGCAGTTCCTACAGACACTTCAATTTTGACCAAAATTTAGTACTCTCCCTCCTTAAATTAATAGACTATATTTTAGAGTAGTTTTTGGTTCACATACCCTGTCTTTATAGCACTATCTGCTGCTGCCTCTGACCACTGCCTTCTCTGCCTATGGGCGGGGCGGAGGGGGAGGAGGGTAAAGGCTGGGAAAGAAAATGGCATTCTCTCGCTAACATAAATATTAATTAAGCATGATGTCTTTCTAAACAGCAGGCATCTTTTTAGGCACTGCAGAAATAACAAGACTAAATAGAAAAATCCTTTGTTGCCTAAACCCTATATTCTCATTTAATAGTGTAAGAAAAATTGAGCAGAATAAAGCGCTAGTGACTGATGGGGTACTTTTCTTACCAGAGAGTCAGGAAGGGCTGTTCTCAAGCAGTTCATTTCTTAGGGTAGTGCAGCCCTGGGACAGTGAGTGAGTGAGGCCTGGGTAGGTGGAGGCCGGATGGCGAGAGTCCAGATAGAAGCCAGGCCAGCTCCAGGAGCATCACATCAGCCACAGGAAGGCCCAGCTTTATCCCAATCCAGTGAGAATCATGGGGCTTCCCCACCATCACTTCGCTGCATCTCCTGTACTTCACTTTTCTATTCTTTTTGTAAAAAACCTTTATCGTTGAAAGTATTACATGACATGACCTCTTCAAGCCTGTCCCACCCCCCACCCCAGGCCTTAACCACCTATTATTTGTGTCCATGGGTGTTGTTGCATTTATACATACAAGTTCTTTGGTTGCTCTCTTCCCACCCACCCACCCTCCCCCATCTTTCCACTGAGATTCCACAGCCTGTGTTGTGCTTCGATATCTCTGGATCTATTCGTTCATTAGTTTATTTTCTTCATTAGATTCCACATATGATATCTATCTTTCTCTGACTGGCTTACTTCACTTATCATAATACTCTCCAGGTCCATTCATGCTATTGCAAATGGTAAAATAGCTTTCTTTTTCATAGCAGCATAGTATTCCATTGTATATATGTACCACAGTTCTTTTTATCCACTCATGCTGAAAGTTATCCATTGTCTACACTATCAAGAAAGTGTAGCCAAGACCAGTTTGGCTCAGTGGATAGAGTGTCGGCCTGCGGACTGAAAGGTCCCAGGTTCCATTCTGGTCGGGGGCATGTACCTTGGTTGCGGGCACATCTCCAGTGTGGGGTGTGCGGAGGCGGCTGATCGATGTCTCTCTCTCATCGATCTTTCTGACTTTCTATCTCTCTCCCTTCCTCTCTGTAAAAAATAAAAAAAAAAGTGTAAACAAGGAACCCAGAAGGGTGATAGACCTTGAGCTTTAGCAAGGGCTAAAAGCTATGCACTGATTGTTCTGTTGAGACAATGGCAGCTCAAGCAATTTCCTAACCTAACAATCTCAAAGTAAATTTTTACTAATATTTATTGACCTTTAAGCTAATCTGTCCACTAGCAGATTGCCTGCCTGACTAAGGGCAAGATATGTATTCTAAAACTGGATAAAAGTTAACAGGGCCTGGGCCCCAGTGAATACTTTCCACTAGAGAAGGGTTTCTGCCTGGCTCCCCAGGATTTCTAAATTCTTTCTAGTGTCTTCATTTGTGCACAGTCCTTTTCCAGATCCTGAACCCTAATTGTACCGTTGCTGCTTCACAACTCATCTGCTGATGGGCACTTAGGCGTTTCCAAATCTTAGCTATTTAAATTGTGCTGCTATGAACATAGGGGTGCATATGTTCTTTCTGATTGGTGTTTCTGATTTCTTAGGATATAGTCCTAGAAGTGGGATTACTGGGTCAAATGGGAGTTCCATTTATAATTTTTGAGGAAACTTTGTTTTCCACAGAGGCTGCACCAGTCTGCACTGCCACCATCAGTGAACTAGGGTTCCCACTTCTCCACATTCTCGCCAGCACTGTCATTTATTGTTTTACTGATGGTAGCCATCTGACAGGTGAGGTGATATGTCGTTTTTGTGTTAATTTGCATCTCTCTGATGATTAGTGACTGAGTATTTTGTCATATGTCTTAGCCTTCTTTATGTCCATTTTGGAGAAGTGCCTATTTCAGTCCTTTGCCCATTTTTTAATTGGATTCTTTTTCTTCCTTTTATTAAGTTCTATAAGTTCCCTATATGTTTTGGAAATTAATCTCTTACCAGATGTTTCATTGGCAAATATGTCCTCCCATTCAGTGGGGTCTCTTTTCACTTTGATGATGGTTTCTTTTGCTGTGCAGGGAGTCTGAACCATCATGAAAAGGGAGGAGTGCATGGAAACTTAGGGGAACCTCGAAAGGCAGAGGTCTGGAGGCGCATGCGCATGAGTGTGCACATGGAGGGCTGACTGCTGATTGTGCTGCTTGCTTTCTCTAGTGGGAGGGAGACAGAACCTCCCAATGGCACTGAAATCCAGCTCCAACTGCACTGAACCCCAGTTTTGGGCAAGACCCTGAGGACCCATATTCACACAGATCCCTGGAGCATACAGAAACTCAGGGGAGACCTGACAAGCAGAGGTCTGGAGGCATGCAAGTACCCAGAGACACTGAGACCCAAGGACCACATAGGGCAGGGCTGACGAGAAGCCAAGGTTGTCTGCTCAGTCCTAAGACTCCGCCCCATCCAAGATGAACACAGAGGCTTTTGCAATTTTGCAAGTCTTGTATCATAAGACTGATTCCAGCACAGAAGTTCTCCTGGCATAGACACAGTTGATCCTCACAACCAATTGGCTTGGAGGTCAATTCCGCGCCCCCCCCCCCGTGATACCAACAACAATCAAGACTTAACTACAACAAGGCTATACACACAGTCCACAAGGGTGCACCAAGAGTGTCCACCTCAGGTAACTGGGGAGGTGGAGCTACTGGGCCATATAGGACACCTAACACACAAAGCTACTCTACCAACTCAGGTAAGTAGCAAAAATGCAGAGACAAAGGAACAGATCACAAACAAAAGAAATGGAGGAAAACAAACGACTGGATATAGAGTTCAAAACCACAGTTATAAGATTTTTCAAGAATTTCCTAGAAAACATGGATAAATTTAGTGAGACCCAAGAGGAGATGAAAAAGGACCAACTAGAAATTAAACATACTCTGACTGAAATAAAAAAATATTATGCAGAGACCTAACAGCAGACTAGAGGAACATAAGAATCAAGTCAAAGATTTGAAATACAAAGAAGCAGAAAACATTCAACTGGAAAAGCAAAAAGAAAAAATAATCCAAACATTGGAAGGTAGTGTAAGGGGTCTCTGGGACAACTTCAAGCATACCAACATCAGAATTATGGAGGTGCCAAAAGAAGAGAGAGAGCAAGATACTGAAAACCTATTTGAAGAAATAATGACGTAAACTTCCCACATCTGGTGAAAGAAATACACTTACAAGTCCAGGAAGCACACAGAACCACAAACAAAAGGAATCCAAAGAGGACCACACCAAAACACATCAGAATTAAAATACCAAGAGCAAGAGACAAAGAAAGAATACTAAAAGCAGCAAGAGAAACACAGTTAATTACCTACAAGGGAGCACCCATACGATTGTCAGCTGATTTCTCAACAGAAACTATTCAGGCCAGATGGGAGTGGCAAGAATATTCAACGTGATGAATAGCAAGAACATACAACCAAGATTACTCTCCCCAGCAAAGCTCTCATTCAGAATTAAAGGTCAGATAAAGAGCTTCACAGAGAAGAAAAAGCTAAAGGAATTCATCAACTCCAAACCAGTATTATATGAAATGCTGAAAGGTACTCTTTAAGAAGAGGAAGAAGAAGAAAACATAAAGATAAAAATTATGAACAACAAATACAGATAGAGGGAATCCAAGATGGTGGCATAGGTAAACACCTACACTGCTGCCTCGCACAACAATTTCAAAACTACAACTAAAAGACAGAACGGACATCATCCAGAACCACAGGAAAGCTGGCTAAGTGGAAGTTCTACAGCTAGAAGGAAAGAGAGGAGCTCACGGAAACCCAGAGGAGCTGCAAAAAGCTGAGGTACGGAGATGCGCGGGCTGAGAGAGCAGGTACCCAAGTACCTGGCTGGCTTTCTCTGGCGGGAGGGAGACGGAGACTCTCAAAGGCATTGAACTCCTTATCCTACAACACTAAACCCCAGATCCAGCCGAAACTCATACGGGGGGAGTTTGGACTGTGAAAAGGGAGACGTGCACGGAAATTTAGGGGAGCCGCAAAAGATCAGAGGGCTGGTGGCGGCGCGCACGGCACTGCGCGCAGGACAGACTGCTGATTGTGCCGCTGGCTTTCGCGTGTGGGCAGGAGACAGACCCTCCCAACTGTGCCACTTCTGAGTCCACTGGGCCCCTGTTTCCCGCAAAACCATGGGGACCTAGACTCGTGTGGTCCTGGCGGGCAGGGGAGCTGGAAAGGCAGCGGTTAGAGGCACTGCGGGTGCGCGCACAAGGACCGCTCCAGGGATTACCCAGTCACAAGAGACTCAGGGGCAGTGGAGGGTGGGGCCACCTGGAAGGCAAGGCGGTCCCTTAAGCCCTGAGACTCCACCTCTCCCAAGCTCAACAGAGGCTTCTTCGGTTTTGCATCTGGTATCATAAGGCTGAATCCAACACAGAAGTTTCCCCGGCATAGTGAAAATGCCGAGCAAGGGAAGGGATCACAAACAAAAGAAATGGAGAAAAAAAAAATGACTGGATATAGAGTTCAAAACCACGCTTATAAGGTTTTTCAAGAATATGCTAGAAAAATTTGATAAATTTAGTGAGACCCAAGAGGAGATGAAAAAGGACCAACTAGCGATACAAAAAAGCCAACTAGAAACGGAAAAGGTCCTACTAAAGATGATAAAGGACCAAATAGAAATTAAACATACACTGACTGAAATAAAAAATATTATAGAGTCCTAACAGCAGACTAGAGAAAGGCAAGAATCAAGTAAAAAATTTGAAATATAAAGAAGCAGACAACATTCAAATGGAAAAGCAAGAAGAGAAAAGAATCCAAAAAATGTGAACATAATGTAAGGAGACTCTGGGACAGCTTTCAGCGTACCAACATCAGAATTGTGGGGGTGCCAGAAGAAGAGAGAGAGCAAGATACTGAAAACCTGTTTAAAGAAATAATGACTGAAAACTTCCCACATCTAGCAAAAGAAATAGACTTACAAGTCCAGGAAGCAGACAGAACCCCAAAGAAAAGGAATCCAAAGAGGACTACACCAAGACACATCATAATTAAAATGCCAAGAGCAAAAGAGAAAGAGAGAATATTAAAAGCAGCAAGAGAAAAACAGTTCATTACCTACAAGGGAGCACCCATACGACTGTCAGCTGATTTCTCAACAGAAACGATGCAGGCCAGATGGGAGTGGCAAGAAATATTCAATGTGGATGAGGAAAATGCGGGGTGGGGGGGGACATAAGAGCAGAGGGAGGGGTGGGAGCCAGGTGGAGGGGAGCTATGGGGGGAAAAAAGAGGAACAATTGTAATAATCTGAACAATAAAGTTTAGTTAAATTTAAAAAAAAATTAAAAAAGATATTAGCTTGTAAGAACATGTAATAAATAACTCCAAAATGCAATGGGTATTTAATTTTAAAGCGTGCCTTTATCATTTACATTTTTGTACTCCTTCAATAGAAGCTTATCTGGCCACTGGGTAAAGCTAGCAATAAAACTACTAGTCTGCAGTGTGTTAGCATTGGTTAAGTTCTCACGTTAAGTGTGCTTATCAAAATGAAGTTAAAATTTAAAAATAAGTAAAATTGATTTACTAAATAATGAAAATGATAAAGGAAAGTAAAAGCTCAGTCATGATGATCATCCTAAGAGACAGGAGTACCAGCTGACAGGCCCTGCAAGGCTCCGTCAGGCACGTTTGAGCTTGAGAATGCCTCGTTATTTCTGGCCTGTTTTCAGAAGAACGTTTCATGTCTGGTCAGAGCCCTTTCTCCTCCTTCCGGGAGTAGCTGACCACTCTCTGCTCTCGGGCATGGGCCCATGTGGCATTGACCCTGCTCCTAACCCAGGCCCAGGCTGTGCAGAAGCCATGCACAATCCCTGACCTAGCTACCGGGGTAGTCTAGAAGGGCATGTGCCAGCCCCACAGGAACCCTGGAACCTGAGAGGAACTGCCTTCTGACATCAAGAGCAAAGCGGGACCAACCCCAGGAGGAAGGCTCTCCGGACCCAGAGTCCGAATCGCCGGCGCCACCTACTGACGAACCAGTGCCTTGTCAGCGGCTTGAGCCAATGCACTCCCTGAGAGTGAGGTTTCTGTCATTTGTGCCCAGATTTCTGACACACTTTACTAAAAGTAGCATTTTAATTAAGACAGAACATGAGAGCATTTACCATATTTGCTGATAAATTACTAAATGTAATTTAAAATCAGCCGTTTTATAAGATGTAACTATAATAGTCCCTTGTTCAGTCAGTATCTTTTCCAACAGATAGCTGTCATGATAAATTAAGTTCTGTCCCGCAGTGTGTTCCGGTCACTTAGGGTATAATGTATGTGCTACGTGTAAGGGATGTTATTTATGAAGCTTCAAAATCCATGTGAGGTGCCCCAGGATCCTCAGGAGCAAAAGAAGAAGAAATAAATAAAATCCTTTGAATCTGCAGATGGGAAACATTTTTTTTTCTTTTTTGTCTCAAAATGATCTACATGTATTTATTACAACCTAGGAGTTAATTTTTTTAGTATGTTTTAGGATGAGATTCATATGCCCTTATACATAAAGATGTAGTATTATTCTTATTCTTTTCTTTTTTAAATAAATCTTTATTGTTCAGTTTATTACAGATGTTCCTCTTCCCCCACCTCAAAGCTCCCCTCCAACTGATTCCCCTCCCCCGACCCCATGCCTTTACCTCTGCCACTGTCCTCATCCATAGGTGTAAGATTTTTGTCCAATCTCTTCCCGCACCCCTCACACTCCCTTTCCCCTGAGAATTGTCAGTCCACTCCTTTCTATGCCCCTGATTCTATTATATTCACCAGTTTATTCTGTTCATCGGATTTTTTATTAATTTGATTTTTAGGTTCACTTATTGATGGTATGTATTTGTTATTACTTTGTTGTTTATAATTTTTATCTTTACCTTTTTCTTCTTCTTCCTCTTCTTAAAGAATACCCTTCAGCATTTCATATAATCCTGGTTTGGTGATGATGAACTCCTTTAGCTTTTTTTTGTCTGTGAAGCTCTTTATCTGACCTTCAATTCTGAATGATAGCTTTGCTGGGTAGAGTAATCTTGGTTGTACATTCTTGCTATTCATCACTTTGAATATTTCCTCCCACTCCTGTCTCGCCTGCATCGTTTCGGTTGAGAAATCAGCTGACAATCCTATGGATGCTCCCTTGTAGGTAATTAACTGTTTTTCTCTTGCTGCTTTCAAGATTCTCTCTTTGTCTTTTGCTCTTGGCATTTTAATTATGATGTGTCTTGGTGTGGTCCTCTTTGGGTTCCTTTTATTTGGGGTTCTGTGTGCCTCCTGGACTTGTAAGTCCATTTCTTTCACCAGGTGGGGGAAGTTTTCAGTCATTATTTCTTCAAATACGTTTTCAGTATTTTGCTCTCTTCTTCTTGCTCCCCCATAATTCTGATGTTGGTACACTTGAAGTTGTCCCAGAGGCTCCTTACACTATCTTCACATTTTTGGGCTCTTTTTTCTTTTTGTTTTTCTGGTTGGATGTTTTCTGCTTCCTCATATTTCAAATCTTTGGTTTGATTCTTTGGGTCTTCTAGTCTGCTCTTGGATTTCTGTATATTATTCTTTATTTCAGACAGTGTATGTTTAATTTCTGACTGGTCCTTTTCTATTTATTTGGCAATCTCATTAAGATCCTTGAAGTTCCTCAAAGGTCTCACTAAGTCTCGGCAGTTTGTAGAAGATTCTTGAGTAACCTTATAAATGTGGTTTTGAACTCTATGTCCAATAGTTTGCTTTCCTCCATTTCTCTCATTCCTGACATGTTTCTTGGTTTCCGCATTTTGGGTACTTCCCTTGTTGATAGAATGGCTTTATGTGCTAGTTATCCTTTTGGCCCAGTAGCTCTGCCTCCCTAATCACCTGAGGTGGACATTGTTGGTGCACTCCTTTGTGGGCTCAGTACATAGTCTTGCTGTAGTTAAGCCTTGATTGCTATTGGTACACTGGGAGGAACTGACCTCCAGGACAATTGACTGTAAGGATTAGCTGTGTCTATTAATGGAAGAACTGCAATGCTGGAGACACCTCTATGGGGCAGAACTTGCTTCAGTGGGGCTTTGGTGCTCACTAAGTCTGTTTCTTGAGTGTATCACGTATGTATGTGAGAAGTGGAAATCTGGTGTCATCTCATACTGACCTCTAGGTACACTGGTTCCTGGATCTCCAAGGAGGTGCAAGTCAGGTAGTGTCTGAGGCCACACAGCAGGATCTACAGGGAGCTCCTCTTTACTTGGAGTTTGGAAGTTTTAGAGTTGTCTGACCCAGTTGCAATTTGTTAGGTTAAGCTGCCAGAGGGCAGGCCATTCATATGCAAAAGCCGCTGCACACAGCTTGGTGGTTTGTAAATTGGGCGAGGGGTTGTGGGGGAGGGGGTCTCAGGGATTCACTGGGCTAGGGTGTGGCAAACAGCAATGGCTGCCAGTCAGCCCTCTCTGCTGCATTTTGTTCCATATCTTGCATCCTGCACCCTAGCAAAGTAAACAATGATTCCTGTGCGCACCTCTGCGAGAAGGCCACCCTCTCTTTCTGACCAGATGGCCGACAGTCCAGTTTCTTCCTGTATGAGTCTGGGTTCCCAGAATCTCGCTGGAAACTGGAGTTCAGAAAGTTGGGAACTTGTAACTCCCTCCCAATTGAAAAAAAAACAGCCTATGCCAGCCCGATTGGTGCCCGTTTCCATACCTCTGTTTTCCTGAGCCTCTGCACGTCCTACCAGGTCTCAATGCACTTTTTTCTTTCCTTCTAGTTGTAGAACTTCCACTTTGCCAGCTTTCCCGTGGTTCTGGGGGATAGTCGTTTTGTCTTTTAGTTGTAGTTTTGGTGTGGTTGTAAGAGGCACCACGTTCAGGTATATACCTTATGCCGCCATCTTGGTTCTCCCTTCTTTTCCTATATGTACATTATTTCAAAGTAATGCTCAGACTGGTATATGAAAAAAAAATGAAACTTTAAATCTAAAATTTTTAATTGCATTCATTAAAAAATACTCAAGAAGGTTAATATTATAATTTCTTAGGAGTCTTAAAAACCACTTCTTGCCGAAGCCGGTTTGGCTCAGTGGATAGAGCATCGGCCTGTGGGCTGAGGGGTCCCAGGTTCGATTCCGGTCAAGGGCATGTATATTGGTTGAGGGCACATCCCCAGTAGGGGACGTGTAGGAGGCGGCTGATCGATGTCTCTCTCTCATCGATGTTTCTAACTTTCTATCCCTCTCCCTTCCTCTCTGTGAAAAATCAATAAAATATATATTTTAAAAAACCACTTCTTAAAAATACTGCAATGAGCCCTAGCCAGTGTTGCTCAGTGGTTAGAGAATCAATCCACATACCAAAGGGTCCTAGGTTCAATTCCCAGTCAAGGGCACATTACCTCAGATGCAGGTTTGATCCCCGGCCCCAGTTGTGTGTGTGTGGGAGGCAACAAATCTCTCTCACATCAATGTTTCTCTCTCTCTCTCTCTCTCTCTCTCTCTCTCTGTTTGTCTTTCTCTCTCTCTCCTCCTCCTCCTCCCTCCCTCCCATTCTCTCTAAAAATTAATGGAAAAAATATGTCCAGATGAGGATTAACAAAAAAAAAAATGCTGCAATGAAAAAATGTCATCAAAAGCGAATGTATAGCCAAGACCAGTTTGGCTCAGTGGATAGAGCGTCGGCTTTCGGACTGAAAGGTCCCAGATTCGATTCCGGTTGGGGGCATATACCTTGCTTGCGGGCACATCTCCACTGTGGGGCATACAGTAGGCGGCTGATTGATGTTTCTCTCTCATCGATGTTTCTGACTTTCTATCTCTCTCCCTTCCTCTCTGTAAAAAATCAATAAAATATATATATTTTTAAAAAGCCAACTGTATAATTTATTTTTTGAAAAAATAGTTAAAACTAAGGTTTTCCAATAAAAGGGAAAAATAACAATAGGAGATCATACCATCATTACATGTTAATTACCACATTCTGTACAATGTGATTGTGCTTATTAACATATATTCATTAACAATATTAACGTTTTGAAATTTAAAAACCACAAACCCTTGTCAATGTTGTAAATTCATAAATGTTGAAATAAATACCTAACAATAGGTAAATTTTAAAAACTGAAGACTTTGACAGTGTTTATAGATTAACCCAAATGTTAGGTAGAAATAGCACATTGACATTACTACTAGTTTCCACCTAATTTCTTCATAGTATACTGTCTGGTGTTGCATTCATAAAGATACTGCCTATAACCACCTACCCCAGAGATGGTGACAAATCACTTTATAGAGCAAAGATCATCAACAGAGTATCCTAAATGTCAATAGCCTTGATCTGTTTCAAAAAGGATGTTGTTTCCCGCCCTAGCTGGTTTGACTCAGTGGATTGAGTGTCGGCCTGCCGACAGAAGAGTCCCAGCTTCGATTCCTGGTTGTGGGCTTGATCCCCGGAGGGGAGGAGGAGTGTGCAGAAGGCAACCAATCAATGATTTTCTCTCATCACTGATGTTTCTATCTCTCTCGCCCTCTCCCTTCTTCTCTGAAATCAATTAAAAAAATATGTTTTAAAGAGAGAGAGTGTGTGTTGTTTCTATAGGATCCAAAAAATGGCAAACTAGATGATAGGTCAATAGAGTCAGCCCATAACCTTCGGCTCACCGAGCGCAGCATTTCCCAGCACCACTGATGAGCTTCCTCAGAGCATTTCTCTTTCATGTTTACTTCCTCACTCCAAACAGCCCTACCATTCCTAGTTTTCTATGTTACAGTCAGAATCATTAGTTTGTTGGTGGCCATTTCTGCAGACAGTCACATGAGACTCCTCAGAACCTAAAGGTCCTGCTGTTGAAAAGGCTTTGGGACTGATATCCCTTTTAACTACAGAGTAAAATCCTGGGAGATAAGAAACCATGTTACAGAGCACAGTGGCCATTTCTAGCAGAAAGGGAAGACGCAAAATAGTTTTCCTTGCATAAAGTTGTTTCAGCCACCACCACTGCCTCTAGCTGTCTCAGACCCTGACTCTTCCCGCTGTCGATGAAAGACATTTTCAATGATGTTTCCACTTGTCTGAAGTGAAAAATAACTGGAAATTGAAAGTTAAATTGTTCTTTATTCTTCTTTTCTAAATACTTCACATGAAACCCCCCCCCCTTTTTTTTTTCTAATTGTTGGGTGGGGGAATAAGGAGTGGAATGGCCTCATGCTGCTGCTCCAAGCTCTGTCTGTAGGTCAATTTTTGCAAGAAAGTCACTTCCTGTCTCCTGTTACCTCAGAACTTGTGGTCCCCAAGAAAGGAAACAGTTTTAGTTAAAATTTGCAATGAAACTTAAGAATTAAAAATCCACACAGTTTTCAACCAGCCAGCGTGGCTCAGTGGTTGAGCATCGACCTATGAACCAGGAGGCCAAGGTTTGATTCCCAGTCAGGGCACATGCTGGGTTGCAGGCTTGATCCATCCCCATGTGGACCTTGGCTGCAGGAGACAGCCAATCAATGATTCTCTCTCATCACTGATGTTTCTATCTATCTCTTTCTTCCTTCCTCTCTGAAAGCAATAAATATATATATATATATTTTAATCTACACAGTTTTGAAGTTTTATAACACACTAATTCTTAACCTTTGTATACCATCTTAAAAGCTAGTTTCTTCTGGATCATGTAAGAACAAGGTTACCACTGTGAAATTTTACACCACATTTTAATGGTCCCACATATTCTCCAATGTACAGTGGCCCAAGTGCCCACTAAGATCTTCTTCCATTAACAACCTCTGAGCCTGGAGTCCAATGTCCCCATCAGGACACACGGGCTCTGGGTAAGATGGGCAGTGCATACACTAGTCACAGAAAGCAGACCCATTGCTCAGAGGCCCACTGGAGTTTTTAACATGTATTTGTTGAACTAACTGGTTGTCTCTTTGCATCAGTTTTAGAATTTAATTATGGCAACAACTTTGCCTCTTCTGAGGGAATTACTTGTTTTTGTCATGTGGTAACAAGAATAACATGGCTTACGGTTCTGGTGTGGATTCCCAGACAAACTTTAAACTCAGTAATTATTTTGGCATTTACTGTTGGCATATTGGCATTCTCCTTTTGCTTGGTTTGATTTTATATTTTTAAATTGACTATCCTGTTCAGCATACATTTTTATATAAACTATCTATGTATTTTTAAACGGCTATATGAAAACAAATTTTTAATTCTTTTTTCAGGGAAAATGATCAAACCAATTGGATGGATAACTATACACCTTTGAAACTTTGCTTTAAGAATATCTCCTATTGTCCTAGCTGGTTTATCTCAGTGGATAGAGCATCAGCCTGTAGAATAAAGGAAGGGTCCCAGGTTCGATTCCCATCAAGGACACATACCCACATTGCAGGTTCCATCCCCAGTAGGGAGCATGCAGGAGGCAGCCAATCAAGGATTCTTTCTCATCATTAATCTCTCTCTCTCTCTCTCTCTCCCCCTCTCTTTTCCTCTCTGAAATCAATAAAAATAAAAAGAATATTTCCTCTTCTGCATAAAATTTCTCTAGTTTACTGAGCACTACAAAAATTTCTGCAGACCACTCTTGTACATGAGCATGGAGAAATGCTGAAAAAGCATTCTTCAAAAAAACCCAAGATGGCTGCATAGGTGAACACCTAAACTGCTGCCTCGCACAACAGTTTCAAGACTACAACTAAAGGACAGAACAGACATCATCCAGACCCACAGGAAAGTTGGCTGAGTGGAAATTCTACAACTAGAAGGAAAAAAAAAGAGGGGCTCACGGAGACTCAGAGGAGCTGCAAAAAGCTGAGGTACAGAGACAAGCCCTTGGAGAGAGTGGGCGGCGAAGCACCTGGCTGGCTTCCTCTGGCGGGAGGGAAATGGAGACTCTCAACTGCACTGAACCCCGGTCAAGACTCATAAGGGGGAGTGTGGACAGTGAAAAGGGAGGAGCGCCCAGGAATTTAGGGGAGCCGCGAAAGGGCAGAGGTCTGGGGGTGTGCACACCACAATGCCCAGAAGATGGAGTGCTAATTGTGCCATTGGCTTTCTCGAGTGGGCGGGAGACAGAGCATCCCAATGATGCCACTTCTAACTCCACTGAACGCCAGTTTTGGGCGAGATTCTGGGGACCCAGACTCATAAAGGTCCTGGAGTGCAGGGGAGTCGGAAAGGCAGCAGTCTAGAGGCACATGTGTACATGTGCACAAGACGGCTCCAGTGATTACCAAGAGACAGTTGAGACCCAGGGGCCATGTAGGGCAGGGCCAACTGGAAGCCAAGGTGCTCTGAGACTCCACCCATTCAAACTCAACAGAGAGGCTTTGCGGTTTTGCAAGTCTTATATCATAAGGCTGATTCCAACACAGAAGTTCTCCCAGCATAATAAAAAAGTAGAGACAAAGGAACAGAGCACAAACAAAAGAAATGGAGGAAAACATATGACTGGATATAGAGTTCAAAACCACGGTTATAAGGTTTGTCAAGAATCTCCTAGAAAAGATATGCCAAAACCGGTTTGGCTCAGTGGATAGAGCATCGGCCTGCAGACTAAAAGGTCCCAGTTTGAAATTCTGGTCAAGGGCATGTATCCTGGTTGCGGGCACATCCCCAGTAGGGGGCATGCAGGAGGCTGATCAATGTCTCTCTCTCATTGATATTTCTAACTCTCTATCCCTCTCCCTTCCTCTCTGTAAAAAATCAATAATATATATTAAAAAAAAAAGAATTTCCTAGAAAAGATGGATAAATTTAGCGAGACCCAAGAGGAGATGAATAAGGACCAAGTAGAAATTAAACATACACTGACTGAAATAAAAAATATTATACAGAGACCTAATAGCAGACTAGAGGAAGGCAAGAATAAAGTAAAAAATGTGAATTATAAAGAAGCAGAAAACACTCAACTGGAAAAGCAAGAAGAAAAAGGAATCCAAAAATGTGAAGATAATGTAAGGAGCCTCTGGAACAACTTCAAGCGTACCAACAACAGAATTATGGGGGTGCCAGAAAAAGAAGAGAGAGAGAAAGATACTGAAAATCTATTTGAAACAATAATGACTGAAGACTTCCCACATCTGGTGAAAGAAATAGACTTATAAGTCCAAGAAGCATACAGAACCCCAAACAAAAGGAATCCAAAGAGGACCACACCAAGATACATCATCATTAAAATACCAACAGCAGCCGAAACCGGTTTGGCTCAGTGGATAGAGCATCGGCCTGGGGACTGAAAGGTCCCAGGTTCGATTCCGGTCAAGGGCATGTATCCTGGTGGTGGGCACGTCCCCAGTAGGGGGCATGCAGGAGGTGGCTGATCAATGTCTCTCTCATGGATGTTTCTGGCTTTCTATTCCTTTCCCTTCTTCTCTGTGAAAAATCAAAATATATTTTTAAAAAAAGATTGTACATCTATGGATGAGGACAATGGGGGTGGGGAGGAGGTAAGGACAGAGGGTGGGGTGGGAACCAGGTCGCTGGGAGCTATGGGGGAAAAAAAGAGAAACAATTGTAATAATCTGAACAATAAAGATGTATTAAATTTCAATAAATAATTAAGTAAAAACAATTTTTTTTAAATGTGTCTTTGGAGAGGTTAACAGTTGGCTCCAGTGATTTTAGTGAGAAAAGCAGTTAATGCTAAAATCCTCAACAAACTATTAGCAAACTGGGTCCAGCAATATATTAAAAAGATCATACACCATGACCAAATGGGATTTATTCCAGGAATGCAATATTTGCAAATCAATAAATGTGACACATTACATAAACAAATTGAAAGACAAAAATCACATCATCATATCAATAGACACCAAAAAAAGCATTTGTCAAAATCCAACACCCATATTTGATAAAAATTCTTAACAAAGTGGAATTAGAATGATCATATCACAACATAGTAAAAAGCCATATATGACAAACCTACAGTGAACATCATACTCAATGGACCAAAACTAAAACCATTTCCCCTAAGAACAGGAACAAGACAGTGATGTTTGCTTTCACCACTCTTATTCAATACAAGAGGCTCAGTGCATGAAAATTCATGCCCTGGAGGTGGGGGTCCCTCAGCCCGACCTGCTCTCTTCACAGTCTGTGAGCCTTCAGGAGCAGGAGGCAACCCAGCAATCAGGGGAAGACAATGCCCCATCACACCTCTGCTGCTGCCACTGCCAGCAGTGCAAGCCTTGGCCGGCTCTGGTTACCTAGTCCTTGGGCAGTCCTGGACAACTGGGCAGCTGCCATCCAAGCGGGGCTGAGGGGACTGGGAGATCCCAGAGGCAGGCGCCGAGTGGAACTGAGGGGACTGGGCACCACCATCTTGCAGCTATGGGTGCTGCCGTCTTTGAAGGTAAGGCAGTCAATTAGCATATTTCCTCCTTATTGGCTGTGGGCACCACCATCTTTGTTATGGCCTGAGGGTCAATTAGCATATTCCCTCTTTATAGATAGGATAGTACTGGGCATCCTAGCCATAGTGATCAGACAAGAAGAGGAAATAAGCCCTAGCCATTTTAGCTCAGTGGATAGTGCATTGTCCTGTGGACCAAAGAGTTCCTGGTCCTATTCTGGTCAAAGGTATATACCTTGGTTGCAAGCTCCTCCTTGGCCTGGGATCTGAGGTCATGCAGGAGGTAACTAATTAATGTGTTTCTCTCACATCAATATTTCTCTCTGTCTTCTCCTCTCTCTTTCACTCTGTCTAAAATCAATGGAAAAATATCCTTAGGTGAGGATTTAAAAAAGAAGAAGAAAAAGAAATAAAAGGAACCCAAATTGGAAAGGAGAAAGTAAACTCTCATTATTCACAGATGGCATAATATAAAATGTAGACAGACTCCACCAAAAAATTACTAGATTTAACAAATGCATTTGGCATGTAGCAGGATACAAATGAACACCCAGAAATCAATGTCATTTTTATACACCAATAATGAACTATCAGAAAGATAATCTAAACAAATAATCCTATTTACCATAACAACAACAAAATTAAGATACTTAGGAATAAACTTAACCAGGAGGTAAAATACTTGTACTCAGAAAACTACAGAACATAGAAAATGAGATAGAGGGAGATATAAACAAATGGAAAATTATACCATGTTCATAAATTGACAGGATTAACATCATTAAAATGTCCATACTACCCAAAGCAATATACAGATTCAATGTAATCCCTATTAAAATACCAATGGCATATTTCACAGATCTACAACAAACACTCCAAAAATGTATATGTAACCCAAAAGACCCTAAAATAGCTGTAGCAATCCTGAGAAAGAAGAACAAACGGAGTGATCACAATACCAAATGTCAAGTTATAATTACAAAGCCAATGTTCTCAAAACAGCCTGGTACTGGCACAAAAACAGGCATATAGATCAATAGAACAGAACAGAGAACCCAGAAATTGACCTAAGTCATTATGCTCAATTAATAGTTGACAAAGGAGGCAAGAGTACACAATGGAGTCAAGACAGTCTCTTCAATAAATGGTGCTGGGAAAACTGGACAAATACATGCAAAGAATGAAACTAGACCACCAACTTACACCATACACAAAAATAAACTCAAAATGAATAAAAGACTTAAATGTAAAGATGTGAAACCATAAAAATCCTGGAAGAAATCATAGAAAGTAAAATTTCAGATATCTCGCATAGCAATGTTTATGGGTACATCTCCTAGAACAAAAATAAACAAATGGGACTACATCAAAATAAAAAGCTTCTACACAGCAAAAGAAACCATCAATAAAATGAAAATGGAGCCCAGTGCATAGAAGAACATATTTGCCAATGATACATCTGATAATGGGTTAATATCCAAAATATATAAGGAATTCATACAACTTAACAAAAGGAAGGCAAGAAATCCAATTAAAAATGGGCAAAGGACCTAAATAGACACTTCTCCAAAGTGGACATAAACATGGCCAAGAGACACATGAAAAAATGCTCAAAGTCACTAATTGTCAGAGAAATGCAGATTAAAACAAAAGTGACATATCACACCTTTCAGAATGGCTATTATCAACAAGTCAACAAATGACAAGTTCTGGCGAGGATGTGGAGAAAAGGAAATCCTAATGCACTGCTCATGGGAATGCAGACTATTACAGCCACTGTGGGAAATAGTATGGAGTTACCTCAAAAAATTAAAAAATGGAACTACTGTTTGACCCAGTGATTTCACTTCTAGGAATATATCCTAAGAAACCTGAAATACCAATCCAAAAGTATGTATGCACCCCTATGTTCATAGCAACACAATTTATACTAGGTAAGACTTGGAAATAGCCCAAGTACTCATCAGCAGATGAGTAGATAAAAAGTTGCATTACATTTGCACCATAGAATACTATGCAGAAGGAAGGAAGAAAGAAAAAAAGGAAGGAAGGAAAGAAGGAAGAAAGGAAGGAAGGAAGGAAGGAAGGAAGGAAGGAAGGAAGGAAGGAAGGAAGGGAAGGAGGGAGGGAGAGAGGGAGGGAGGAATGAAAAAAGAGAGGAAAGAAGAAAAAACTCTTATCCTTTGAGACAGTATGGAGGGACCTGGAGAATATTATGCTAAGAGAAATAAGCCAGTCAGAAAAAGACAAGTATCACATGATCTCACTCATATGTGGAATTTAATTAACAAAATAAACTGATGAACAAAATAGATCCAGAGACATAGAAGCATAGAACATTCTGCAGAATCTCAGAGGGAAGGCAAGGAAGGGTGGGTGGGTGGGAAGTAATCAATCAAAGAAGTTGTATGGATAATCCATAGACACAGACAATAAGATGCTGAAGGCCTAGGGAGGGGATTGGGGGAGCAGGTCACCAGAAGGGATCAATAGGGGGGAAATATGTAATACTTTCAACAATAAATATTTATTTAATATATATGTGTGTATATATATACACAAAGTAATATAAACCTTAATGTTCCTCAACATTAGCATTTCATGACCTTATGCTTTTTAAATTACAATTATTTTTAATTGCAATCATTTTGTAGAGTGCCCTTCAATTTGGGTTTATCCGATGTTTTCTCATAATTGGGTTTTAGAAGGGATACTATCATAGAGATATTTTGCCTTTCTCAATAGGCATGTGGTATTCGTTTGTCCCAATTCTAGTGATGTTAACTTTGATCCCTCGGTGAAGGTAGTTTTTACCAGATTTCTATGTGGAAAACCTTTCTTCTGTCCTTAGTAATTTAGAAGCTCATCGAACATTCACTCCCTTGTTTGAGTCCATTGAAATGTCCTCATTCCATTATTCTTCCCATAGCATTCCTTAGTAGACTTTCGTCCATGTCAATATCTTGTAATCCATTCCTTGTTGTTATTATTATTCTGATGTTCAATCATTCCAAAATTGGTGTTGATCCCTTTTGATACGTCTCATCATTCTTTAAATATTTGTGAGTGCAATAGAACGTTGGCTTTGACTTATTCTGAAGTGGTTGCAATGAAACTGTGTGATGAGAGAGAGAGAGAGAGAGAGAGAGAGAGAGAGAGAGAGAGAGAGAGAGAGAGAGAGATTACAAACCAAGTGGCATGAAACAACTGAGAGCTGTTCTCTCAGAGTTTTGGAGACCTGAAGTCCACCCCTTCTGAAGGCGTCAGGGAAGGGCCCTTCCTTGTTTCTTCAAGCTCCCAGCAGCTCCGGCCTCCCTTGGCTGCTGCCTGCATCATTTCATCCTTGGCCTCCCTCTTGGCATGGCTTCCCCTTTGTGTGCATGTGTCTCTGTGTCATCTCCTCTTCTTGTAAGGACACTGGCCATTGGGTTAGGGCCTAACCTAAATCCTGGATGAGTTTATCTTAAGATCCTTAACTACACCTGCGAAGATCCTATTGCCAAACGAGAATTTGGAGGTCACGCATAGAGGCCTTCACAGATGACAGAGAAGAACCACACATTTAGCTCCTGGCAGCCAATGAGAAAAAAGCGATACAGTTGCATAGTTCCTATCATTAACAAGGAGAGAGCTAGCAGACCTAAGAGGGCAGCAAAGCTGTTCCTGACTCTAAAGTCTGAAACATCTTACATGAGAGCCCCTCACCAATAGCACCAAGGTCACCTGGGAACTTCTTAGACAGGCAACTTCACAGCACACCTACGGAATCTGAAATCCTGGGAGTGGAGCCCATGAAGCCTTAAACACACCCTCCAAAGTAATTCTATGGCTCTCTCAAATTCAAGAAGCCCTATAATATAGACAATGTGCTCGGAGATAATGCAAAAGTAACTGGGGTTCCATACAACTGTTTCTTATAGCATCTTTTGTGTGTTACATCCTTAAATGGAAGCAACATTATGACAGTAACACAACAACACTACTGGTTGGGAGCAGGGGAGCAAAATTCAAACAGTTCAATTATGCTCTGGGGATTTGTGTACCTCAACTCCCAGTGGCATCCGGGACAGCGGCTCCGTGAAGCCAGATCCACATCCCCCATAGCCATGGGGACAGAAGGCCCAGTCAACAGCTGTGTCACCATTTCTAATGCAGCCTTGTCAACCACGGAGGTCACTCCTACAGTACCACAAAGTTCTCAGGTCCAAGGGGAAAGAACAGACACACAGCCTCTTGGTGGATAAAGCTCAGAAGAGTGCAGTGGACTAAAATGCCACTGTGGCCAGTGTGAGAAAGCAGGATCTGTCACTGAGACATGAAGGAAATCCACAGGCAAGCATGAACCTGAACACTCCCCGCTCGACTGCATTGTTCTCAATAGAAGGACCCTCCCCGACTCCAAGTCCTCAAAGCAACTGAAAGTCAACCTCACCCTCACCAGTCCTCACTCCCAGGCTGCCTCTGGCATCTGGGCACCTTTGGGCATCACAGGAGACATCTGTGCATCATTCCACCTAAATCCCAGTGATCATATAAATCAGGAGTGACCACCACATTAAATTGCTTCTCAAAGGACACTACTCAAAGATCGTTTCTTTCTTTGTTGGCTGCAAATAATTTTTCTTTAATTATGCTTTGAAATATGGCAGAATATGATCCTTTCATTTTCAAAAGCTAGCAGTGATTAAAAAAATAAAATAAAATGAATGGATAAGACAGGGATTTCTATGTCCACATACTGGGAGCTGGCTCTGCATTTTGACTCATAGTTAGTTTCCATATTTCAAATGTGCATGAGCAGTCATCTCCCAGTGTTCATCAGTCTTGGCCAAGCAAGCATTTCTGGACAACCCGGAGTGCAGGCAGATTCTGAATACACAGTGGTGAGCAAGGTACAGAGGGTGCTGGCCACTCCTTACCTGGAGCTGAGACCCATACCCTGGGCCAGGTCTAACACCTACCAAATCAAAGGTTGTCTATTCTGTAAACCCCTTCATTCACAGCCACACACCCCTCCAAGTTGCTCCCCTCCTTTCCAGCCCTCCTCTCTATTTCCAGGTCCTCTGATTCTTGATGGACACATGGCACTAGGTCATCGCTTCCTGACAGTCTTACCCCATTAAGTGACCCATCAGATGGGTTCCACTCCTTCCCGTGCCTTCCTTCATCTCCCCTCAGATCTATTAATGACTAAATCAATCTCCATTGTATAGATAGGTCCTACTGTAGGTGAGGAAACTTTAGGTTCATGGACTGAGGTCATGTAAATTAACCAAAGACAGATCAACAAGAAAAGCAGTTCATTAACCCATGCAGCACACACACAATGATGAGTTACTCAAAGAGGTGGTTACACCTTGAGGCTTCTAAAATACAAGAGGCCCAGTGCACGAATTCATGCACCTTGAAAGGAACTGTGGACCATGAAGCTGCGGTGGACACAGGGGCAGGTCTTAGCCCATCCTCCACACCCCCACCTAGCCCCTCCCACCATGGCCCCCAGGCCCCTCTCTGTTGACAGCCCTGCTCACACCCACTGACAGCGACTGAGGCCAGTTCCAGCAGCAGGTGCAAGCAGGGCTGGTGCCATCAGTGAGTGTGAGCAGCAACTGCTGCCCTGATTGCCCCTCAGGAGCAGGAGGAGGTGGAGAAGTTCTGAGGGCCTTGGTTTGGCACCCCCAATTCAGGCAAAGAATGGGTTACTCCACCTTCCTGCCATGGCCGACTCCCACCATGTTTCCGGTGCACCCCCTGGTGGTCAGCACATGTCATAGCCACTGGTTGTTCAGTTGTTTGGTTGTTTGGTCTATTTGCATATTAGCCTTTTATTATATAAGATAATGCATATAACAGACACATTCATTTAAAGTATAAAAATCAGTGGTGTGTGTTACTTATTCTGAAGCTTGTCTTAGTTTGTCACTAGTTATTATTTATACTATGCTGAGTAACCCTGAACTTTGAGGCCAGTCCTGCGCAACTTGTTTTTCAGTGCAGGGTCAGAGAATTATTAGATTAGACACAGAAATCTTAGCTGGGCCACCAAATGGGCCACATACCTGCCCAAAGTAGTACTTTATTTATTTATTTTTAAAAATATATTTTATTGATTTTTTACAGAGAAGAAGGGAGAGGAATAGAGAGTTAGAAACATCAATGAGAGAGACATCAACCAGCCGCCTCCTGCATGCCCTCCACTGGGGATGTGCCCTCAACCAAGATACATGCCCTGACTGGAATCGAACCTGGGACCTTTCAGTCTGCAGGCCGATGCTCTATCCACTGAGCCAAACCGGTTTCAACCCAAAGGAGCACTTTAATCAGCTAGTGACCCCTTACCTACAACCCTACTCTAAGAAAAATCATGACCTTTGACTTATTTCTTTCTGAATAAATATTCTTTTCATTAAGTGACTAATGAAGATGAGGTTTAAAGCAGTCATTCTATTTTTCTGAATGGTTTCTAAAGCTGCTTAAAAGTGTGCCAGTGGTAAGCATGCTTGGAGTAAGTACAAACGTCATTGTTCGAGGGGCCTGGCTCTCGGGAAGTAAAGAGAGCTCTGAGGCATGGCACGCCAGGGAGTTTTAAGGGGCTGCCAAGCAACTGTATGAGTCACAAGGGAGGAAAACCTTTCTCTTCTTCCCTTCTAGGTTCTTTGGCTGGTCTAACAATTAAATTGACTTAAGACAGATTAACAGGAGCCCTGGCCAGGTAGCTCAGTTGGTTAGAGAATTGTCCCAATATGCCAAGGTTGTGGGTTCAATCCCTGGTCAGGCACATTCAAGAAGCAACCAATGAATGCATAAAGAAATGGAGTGACAAATTAATGTTTCTCTCTCTCTCTCTAAAAAGTAAACCAATAAAAAAAATTTTTTTAGAAAGAAAGCCATAGTTGAGTTTTTATGACTATAGCAAATGTGCTAGCTAATATAACTTCCTTTTTCATTCCAGGTGTTTCACCATTTATTTTACAAAGGAGATGAACCTCTGGCCAATCAGCTGTGATGCACTCTCAAGTTACAACTGTCTGTCCCTCTGAGACTGTCACATTAAATCCAATATCCCTAAAACAAAGGTTTTAGTCTTTTTTTAAAAAATTTTAAGACATTAACAGGAGAAAAACAATTTAATTTTTCACTTATGGAAGCCCTACTAAAAATATGAAACTCAAAGAAGTGACCAAAGCAGGCAGCTTTTGTTCCTTTTAGACAAGGAAACAACAAATGTGTGAAGAATTGAGAAGACAGAGAGAGGGGTGTAGGGTAGTAAATTAGTAAGGACGTAACCAGGTTTATCCATACAGTCTTTCAGCCCTAAATTCCCTGCCTCTGTTGTAAGGCTAGCTCTTAAATGAAGGTACCTTTCCCAAGGGAGAGTTGTTTCCTGCTTTCAAGGGACAAAGGTGGGTCAGGGTGCCCTTCTTGCACCCTCTATGCCTCAATGAACTTTAATTGAAAAGAATTAGTATTCTACGGTGGCATAACTTGGGGTGACATATTCTGTACCCCGACAGCAAGTGTAGGTTTCTCAAAAATAACATAGTGAGAGGAGCACCCCTGAGGAGGGCCACATCCTTGCCTCACTCCCTTTCCTCCATCTCAGTAAGTAGCCATGCTATGCACCTGCTAGTCAGACCGAAACCTTCCTCTCCTTGCCTCAAGTTTATGCCCATCTCATCAACACTCAAAAGTGTAAAACAATTCAACATAGCAAATGTGTGCCTTTGCAGCCAGACACTCACCAGAACTTTCCTGCTTCTCTCTTGGCTCGCAGTGTCCTGGGATCTCCGTGTCTGTTATGCTGTATGTTGGCAGTCACTGCAGGCACCAGTGAGCAGAAGTGAAGGGGAAGGACGGGTGTAATGAGCACCTGGCAGCAAACACGGGTAGAGTGATCAATGCTGATGGACAGGCGGAGGGAAATCCCAGCCCATTTCTGGAGCACTGAGTGCACGCAGAACACTGATGGGGGATATAGCAGAGAAAACCGCAGGTGGACCAGGAGCTACAGTTCAGGGGACCGGGGTGCAAGGGCAGCTTGTGTACAGACCCAGAGGGAAAGCTATCTCATGTTGGAATGCAGTTGTGAGGGGCAGAGCCCCAAGTTAGCCTCAGCCACTTCTCTGCCCACTCCTGCTTGAGAGCAATCCAATCCCAGAGTTCCTGTGAGCCAGTGTGAGCACGCCAGAGATGAGAGAAAACTTATGCCAGGACTCTGAAGACAGACAGAGGCAGAAATTTACCTCAGAAGAAACAACAGGAGTGGGCCATATGTACAAAAATAAGTTTTCTAGGCTGTAGTTTTTTTTTTTTTTAACTACCTGTAAAACTTGAAGTAGTGTCTTTGATGTTTGACAATGCCCTACTCTACCACTAGGGGGTGTCAGTCTCCACTATTTCATTTCTTTTAAGGCCTGACTTTATTGCCAAAATTATAAACTCCTTAGATGGAGGGAAGAAAATGCATCATCCTACAGAGAGTAAATGAAATAATTGATGAATTACATATAAATAACTTGAACAGGATGTTGCCAAGCCAAAGAATATTTAGGAAACTCAGGAATGAAATGTATCCATTTATTCCCTACACAAATCGGGCTGGATGTGGACTGAGGAACTGGGAGCACACAGCTTCCATCCTGAGGGAAGGCCCAGAAGCTGTGAGCAGCAACAAAAGCAATGTGAAGTAGAGAGGGCTGCAGGTTTCCGGGATTTTGTGACCCAGCAAAAATGGCAGGAAGACCTGCCTTGATAAAGTGATGGGAACATAGAATAATGATTTCATGTGATTTAAATCCACTTTGTGACTTCAGTGAAGTTGTTTCAATCCACTTGTTTATGATAAAGACCCCCAAAATTGTTTTTATTTTATTTTGTACTTTTATTGATTTTTAGAAAAAGAGGAAGGGAGAGAGAGAAACATCAATCTGATCCCTCCTGCACACCCGCTGCCATCAAGAGAACCCACAACCTGGGCTTATGCCCTGACCAGGAATCCACCTGGCATCTTTCGATACATGGAATGGGGCTCAAACAACTTTTTGCCATACCAGCCAGGGCAAAAAAGTTTTTTCTGTTTTTTTTTTAGTTTTTGGTTGTTGTTGTTGTTGTTGTTGTTTTAATCTTTATTGTTGAAAGTATTACATGGGTCCTCCTTTTACCCATATTAAACTCCTGTTCCCTCCCCCAGACCTGCACCACCACCTTGACTGTGTCCACAGGTTATGCATATATGCATACAAGTTCATTGGTTGATCTCTTCCCACACATTCTCCCTTGCCTTCCCTCTAAGGTTCAACAGTCTTTCATGCTTCTATGTCTCAGGGTTTATTGTTTTTTATTATTTTAATTAATTTATTGTTTAATAAATCTTTATTGTTCAGATTATTACAATTGTTCCTCTTTTTTCCTCCCATAGTTCCCCTCCACCCTGTTTCCATTATACCCTCTGCCCTTATCCCCGCCTCCCCCCACTGTCCTCATCCATAGGTATACGATTTTTGTCCAGTCTCTTCCCTCACCCTCTATACCCCCTTAGCCTGAGAATTGTCAGGCCACTCCCTTTCTATGCCCCTGAGTCTATTATATTCACAAGTTTATTCTGTTCATCAGATTTTTTTAGTCATTTGATTTTTAGATTCACTTGATAGATATGCATTTGTTGTCACTTTGTGGTTCATAATTTTTATCTTTACCTTTTTCTTATTCCTTTTCTTACAGAATACCCTTCAGCATTTCATATAATCATGGTTTGGTGGTGATGAACTCCTTTAGCTTTTCCTTATCTGTGAAGCTTTTTATCTGATCTTCAATTCTGAATGATAACTTTGCTGGGTAGAGTAATCTTGGTAGTAGGGTCTTGCTATTCATCACTTTGAATATTTCTGGCCTGCATAGTTTCTATTGAGAAATCAGCTGACAATCATATGGGTTCACCCTTGTAGGTAACTAATTGTTTATCTCTTGCTGCCTTTAAGATTCTCTCTTTGTCTTTTGCCCTTTGCATTTTAATTATGATATGTCTTAGTGTGGTCCTCTTTGGATTCCTTTTGTTTGGGGTTCTATGTGCTTCCTGGACTTGGAAGTCTATTTCTTTCACCAGGTAGGGGAAGTTTTCAGTCATTATTTCTTCAAATAGATTCTCAATATCTTGCGCTCTCTCTTCTTCTTGCTCCCCCATAATTCAGATGTTGCTACATTTGAGGTTGTCCCAGAGGCTCCTTATACTGTCTTCATATTTTTGGATTCTTTTTTCTTTTCTGGTTGTCTGTTTTTTTGCTTCTTTGTATTTCAAATCTTTGACTTGATTCTTGCGAACTTGTAGTGTGCTGTTGGATTTCTGTATATTATTCTTTATTTCAGTCAGTGTATGCTTAATTTCTAGTTTGTCCTTTTTCATATGCTTGAGGGTCTCACTAAATTTTTCAGAGGTTTCTAGAAGATTCTTGAGTAACCTTATAACCATGGTTTTGAATTCTATATCCCAGTAGTTTGTTTCCTCCATTTCTGTCATTTGTGACCTGTTTATTTGTCTCCACATTTTGGCTGCTTCCCTGTGTTGATAGAGTGGCTTTGTGTGCTAGGTGTCCTATATGGCCCCGTGGCTCAACCTCCTCAGTAACCTGAGGTGGACACTCTTAATGCACCCCGTTGTGGGCTAGGTACACAGTCTTGTGGTAGTTAAGCTTTGATTATTGTTGGTATCACTAGGAGGAATTGACCTCCAGGCCAATTGGCTGTGAGGACCAGTTGTGTCTACTACGGGAGAATCTCTGTGCTGGAGACAGCCTTATGGGGCAGGACTTGCTTCATTGAGGCTTTGGCACTCACTGAGTCTATCCCCTAAGTGTGTCACTTAATGGATGTGAAGAATTATAATCTGGATGATCTCACCCTGACCACTGGGTACACTGGTTCTTAAATCTTCAAGGAGGTACAAAGTCAGCCACTGCCTGAAGCCACTCAACTGGAGCTACAGAGAGATCTGCAGATTCCTCCTCTTTGTTTGGGGTTTAGAGGTGTCCAGATGAGGCCCAGCTCTGAAGCAATACAAGCTGCTGTGGAGCCTTGGGCCTTATTTTGGAGGGTCTGGGGCTCTCTGCCCCAGCTGCAGTTTGTTAAGTTTAAGAATGCAAAAGGCCAGGCCATTCATATGCAAAAGCCTTTATATACAGCTTGGATGGGGTTGTAAATTGGGTGGGGCAATCTCAGGGAATCACCTGGGAAGAGCAAACAGCAATGGCTGACCATCAGCCCTGCTCCAAAGAGGTCCCCAGGACTCTGTGTCCCACACCACTGTGCAAGAACAATGATCACTGCAAGTACCTCTGAGAGAAAGCTGCCCTCAAGTTCCACCTGATGTCATATAGTCCAGTTTCTCCCCATATGAGTCTGGATCCCCAGAGTCTCACCTGAAACTGGAGTTTAAAGCAGTCAGGAGCTTGTATCTCTTTCCCAATTGAAAAAGACAACAGTGTACTCAGTTGCCAGCCCTTTATGGCGCACATGCCTCCGTACCTCTGCACCTCCTCCAAGTCTGAGTGTGCGTTTTTCTTTCCTTCTAGTTGTGTAAATTCCACTCAGCCAGCCTTCCTGTAGTTCTGGATAATATTTGTTTTGTCTTTTAGCTGTAGTCTCTGGGTCTATTTTTGATCAGTTTATTTGGTTTATTAGATTTCACATATGAATGAGATCATGTGATACTTGCCTTCCTCTGACTGGTTTATTTCACTTAGTAAAATATTATCCAGGTCTATCTAGGCTGTTAAAAATTGTAACAGTTCTTTCTTTTATATCACCATCTAGTATTCCATTATGTCAATATATCTCAGCTTTTTTATCCACTCATCTGCTGATGGGCACTTAGGCTGTTTCCAAATCTTAGCTATTATAAATTGCACTGCTATGAACACAGGGGTGCATATGTTCTTTCTGATTGGTGTTTCTAATTTCTTAGGATATATTCCTAGAAGTGGGATCACTGGGTCAACTGGCAGTTCCATAATTAATTTTCTGAGGAGACTCCATACTGTTTTCCACAGTGGCTGCACCAATCTGCATTCCCACCAGCAGTACACTAGGGTTCCCTTTTCTCTACAACATCACCAGCACTTGTTATTTGTTGATTTGTTGATGGTAGCTATTTTGACCAATGTGAGGTGATATCTCATTGTCGTTTTGATTTTCATTTTTCAGATGTTTAGTGACTTTGAGCATGTTTTCATATGTCTTCACTTTGGAGAGGTGTCTATTTAGGGCCTTTGCCCACTTTTTAATTTGATGGTTTGTCTTCCTTTAGGTAAGTTGTATGAGTTCCTTATATATTTTAGAGAATAACCCCTAATTGGATGTATCCTTAGTGAATATGTTCTCCCATACAATAGGATCTCTTTTTATTTTGTTCATGGTTTCTTTTGCAGTGCCGAATCTTTTTTATTTTGATGGGGTCCCATTTATTTATTTTCTCCTTAGTTCCCATTATCCTAGCATATGTATCTGTAAACATATTGTTACAAGAGATGTCTGAGATTTTGCTGTCTAGGGTTTCTTCTAGAACTTCTATGGTTTTATGTCTTTAGTTCTCTTAATCCATTTTGAGTTTATATTTGTGTATGGTGTAAGAAGGTAGTCTAGTTTCATTTTTTGCATGTACCTTTGCAATTTCCCCAACAGCGCTTATTGGAAAAGACTGTATTGATTTCATTGTATGCTCTTGCCTCCTTTGTCAAATATTAATTGAGAATAGTGGCTTGGGTCGATTTCTGGGCTCTCTGTTCTGTTTCATTGATATATGCCTGTTCTGGTGCTAGTACCAAGCTGTTTTGAGCACAGAGACTTTGTAGTATAACTTGATATCTGGTATTGTGATTCCTCCAAGTTTGTTCTTTCTTAAGATTGCTGTGGCTATTCAATCTTTTTTGGTTCCATATACATTTTTGGAGTGTTTGTTCTAAGTCTGTGAAATATGCCCTTGGCATTTTAATAGAGATCACATTGAATCTGTAGATTGCTTTGGATAATATGGACATTTTAATGATGTTGATTCTACCAATCCATGAACATGGTATATTTTTCCACTTGTTTAATCTTCCTTGATCTCTTTTTTAACATCCTATAGTTTTCTGAGTAAAGGTCTTTTACCTCCTTGGTTAAGTTTATCCCTAATTATCTTAATTTTGCTGTTGTAATGATAAATGGGAATGGTTATTTTTTAAATTTCTCTTCCTGAGAGTTCACTATTGGTGTATAAAAATGCTATGGATTTGGGGGTGTTAATTTTTTATCCTGCTACATTTCTGGATCCATTTATTAAATCTAGTAGATTTTGATGAAGTCTTTAGGGTTTCTAGGTACAGTATTATGTTATTTGCAACAATGAGAGTTTTACTTCCTCCTTTCCAATATGGATAGCTATCATTTCTTCTTCTTGTCTGATCACTGTGTCTAGTACTTATCAAAAAAAGGTGCTGGGTTTTATTGAATGCTTTTCTGCATCAATTGGTATGATCATGTGATTTTGTCTTGCAATCTGTTTATGTGCTATATCACATTTATTGATTGGTAAATATTGTATCAGCCTTGCATCCCTGGAATAAATCCCTTAATTATTTTCTTCCTCCTACTTATGCTGGGCTTTTCTTATTATTCTCTTTCTAATTATTTAACTTGCAAGGTTAGATAACTTATTACCAGTTTTTCTTTTCTTCCTTTCTTTTTCTTTTTTCTTTCTTTCTTTTTTTTTTTTTTTTTTTTTTTTTTGAGGTAGGCCTGTAGTGCTATGAACTTCCCTTTCAGGAATGCTTTCACTTGGTCCCATAGATTTTGGATAACAATCTATGAGAGATGTCTGTGTTCATTTTCAATTGTTTCCAGGATGTTTTCTATTTCTTCTTTGATCTCTTTGGTAACCCATTCATTGTTTGATACTATACTATTTAGCCTCCATATATTTGATTATTTTTTAGTGTTTTTATTGTAGTTGATTTCTAATTTCATGTCATTGTGGTCTGAGAAGATGCTAGATATGACCTCAATCTTTTTGAATTTGTAGAGACTTAGCTTGTGTCCTAACATGTGGTCTAACTTTGAAAATGTCCCACGTGCACTTGAGGAGAATGTATATTCTGTAGCTTTGGTGTGGAATGTTCTGAAGATGTCAAGTAGTTCCACCTGTTTTAGAGTATCATTTAGGATTTCTGTTTCCTTGCTGATTTTTTGTCTAGAAGATTTATGCAATGATATCAGTGGGGTATTAAAGTCTTTACTATGATGGTTGATCTCTCCCTTGATATCCTGCAGAAGTTTTTTAAATATATTTAGATACACCTGAACTGGGTGCATATATATTTACAAGAGACTTCTTTTTGTATCAGTTCCTTTAGTATTATGAAGTGGCACTCCTTATCTCTTGTTATGGCCTTCAATTTGAAGTCTATTTTATCAGATATAAGTATTGCCACTTCAGGTTTTTGTTGCTGGTGGTGGTGGTTTTGTGTTTGTTGGTTTGTTTGTTTGTTTTTTCATTTCCATTTGCCTGAAAAACCACTTTCCATCTCTTCATCATCAGTCTGTGTGAGTCCTTGGTTCTGAAGTGGGTTTCTTATAGACAACATATATATGGGTCATGTTTTTATTTATCTATCCAGCTACCCTATGTCTTTTGATTAGAGCATTTAATCCATTTATGTTTCAGGTTATTATTGACAGATACTTATTTGCTGCCATTTTTATTCTTTATGCCTATTCTTTCCTCCATATATATTGTATTTACAACATTCCCTTTGGCATTCTTTGCATTTCTGGTTCTGTGGTAATAAACTCTCTTAGCCTTTTTTTGCTTGCAAACCTCCTGGCTTCACCTTCAATTTTGAATGATATCCTTGTTGGGAAGATTAGTCTTTGAATTCTGTCCCTGGATTTTCATCACTGCATATTTCATGCCATTCTCTTCTGGTCTGATGTGTTTCTATTGAGAAATCAGTTGATATTCTAATGGGAGGTCTCTTGTAGATAACTTTCTATCTCTCTGTTAAAGCCTTTGAAATTCTTTCTTTGTCTTTTATGCTTGCCAATTTAATTATGATGTATCTTGATGTATGTCTTATTGGGTTCATCTTGATTGGGACTTTCTATGCTTCTTGGAATTATGTGATTTTTTTCGAAGTTTTCTGTCATTATTTCTTCATACTGGTTTCCTAGCCCTTGCTTCACTTCCTCTCCTTTTGGCACCCCTATTATGTGGATGTTGTTTTGTTTCATGTTGCCCAAAAGCTCCCTTAGACTCTCTTTCTGTATTTAAAAATAATTTTTCCAGTTGCTGTGCTGCATGGATGTTTTTTCCTATCTTATTTTCTAACTCACTGATTTGGTCCTCAGCTTCTAGTCTACTGTTGAGACCTTCCATTGTGTTCTTTATTGCAGCTATGTCATTCTTCATTTTCTCTTTATTCTTACTCATGGGGTGTTCTCATTCAGCTCCTTATAATTCTTGAGTTGCATATATTTCTCATCCAGATATTCGAACATCCTTATAACTATTACTCTGAATTCTTCCTCTGACAAATTATTTGCCTCCATTTTATTTAATTCCTTTTAGAGTGATTCCTCCTTTTCTTTCATTTTAGGCTTGTTTCTTTGCCATTCCAATTTTTGCTGTTCCTTTGTATTTGTTTCTATGTATTAGATTAAATGACTATGCCTCCCAGATTTGGGGGGTTAGTCTTATGTAGTAGATGTTTTGTGGGACCAGTGGTGCTGTCTCTCAGGCCTCCTGGGCTGGTGTTCTAGAGAGGCTCCCTACATGAGATATTTGGGTTCTCCTGATGTAGTTGCCTCTTGAATGTTATTGTCCCATTCATGGATGGAGTATCCTCTCAGGGTGTCTGATTATATGGCTTGCTCCCTGTCACATCATGCCATCTGTTGTGGAGGTGCTGGCCAAATAGCACAAAATACAAGACAAAACACAACACAAAAGGAAAAGAATACGAATGTACACAAAACCCTTAGAACCCTAACAAAAGTGACCACCAGCAAAAAGAGAATTAGGAAACAGAAAAGAGATCAAGGATGATAGAAAAGAAAATAAAGTAAAAAGATGGGGAGAAAACACAACAAAACTAACAAATAAACCAAAAAGCACAAACAAAAAACACCCAAAAAGGGGTGTGAGGGGGTCATAATCTGTAGATGCAGAGCTTAAATAAAGAGAATAACATTACAGAATTAAAGGAAGAGGGTAAGGACCACAGTTTAGAATAAAGGATATAAGAATGAAAAAAAAATCAAGAGGAGAGAGCAGATAATCCTGAATTTAGGAAATGAAACAAGTTAATCATTTAGGAGAAGGAGAAAAGAAAATGAGAAGAGAGGGAAAAAAATAATTGAGTAGTGAAAAAGAAGAAAAGGGAAATTGAGTAGGAGCAGGAAAGAGTGGATTAGATATATGAACAAAACAACAGAGACTAGAATAATAACAAATCAACAAAGCACACATAAGGAAGATCAATTATTAAAAAGGGAGGAAAGAAAGAAAAGAGAAAATTTAATGTGGAGAAAATAGAAGAAAAACAGGAGAAATAAAAGAGAAAAGAGGAATAAAAAGATGTAAAAATAAAATAAAATAAAAAATATAAAAAAGAAGTGAAATGTCGTTCACTTCAGCCGAGTCTTTTTTTTAAATAAAACTTTATTGTTCAGATTTTTACAATTGTTCCTCTTTCCCCCCCCCATAACTACCCTCTACCTGCTCTCACCCCTCCCTCTGTCTTTACCTCCCCTCCCCATTTTCCTCATCCATAGGTGTATGACTTTTGTCCAGACTCTTCCTGCACCCCCCTCACATCTTTCCCCTGAGAATTTTCAGTCCACTCCCTTTCTATGCCCCTAATTCTGTTATATTCACCAGTTTATTCTGATTATCATATTTTCAATTCACTTGATTTTTAGATTCACTTGTTGATAGATATATATTTGTTGTTCATAATTTTTACCCTTACTGTTTTCTTCTTCCTCCTCTTCTTAAAGAATACCTTTCAGCATTTCATATAATACTGGTTTGGTGCTGATGAACTCCTTTAGTTTTTTGTTTGTTTGTTTGTTTGTTTTTTATCTGTGAAGCTCTTTATCTGACCTTCAATTCTGAATGATAGCTTTGCTGGGTAGAGTAATCTTGGTTGTAGGTTCTTGCTGTTCATCACTTTGAATATTTCTTGCCACTCCCATCTGGCCTGCATAGTTTCTGTTGAGAAATCAGCTGACAATCCTATGGGTGCTCCCTTGTAGATAATTAACTGTTTTTCTGTTACTGCTTTTAATATTATCTCTTTGTCTTTTGCTCTAGGTATTTAATTATGATGTGTCTAATTTAATTATTATGTGGTTCTCTTTGGATTCCTTTTGTTTGGGATTCTGTGTGCTTCCTGGACTTATAAGTCTATTTCTTTAATCAAGTAGAGGAAGTTTTCAGTCATCATTTCTTTAAATAGGTTTTCAGTACCTTGCTCTCTCTCTTCTTCTGGCATTCCCATAATTCTGATGTTGGTTCACTTGAAGTTGTCCCAGAGACTCCTTATACTATCTTCACATTTTTGGATTATTTTTTCTTTTTTCTTTTCCAGTTGAGTGTTTTCTGCTTCTTTGTATTTCAAATCTTTGACTTGATTCTTGCATTCCTCTAGTCTGCTGTTAGGTCTCTGCATAATATTTTTTATTTCAGTCAAAGTATGTTTAATTTCTAGTTGGTTCTTTTTCATCTCTCTTGGGTCTCACTAAATTTACCCATCTTTTCTAAGAAATTCTTGAAAACCTTGTAACCATGGTTTTGAACTCTATATCCAGTTGTTTTTTTCCATTTCTTTCGTTTGTGATCTGTTCCTTTGTCTCCACATTTTTGCTGCTTCCCTGAGTTGGTAGAGTAGCTTTGTGTGCTAGGTGTCCTATATGGCCCAGTAGCTCTGCCTCCCCAGTTACCTGAGGTGGATTCTCTTGTTGCACCCCTTTGTGAACTGTGTGTACAGCCTTGTTGTAGTTAAGTCTTGATTGTTGTTGGTATCACTGAGGAAAATTGACCTCCAAGCCAATTGGTTGTGAGGATCAGCTGTGTCTACGCCGGGAGAACTTCTGTGCTGGAGTCAGCCTTATGATACAAGACTTGCAAAATTGCAAAAGCCTCTGTGTTCAGCTTGGTTGGGGTGGAGTCTCAGGGCTGAGCAGGAAGCCTTGGCTTCCCATCAGCCCTGCCCTATGTCACCTCTGGGTGTCAATGTCCCTGTGTAATCACTGTAGCCCTCTCTGCATGCACTCCTGCTTGCTCACCTCCAGACCTCTGCCTTTCTCGGCTCCCCTAAGTTTCCGTGCACTACTCCTTTTTCACGACAGTCCAGTATGAGTCTTGCCTGGAACTGGGGTTCAGTGCAGTTGGAACTGGGGTTCAGTACAGTCGGGACTTTCTGTCTCGCTCCTGCTAGAGGAAGCCAGCCAGGTACTCAGCCGCCCGTCCTCTCCACACACGTATCTCAGTACCTCAGCTTTTTGCAGCTTCTCTGAGTCTCCATGAGCTCCTCTCTTTCCTCCTAGTTGTAGAATTTCCACTCAGCCATTTTTCCTGTGGTTCTAGATGATGTTTATTCTGCCTTTTAGCTGTAGTTTTGAAATTGTGCGAGGCAGCAGTTTAGGTGTTCACCTATGCTGCCATCTTGGTTTCTCCCTCAGCCAAATTTTAATGTCCTGTGGGAGCTGGCTTAGGACTCCACTCTTCTGCTCTGTCTGTCAATTCTGGCTTCCTGTGAGGTACTTAGGTGCTAACCACTGTCAGGCACTGTCTTTTGGCTTTTAGCTCCCTGCTTGAAGCTCCAAGCAATCCACCAGTCCACTGCTTGTGTCTGTCTCCACAGTCCTTGGCTTCAAGAAGGAGAGGCCTACCTGCCTTTTTTTTTGCTTATCTGCCAGCTGTCAATCTTAACCACTCAAGAGTCTGTTTCTGACAGGGCTTTAGGTGAAGTTGGTGGTGTTTCGCTTTCAGAGAATGAGATGGGTGTTTCTTCCTGTCCCTGGCGGAGTAACCCAAAATATTACCCTGCTCTTGGCTGAGACCAATGGTATCAGCTGGGTCCCTGGAGTTTTTGTCAGTCTGTTTCCTAGAATGGTGAGGCAGGTGGCCCTTCTCCACTCTGATCACTGTGGGTTCCTTGAGACTGTTCGACCTGTAAGCTTGGCCTCTGCCTTTTTCCTCAGTAAAGCTCAAAATGCAGGGTGTGGCAGGCTGTATCAGGTAGGAGGTTTTTTTTTTCTCCCAGGTAGCTCCTCCCAGGGTAAATGGCCATTTAGGTTTGGAAGCATATAAAGAACCCAATGCAGGACTCCTGGTTACTGCTTTTCCAAGTCTCCCTGCCCGGCTTACCACACCCGCCTGTCCTCAGGCACCTCAAATCCATGCCTCGTCCCTGCACCAATGCCTCCGGTATGTAGTTGCAAATGAAAACTCCTGTGCTCTAAGTTTAGAGATTTTTTTAAAAAGGCAATTGAAACCACAGCTCTCCCCGCACTGGTCTGCTGAGTCTAGACTCCACTGCTGCTCACAGCCTTGCTACCTTTCATAGCTGCTTGGATGATACAGGCGCTGCGGATTGTGCTGCCACAGGTCTGGAGGTACAGCTGAAAGGTCGCCACCACCTTGGTCTTGTGTGTGTGCTCTTGGCAACACCGACCCCCTCCCCACCCCACTCCCCATGATTTTGCTCTTCCTACAGGTGTCCAAGTGTCCCCTATTTTCCTTGTTTTAAGTCACCTCCTTAGCTGGGCCACAGTTGTAATTCCAGGTGAATGCCCTCCAATTTAATTGTATTTCCAGCCTGGCCCTTGGGATGAGGTGCCTCGCAGGTCTGCCTATTCAGCCACCATTTTCTCCTCTTGCTCAAAAAAGTCTTTTTTAGAAGTAAGTTTTTTGATGTAAAAATAAGCTAAATTGTGTCAAGGTGTCATCATCTGCTGTCCTAGATAGCAACCAGCAGTTTAGTAACAAGGTAAAGAGGAATAAAGAAATGTTCCAGGTCAAGGCAGATCAGATTTAAAGCCAGTTGAGAAGTTATGGACTAAAATGAGAAACTGTGATTACAATTTGTCACTCAAGAATTACCAATGCCATTTCCAGACACAAGGGACTTTGTTCCTAAGCCTGAGAACAAGACACTGATTGAGTTTCATCCTTGCCATAAGCAAGCTGGCAGATCTCACAGTTCTACTATTCTGAAATAAAACCATAGCCAGCTATGTTTTATGTTGACATAAGAAACATCCAAACCTGTAGGAACTTTTTATGAGTTTATCTGTGCCAAACTGAAAGCACTTGTTGAGAAGCAAAATCTAAATGGATTGAGAAAATGGCAGTTTTGCCACTTATTTTACACATCAGAATCAAAGGAGAAGACATGAGGGGTTTACATAAAATCCAGTGGATGGATTAGAGAGGCAGGAGAAAGCAAAGCTGGGAAATCTCAGAGATTGGATCAAAGTAAAACGATAGACACATGCTTCTTTTATATTGGTGAGTATAGAATAGTTAAAAACATTTACAGCACATGGAAATGGTATGTGGGGAACAAGGCAATAATGAAGGTCTCATGCTTTGGTAGGAGATTATGCCCTGAGGAGTTCAGAAAAGGAGAATTAAAAAAAACAAAACAAAACAGGGACCCTTTCACCCTCTCCACATAGGAATACATTTTGTGGGACTCTTCCCCTCCCCATGTGGGGAGTCTGTACTTATTCTTCAATAAATCTTCACTTTTGCTATACTAAAAGAGACAGAGAAATGAGAGAGAGAGAGAGAGAGAGAGAGAGAGAGAGAGAGAGAGAGAGAG
>JAAGEH010000034.1:526493-545152 GCA_011751065.1 Lasiurus cinereus | reverse complement strand
GAGAGAGAGAGAGAGAGAGAGAGAGAGAGAGAGAGAGAGAGAGAGAGAGAAAGAAAAGAAGGATTACTCTGACATTCCAAAAGTATGTTATCATAGATGTAAAAAGGTAATAGTCAGGCTCAGTTAAAGATTCCTTTGTCAGGGAAGACACCAGCCTAGGACATGACTATCCACAATGGGTTGCTTTTTGTTAGGAAGTTTTATTTCAGACCAACCTATGTGGTTACTTTAGGACTCTGAGTTTGTATGAACCACCAATCAGCTCAACTCCACCCCCACTCCTGCCCCTGAGCTTGTCAGGTTTAGCATGTGGCCATTTTCTAGTCCACATCCTTCTCTTTGCAATTGCAAAAACACAACAGTCAACTGTTTTGTACAGCTGTGTAGCATCACACAAGATAAATTTCCCATATCCCAATATATTGACTGATTTTTCTATCTTACCAAAATATTTTGGCCCCTAGGATATTATGGTTTTTTTTTTTTTTTTCCATTCAGGATTTAGAATGTTGGACATGGGTTGGGGTTGGGAACAGGAGTTAGAAGCCTTTAACTAGGAGAAATTTCATGATGTTTTATATTTGAATATGTAATTTCATTAATGATTTTTTTCTTTGTTCTTTTTGTGGTTTGCAGTGACTATTTCATAGTTTAAAACTATAAATTTTATTTTGAAGATGTAAACATAAATTTGTCTACTTTAATTTATAATTTTGAATTTTCAAATAAAATAAGACTACAAAGTGGTTGCCCTAACCGGTTTGGCTCAGTGGGTAGAGCATTGGCCTGCAGACTCAAGGGTCCCAGGTTTGATTCTGGTCATGGGCATGTACCTTAGTTGTGGGCATATTCCCACTAGGGGGTGTGCAGGAGGCTGCTGATTGATGTTTCTCTCTCATCGATGTTTCTAACTCTCCCTTTCTTTTTCTCTCTGTAAGAAATCAATAAAATATAATTTTTTAAAAAAAGAATACATAGTGGTTGAAGTCCTAGCTAATGTAATAAGATAAGGTGAAAAATTAGGAGGTATAAATAATGAAATTATGACTGTCTTACACACAAAATTCAAAATAATCAATGGGAAAACTAGTGAAAGTAGTAGGATAGTTTCATTAGTTGGACAGATATGGTTTCAACAAACAATAATCACTAGCTTTTCTATACATGAGAAACATGGAATTAGAAAATGTAATGCAAAATAATACCCCAAAACTTAGAAACCAAACTTAATCAGTAAATTCAATCAATCCTAATGGGACTTGAAAAGTGAATCCCAAAGTTCTTCTGAAGATAAGAGAAATAAAATCTGCATAGAAAATGATGGAGTCCTATCACATGTAAAACACTAGTGGCTTTGAAATGAAACAGTGTGGCTTTGGCACTTCCAGAGGCAACTTGATCAGTGAGAAGAGCACATAACCAAGATCATAGTTCAGAAAGTGGAAAAAGAATGGATAATGGGTTTTTTTCCCCCAAACAAGTATTTTTGCCACATGTTTTTATTTTTTACTTTGCTTATTATTTTTTTCTTAATTGATTAAGGTATTACATATATGTCCTAATCACCCCATTACCCCTTTACCCCCCCCCCCCGTATACCGTCCCCCCTCCCCCCCCCACCCCCCCTGTGCCTGTGTCCAGTGATTAGGCTTATATACATGTATATAAGTCCTTTGGTTGATCTCTCCCCTTATCCTCACCTTCCCCCACCTTCCCTCTGAGGTTTGATGGCCTGATCAATGCTTCTCTGTCTCTGGATCTGTTTTTGTTCATCAGTTTTTGTCGTTCATTATAATCCACAAATGAGTGAGATCATGTGCTATTTATCTTTCTCTGGCTGGCAAGAATGAATAATATTTTAAATGGTTTTGAGACAACTGTCCATATAGAAAAATTACTATGTCTTTCTACTTTAAGAATTATATAGTCTTTATTTTTTTATATTAAGAATCCAAATTTAAGAAGGTAAAATTATAAAAATACAGTTGACCCTTGTACAATAAGGGTTTGAACTGCACAGATCCACTTATACAATGATTCTTTGCAATTGACCATAGTTCAATTTGTGGCAGGTTCGTAAGAAACTAGAAAATTCCCTGGCAAGTAGAAAGAGGAAGCATCTATGAAAATTTAAAGTGTATGTAGACATTATATAGAATTATATTTCTAAAAAGCTGTCCTAGACAAGTACTCATACATGTTTCTGATGTTTAGGGAACTACTGTTCATCATCCTATATAATAAAAGTCTAATATGCTAAGTGTCCAGTTGACCCATCAGTCATTCAACGAATCAAAGCATAATATGCTAATGATATGCTAAGGCCACTCAACCGCTTCTTCTGATGTGCACTGACCACTAGGTGGCAAATAGCTGACTGGTTGCTATAATAGTTGACCAGTTGATATGACAAGCACTGACCACCAGGGGAAAGATGCTCCAACCGATATATTAGCTTGCTTCTGGGGTCCAGCTGATAGGGACTAGGCGAGATGGGCCAGACGAGCCCTAGAGTCCTCTGGTGGTCCCTCCTGGCTGGCCAACCTCCTGCATTCCTCCCCAGCTCTGATCCTGTACCAGTGTGGTCCCTCAGCCTGGCCTGTGCCCTCTCACAATCCATGACCCCTTGAGGGATGTTGGATAGCTGGTTTCAGCCCAATCCCACAGGCCAGGCAGAGAGACCCCACTGGTGCACAAATTCATGCACAAGGCCTCTAGTAAGAAATAAAACCCCAAATTTCCATCAGAAGGGAAATTTAAATAAACTGTGGCACCGCTATACTGCAGAAAATGATGCAGTCATTAAACAGAATAAGAACATTCCAGGTCAATACAGAAGACCAACAGCACCTTCCACCTCCCACCTCTATGAGACCTCAAGCCTAGAGCACTAGCATCTTCCTCTTGGGCCCCTTGCCAACATACCCTAAGGTGGAGTCTGCTGGTCCAAAGCCATCCCCTGTGGAAAGATCCCTGGGGCATGACCTTCATCCAAACTTCAGCACTAAGTTCCCATTGGCCACTGAGCTCTCCTGCAACAGCCAGAGCCACTGTGGAGAAAAAAGAAGCTTGGCTCCCCAGAGCAACACTTGCCTCGCAGAAGACTGGGCAGGGGTAGAAAAGTAACTGGGGACAGGAGATATGCTAGGAAGTCTCCAATGGACTTGAAGAGATTTCAAAAGATTTTCACCATAAAATAGTTTTGGCTAACTGGGGAGTTGGTACCCAATGGGGCAAGTTTCAGTTTTGCAAGAGGAACATGGAAATGAATGGTGGATGGGGCACAGCATTGTGAATGAATGTCCTTCATGCCACTGAGCTGCACACTTACGAGTGGTTAAGATGGCAAATTTATGTTATGTGTATTTTACTACAATATGAAAACTAAAACCAAGGTATTATGAAAAATGAATAACAAAAACAAAGCACAGGCTTCTGACCACCCACTACTTGGCACTGTGTTCCTTGCAGCTGGTGGTAGCAAAGGCGATGTGATTGGGAGCTGTCGGCTTGACATCTAGAATGTCCTGGAAGGGTGTACACTTGGGGACATATCTGCTGCAGACCCACAGCCATCTTGGGACCAGAGAAGAGGCAGGCAGGAGGCCAGCTCCTCTCTGCTTTTGTAAGCCCTGGTGAGGCAAGCCCCACTTATTTGGGGTTATGTGCAGCCAAATGCAAAACCTGGTGATGCTTCCCGGTGGCACAATGTGACTGTTTTCCATCCCCAGCAGCACCTGTGAGAGAGTTTGGCCTTCACACATACCGGTTGAGTAATAAGCATAGACTTCTATAGTTGATCACTAGACTTTATATCAAACTGAGCACAAGCCAGCAAAGGTATCACTGCCTTGAAGGCCTCACAAAGGAAGAAAGGAGCCTCCCGAAGGAGGAGGTGAGGATGAAAAACTCTGCCCCCCACAACCAAGGCACCTTCCACCAGCCCAGCCTAAGGAGAAGATACATGGGGGATGCCCCAGCAGATGAGACTCAAAGACAAAGCTCTCACTGCAGATTCATGTGCTCCAGCCCCTTTGGAAGTCAGCTACCTGAAGCCAATCAACTTGTGGGCATCAGTGCCCAGGAGCAGGTGAGAAGCCCTAGCCCTCTGCAGTCCCTCAGCTCTCAAGGAGAGAGGTGCTCATCCACTATCTGCTCCAGGATGGGGCCCTTCAGGAACACAGAGGAGAAATGTTGCCTTTATTCTTGGCCACCAACTGGGATCATTATTCCATGGGCACAGGGGATGAAAGAATTCTCAGCTATCCTCATTAAAAAAGACCGTTAGCCCTAATTAGTTTGGCTCAGTGGATAGAACATCAGCCTACAGACTGAAGGGTCCCCTGTTTGATTCCAGTTAAGGGCATGTACCTTGGTTGTGGGCACATCCCTAGTAGGAGGTGTGCAAGAGGCAGCTAATCAATGTTTCTCTCTAATCAATGTTTCTAACTCTCTATCCCTCTCCCTTCCTCTCTGTAAAAAAAATCAATAAGATATATTTTAAAAAATACGGTTAACCATAAATCTCACAAGTCTTTGAGGCAGAAACATTTGAGCTGCCACCCTCCTCTTTCATTTCTGAGGTCACAATCTTGGGCATGGAAAAGTGAAGTTAGCAACTAATTTGGGAACTTTAAATCCATGTTTGGAAGTATAGGGGAGGAAAAATAATTTTACTTTACCCTCTGAATTCTTGACTGACACACATTCTACCCACTTATAATAAAAGAGATTGACAAGAAAAAAACAAACAAGTTTATCAATATGTGTACCTCATATATACATGGGAGAGACCAGGGAAACCGGGTAATTCTCCAAGGACACTAGCTACCACCTTAAATACCATCCTCAGCTAAAAACAAAAGAAAGGTGTCGGGGGAGAAGGAGGCCAGTTATGGGGTGACTAGGAAGAGCCAGGTAAACAGAGCTAAAAAAAACCCTGTTTACCTAAAAACCTTCAAAACTCTAAAGACCTTTTTAGAGTTTATTTGATCCAAACTGTTGACAATTGCCGGGAAGCAGAATCTCAATGGATTGGGATAATGCTCCAAAGAATGGCAGTCTTTCACCTTGTTTTATACATTACAATCAAAGGAGAAGTAAGTGGGTTACATGAAACTCATTAGTGATTAGGGAGGTGGGAGAAAGTATTGGATAAAATACTGAGATTGGCCGAGACCGGCTTGGCTCAGTGGATAGAGCATTAGCTTGTGGACTGAAAGGTCCCAGGTTCGATTCCGGTTGGAGGCATGTACCTTGCTTGTGGGCACATCTCCACAGTGGGGCGTGCAGAAGGCGGCTGATCGATGTCTCTCTCTCATCGATGTTTCTGACTTTCTATCTCTCTCCCTTCCTCTCTGTAAAAAATCAATAAAAATATATTTTAAAAAAAATACTGAGATTGGATAAAAAGTAAAATGATGCCCTAACCAGATTGGCTGAATGGATAGAGTGTCAACCTGCAGACTGAAGGATCCCTGGTTCGATTCCAGTCAAGGGCATGTACCTTGGTTGCGGACAATCCCCAGTAGAGGGTGTACAGGAGGCAGCTGATTGATGTTTCTCTCTCATCCATGTTTCTAGCTCTCTATGCCTCTCCCTTTCTTTTTTGTAAAAAAATCAGTAAAATATATTTTTTTTAAAAAGTAAAATGATAGTCCTAGCCGGTTTTGCTCAGTGGATAGTGTGGGCTTGCCAACTGAAGGGTCCTGGATTCTATTCCAGTCAAGGGCCCATGCCCGGTTGTGGGCTCAATCCCCTGTAGGGGATGTGCAAGAGGCAACCAATCAATGATTCTCTCTCATCATTGATGTTTTTATCTCTCCCTCTCCCTTCTTATCTGAAATCAATAAAAATATATATTTTTTTTTTAAAAGTAAAATGATAGATACATGCTTCTTTTTACTTAGGTGGGTTCAGGAAAGTTAATAGTCAACAATTAACTTGATAATAACAATGAAGGAATTTATGGTCTCAGTTCCAGGTCCCCAGGCACATTTGATATTTCCCTGAGAGGTCAGGAAAAGTGATTTACAAGTTACCCTGACATTTCACAGACATGTTATTTTAGATGCAAAAAAGACAATAGACTCAATTAAAGTAAGGATTGACCTTTATCCAGAAAGATATTGGTCTAGGACATGGCTACCCACTATAAACTGCTTTTAGTTAAAATTTTCATTTCAGACCATTCTTTGTAGTTACTCTAGGTCTTTGAGTTTGCAAAATCACCATGCAGGTCTTCCCTGAGCTGGTCTGATTAGCATGTGTGTGACCTTTTTTCCATCCACAGGTGGTCAAGCAGATTCTGTCCTAACATAATCATCTGCCTCTTCCTGGGTCAGAGAGGAAGACACCTCCCAATCCTCTAAAATGCAAATGTCCCATACACAGGGGACTGCCACTGCTGCTTCTCAAAACACCCAGGGCCAATGTGAACAAGTCCTGGAGCCGTGTGTAGTTAGTTCCAGCAAGCTCTGCACACCTGGAAGAAGAATGGATAATCTTAATGTTTCCCCCCTCACCTCCCTGCCCAATAACTACACATTCACTATCACCTAGAAGAAAGAAAATCCAGATGTTTGAGTATATTTTGTTTGGTTGAATTTTTTGTTGTTGTTAATCCTCACCTGAAAATATTTTTTCGGTTGATTTTTTAGAAACAGTGGAAGAAAGAGGAAGAGACAGATAGAGAGAGAAACATCAATGTGAGAGACACATTGATTGGTTACCTTCCTCATACACCTTGTGGATGAAAGGAGCCACAAGCTAACCTGACAAGTTCAGGGGAGGCCTGTGTGGCAGTCTTGCAAACTCAGAGACCTAAAATAACCACAAAAGATGGTTTGAAAATTAAATATTTAATTACAAACAGGTTATAGTGGATAGTCCTGTCCTAGACTGACTTAGATCTTATTTACTGGGCCCATTTATTTGCCTTTTTGCCTCTAAGATAACATACCTGTGAGATGTCTGGGTAACTTGTAACTTCCTTTTTATCTCAGACCCCTCAGGACACAACAAATGGCACCGGGACATTCCCTGATTGTTATTGTTATCAATTTAATTGTCAACTGTTAATTATGTTAAAGTATCCTGTATCCATTTCTAAAAGAAGCACACGTCTGATGGTGGCATAAGGTATACACCTGTACATGCTGCCTCTCACAACTAAAAGACAAAATGACTATCCCCCAGAACCATGGGAAAGCTGGCAGAGTGGAAGTTCTACAACTAGAAGGAAAGAAAAAGTTCATTGAAACCTGGTAGGATGTGCAGAGGCTCAGAAAGGCAGAGATACGAAGACACACACAAATCAGGCTGGCGTGTGCTATTTTTTTCAATTGGGAGGGAGTTACCAGTTCCCAACTGCTCTGAACTCCAGTTTCCGGAGAGATTCTGGGAACCCAGACTCATACAGGGAGAAACTGGACTATCTGCCATTGGGTCAGAAAGGGAGGGTGGCTCTCTCACAGAGGTGTGCACAGGAATCATTGTTTATTGCACTGGGTTGTGGAACACAGGACACAGATCAGAACACAGAAACTCGGAGACGCAGAGAAGGCTGACTGGCAGCCAGCGCTGTTTGCCATGCCCTAGAGATTCCCTGAGACATCGCTCACCCAATTTACAAACCCACCAAGCTGTGTGCAACAACTTTTACATATGAATGGTCTGCCATCTTGCAGCTTAACCTAACAAATTGCAACTGGGTCATACAACTCCAAAACTTTGAAACTCCAAACAAAGAGGAGAAATCTGCAGATCTCCCTGTAGCTCCTGCTGGGTGGCCTCAGACACTAGCTGATTGGAGATGCAGGAACCAGTATACCTAGAGGTCAGTGTGAGATGAAACCAGATTTCCACTCCTCACATCCATAAGTGACACACTCAAGAGGCAGACTCGGTGAGCACCAAAGCCCCACTGAAGCAAGTCCTGCCCCATAGGGGTTTCTATAGCACAGCAGTTCTTCTATTATAAACACAACTAATCTTCACAGTCAATTGTCCTGGAGGTCAATTCCTCCCAGTGTACCAATAGCAATCAAGGCTTAACTACAACAAGACTGTGTACCCAGCCCACAAAGGTGTGCACCAAGAGTGTCCACCTCAGGTGATTGGGGAGGCAGAGTTACTGGGCCATAAAAGACAACTAGCACACAAAGCCATTGCATCAACACAGGGAAGCAGCCAAAATGTGTAGACAAAGAAACATGTCAGGAATGAAATAAATGGAGGAAAGCAAACTATTGGACATAGAGTTCAAAACCACATTTATAAGGTTACTCAAGAATCTTCTACAAACTGCCGAGAAACTTAGTGAGACCTTTGAGAAACTTAGTGAGACCTTCAAGGATCTTAATGAGAATGCCAAAAAAAAAAAAAAAATGGAAAAGGACCAGTCAGAAATTAAGCATGCACTGTCTGAAATAAAAACATAATATACAGAAATCCAACAGCAGACTAGAGGACTCCAAGAATCAAAGTAAAGATTTGAAATATGAGGAAGCAAAAAACACCCAACCAGAAAAAAGAAAAAGAAAAAAAGAGTCCAAAATGTGAAGATAGTGTAAGGAGTCTCTGGGACAACTTCAAGCATACCAACTTATGGGGATGCCAGAAGAAGAGAAAGAGCAAGATTCTGAAAACCTATTTGAAGAAATAATGACTAAAAACTTTCCCTATCTGGTAAAAGAAATGGACTTACAAGTCCAGAAAGTGCATAGAACCCCCATAAAAAGGAATCTAAAGAGAATCACATCAAGACACATAATGGCCGGAACTGGTTTGGCTCAGTGGATGGAGTGTCAGCCTGAGGACTGAAGGGTCCTGGGTTCGATTCCGGTCAAAGACATGTACCTTGGTTGTGGGCACATCCCCAGTGGGGGGGGGTGTAGGAGGCAGCTGATCGATGTCTCTCTCTCATCAATGTTTCTGACTCTATCCCTCTCCCTTCCTCTCTGTAAAAAAATCAATAAAATATTATAAAAAAATAAAAAAAGACACATGATTAAAATGGCAACAGCAAAAAACAAAGAGAGAATCTTGAAAGCAGCAAGAGAAACACAGTTAGTTACCTACAAAGGAGTACTCATATGACTGTATGCAGGCCAGAAGGGAATGGCAGGAAATATACAAAATGATGAATAGCAAGAACCTACAACCAAGATTACTCTACCCAGCACAGCTATCATTCAGAATTGAAGGTCAGATAAAGACTTCACAGATAAGAAAAAGCTAAAGGAGTTCATCACCACCAAAGCATGATTATATGAAATGCTGAAGGGTATTCTTTAAGAAGAGGAAGAAGAAGAAAAAGGTAAAGATAAAAATTATGAACAACAAAGTGATAACAAATACATACCTATCAACAAGTGAATCTAAAAATCAAATGACTAAAAAATCTGATGAACAGAATAAACTGGTAAATATAATAGAATCAAGGGCATAGAAAGGGAATGGACTGACAATTCTTGGGGTGAAGGAAGTGTGAGGGTGCAGGAAGAGATTGAAAAAAAATCTTACACCTATGGATGAAGACAGTGGCGGGGTGTAAAGGCATGGGATGGGGGTGGGGAGTACATAGAGGGGAGCTATGGAGGGGGGGGGGGACATCTGTAATAAACTGAACAATAAAGATTTATTTAAAAAAAAAAAAGAAGAAGAAACCCAAGCCTCCTGCTGGCTCCATTTGTTACCTGCCAGACAAGGAGACCTTGGTTTTTGTCCTCTTGAAGGGAAGATTTCAATCAAGAGACAAAGAGCAGCAAAGCAAGCAAGAATTTAGTGGCTGTAGCAAAATACACTCAGGATAGTGAGACAAGGAAGATCCTAGAAGTAACAGCAGAGCCTAGGCTGGGCTGCTTGGCTCACTGGGCAGCCAGGGAAAAAGGTTCTGGGAAACAGGTTTAGGAGGTTGTCTGGGACGAGCTGCTGCTGCCCATTGCTCCCCAAGTTTTGTGAGGTTCCTTTGAGGTTTAGGAGATTTGTGCCAGTGGGGGAAGTAGAAAGGGAAGAGAATGGTGATGGCATGACCCCCAGAGGAGAGCACAAGATGAGTCCTTTGCATTGAGAGGTACTTATCTCTCTCAGGTGGGAATCTTAGGGGAGGTCTCAATACAATGTTTATCTCCTCCCTAGGGGTGGTCTTTCAAGGTTGTGATCTCCACTGATAGGGGGGTGCAGGGCAGGTGATCATTATGCAATTCAGATGGTCCTGAGGCATCCATGTTGTCACTTGTCTGGTTTTGCTGCTTTTCTGGGTCTGAAGCTGAGACACAACTGAGGCCTAGATATTATCTCTAGGGAGGAAAGGTCAGGGGTCCAAACTGCATGACCAGCAATATACCAGGGGAGGAAAGGCCACTCTGGGGGCAGGTCCTTGTTTTCCCAGTTTGCCCCTGCTAGCCCCTGGGGCTTTCTGCCCTGGTGACCTTCTTTTGGTACCTGGCCAATTGTCCTTGCTCTGCTCAAGTATGTCTAAATGCTTATTACACAGTCATTCATTTTAAAACATATTAGTATTGCCAAAACCGGTTTGGCTCACTGGATAGAGTGTTAGTCTGCTGACTGAAAGGTCCCAGGTTTGATTCTGGTCAAGGGCACATATCTTGGTTGCGGGCACATCCCCAGTAGAAGGTGTGCAGGAGGTAGCTGATCGATGTTTCTCTCTCATCTATGTTTCTCTCTCATCGATGTTTCTAACTCTCTGTCCCTCTCCCTTCCTCTCTATGAAAAAAAATCAATAAAATATATATTTTTAAAAATAAAAACACATTAGTATTGTTTAATGCTTTATTTTTAAAATGTTCAAAGTATTGTACAGTTGTCATACAATATTATAGTTTCAGATGTACAACCTAGTGGTATGGCATTTATATATCTTACAAAGTGATCACCCCATGTCTGACACCATACATACCCTGTTTCCCTGAAAATAAGACTGTCTTACATTAATTTTTGCTCCCAAAGATGCTCTAGGTCTTATTTTCAGGGGATGTCTTATTTTTCCATGAAGAAGAATACGGTACACATTTATTGTTGAACAAAAAAAAAAAAAAAAAAGGAAATTTATTACCTGTATATGGAATGGTAGTAGTTGTCATCACAAACCAGCTCACTGATTGGCCGCAGTGCACCGGAGCTGTTCAGGCAGTGCGAGGTCCCTAAATCAGGAGTCAGATGCCTTACGGTATAGCTTTGGGGGCCTTATATTCCAGGGAGGCCTTATGTTGGGGGAGGCCTTATTATCGGGGAGGTCTTATTTTCGGGGGGATGCCTTATATTACAGTGAGAGGCAAAACTGGATTAGGTCTTATTTTCGGGGGATGTCTTACTTTCGGGGAAACAGGGTAGTTCTTACAATGTTATTGACTGTATTATCTGTGCTGTCCTTTACATTGCCATGACTGTTTTTATAAGGAGGTCACTTAATAACAGCTCTAAGGGGCATTATAGATATAAAGATATAGACATTATATCTCTCTGTCTACCTTGAGAACTAGGACAAAAATATTGTAAGTCATAGCGTGTCACCCCCTGCCCCTCCATAGCACTTACCTTCTCCACTTCTACATACATTTTGGTATAAGGAATAATGAAAGGAGTAGCTTCTGAAACAATTTGTAAAAAGAGCTAGGGTTCCAGATAATGAAATATTTCTCAGCACTAAAGAGAAATGATCTATCTACCCATGAAAACACATGGAGGGACCTTCCCTGCACACTGCTGAGTGAAAGAAGGCAAGCTGAAAGGTTACATACTTTGTGACTCCAACTCTATGACATTCTGGAAAGTCAAACTATGGAGACAGTAAGAAAGCCAGGGTTGCCTGGAGTTAAAGGGGAGGAGGAATGAATCACAGGGATTTTTTAGGGCAATGAAACTTCTCTATGGTGCTGTGTTGGTGGGTACATGTTACAATACATTACAACTTAGAATGTGCCACACCAAGAGTGAACTCTGATATCCACTATGGTCTATGTGTGATGTCCATGTAGGTTCATCAATTGCAACAGATGCAGTGCAATGGCAGGATGCTGGTGATGGGGAGGCTGTGCAGGTGTTGGACAGGGAGTCTGTGGGATCTGTTATGTCAGAGGAATTCCAGAAGCCAATGCATGCAACCGATGGTGATGTAGATAACAGACTGTGCACCATACAGATGGCAACACCTATGCTGGTCCCTTCCTGGAACCCGTGACGGACCAGAGCACCAGGCAAATGGTGACGCAGATATTGGCTCCATTCCTGGAACCCCTACCCGTGGCAGAAATTCTGAACAGCTCATGGCACCCTCACTGAAGAGCTGTATAAAAAAAGTGCCTCCGCTCCCGCCCACTGAGACTTCTCCAGCCCTAGCCTAAGACCAGTGAACCTCTCCCTGGAGTGCAAGATTAAAAGACCCTCCTTTTGACTAGCGTACTCTCAGTCTTTGTTCCCTGCGCTGCGAACCTTCTTCTCAAACTTAGTGTTAAAGGGAACCAAAAGTCTGCCACCTGAAGCTGCCATCTTGGGAATTGCTTTTAAGCTGTTTATTAGGAAAACAGGACTCAGAGGGAAACTTTGACCCTCACCAGTTTCCTGTCCAAAGGATTCAGACAGAGAAACCTGCCTTAGGAAGGAGATCTTAAGAAGTCACCATAGCCTAATTTGAATTAAGCATGGGCAATAACATGGCTTCAGACTGGGAAAGTGGGGAGGACTGCTCGCTAGATACCCCTGCATCCCATTGTTTCTGAGTTGCCTAGCAAGGGTTTTCCTGCCATATGCGTTTCATTCTTCCTCAATTACCTGTAAATCATTCATTCTTGCTTCTGAAATCTAATATCTTGTCCTACCCCTTTTCTCTTTTGTGCAAAAATGTCTTCTGTACATAGTGTTGCCTCAGGGCCTTTGGAATTTTCATGCTTAGGTGAATTCCCATACCCATGTCTGAAAAATTATTTTTCTTTTGTTTATCTGTCTCTATTATTTTGATAATTAGCCCAGCCCAAGAACACTTAGAAAATGGGAGGAAAAGTATTAATACTTGATTAGCCCCTACATAGTGAACCTAAAACTGCTCTAAAAAAATACAGTCAACTTTTAAAAAATGTACTTAAGATGTAGAAAAATAACTAAAGCAAAGGGATCTGCTCACAATTCTAACAAAATCACTTCTTGCCTTGGCCCGGTAGCTCAGATGGTTAGAGCATCACCCCAATTCTCAGGTTACTGGTTTGATCTCCTTCAGGGCACATACAAGAATCAACCAATGAATGCATAAATAAGTGGGACAACAAACTGATCTGTTTTCTTTCTCTCTCTCCTCCCACCCCACCCCCCTACTCCACTCCTCCCCGCGCCCCCTTCCTCTCTTTAAAGTCAATTAGGGAAAAAAGAAATAATTTCTTTACAATTGTGGACAAAAAAGGGGCCACGACTATATGTGAGAAGTTCAGGGGAGGCCTGTGTGGCAGCCTTACAAACTCAGACCTAAAGTAACTACATAGGATATTCTGAACTTAAAACCTCCTAACTAGAAGCAAGCCATGGTGGGCAGTCATGTCCTAGGCTGGTATCTTTCTTGACAAAGGTCAATCTTTTACTTTAACTGAGCCCATCTAATGTCATTTCGCATCTATATTAACATATTTTTGGAATGTCAGGGTAATTTCCTTTTCCCACACCCCTCACTATTCCTGAGAAGAGACCACAAAACCCCTCATTGTTATTGTAATAGTGTTAACTGCCAACTATCCTATACCCACCTAAGTAAAAAAAGCATGAGTCTATTTGTTTTACTTTCTATCCAATTCCAGGTTTCCCTGCTCTGCTTTCTTCTGCCTCCCTAAGCTATCACCAATGGATTTCATGTAACCCACTTACCCATCCTCCTTTGATTGTAATGTATAAAATAAGGTGCAAAACTGCCATTCTCTGGAGCATTTTCTCAATCCAATGAGATTCTGCTTCCCAGTAATTATCATCAGTTTAGCTCAAATAAACTCATAAAAATTCTCTGCAGGTTAAAATATTGCTTACACTGACACAATAAAATATACCAGTAGCATAGAAATTAGCTAGGGTTAGTGATAGTGCCAACAAAATGCATTTGTGCCGGAAATGTATTTATTTGAAAGTTAGTATAAAAGGAGAATAAATATTCACTGACAAGAAACATGACCTTTATATACAGTTCCTGGGATAAAACAGGGTAAGCACCCACGTGTACTTAACGTGATTTCTGGTCATTGATTATCCAGATGCAGAGAGGAGAATTAGCTCATTCCAACGATATCACTTCCTTTAAGTTTCCCATTACTGTGTAGCTGTCACAAATGTCCCTGCAGCGCTCAGGAGCCAATCTTGTGTGTGCCATGAATGTGTTTATCAGCATAGGAAAAGGGTCCCAGATGAAAGATGTTCCTAAGGTGTCACTTAGCTGTGGGAAGGAACATTCTTTTTTTTTCTTTTTTAAAAAATATATTTTATTGATTTTTTTATGGAGAGGAAAGGAAAGGGATAGAGTTAGTAACATTGATGAGACATCAATCAGCCACTTCCTACACACCCCCCACTGGGGATGTGCCCGCAACCAAGATACATGCCCTTGACCAGAATCTAACCTGGGACCCCTTGATCCGCAGGCCGACGCTCTATCCACTGAGCCAAACCGGTTTTGGCAAGGGAAGGAACATTCTTAAGGACAGCAGCACTTTCCACTGGTGGCATTTGGAGTTTCTTTCCTATCAACACCTTCCATTAGATGAGAGTATGGACGACAGGGCCACATGCCAACCTGACGAGCTCAGGGAAGGCCTGCGTGGTGGCCTTGCAAACTCAGATCTATAAGTAACCAGAAAGGATGGTCTGAAATGAAAACTTTTAAATTAAAAAGCAGTTTATGGATAGTCATACTTAGTCTGGTCTTTACCTTAACTGACCCTGTTGTCTTTTTTATCTCTAATAGCATATCTTCAGAGTGTTGATACTGATTTTTTGGAGTGGAACCCGGACTCTTTGTCTGCCAGAACTGAAGAATAAATCCATGGACAGAAAATGGTATAACAAAGGTGGAGATTTATTGGAGAACAAGTATAGACTCCCATGGGGGGAGAGGGAAGAGCCCCACAGAATAGACTCCCAAATAGGGAGGGGGAAAGGGTCCCCCTGAGTTCCTTTTCCCTGTGGCTTATAAGGGCTGCAGATTCTGGTGTCTTGATATCCCTTCTGATTGGTCATTGTTTGACTCAAAGGTCCAACCTCACTTGAGACACGTGAGGTTCTCCCTCCTCTTTCCTTATTGTTTTCCTATTCCCTTTAGGCTTTCTTCTCTTCCATCTGAATGAAGGGCTTCCTTCCTTCTCTTTATTTTGTAAATATAGACCTTTCTTGGCTACTTCCAGTTCCCTTGTCTTATGGAAATGCAACTGTTGCTGCTCGGACCCCAATTCTAAAAAATCCCTAAGCGTGCCTATATTTCCCTAAAATTCCTGCTTCAGTGTCAAAGTAATTTTCCTTTTCCCAGCCTAGGCCCATCATTGTTACTGAGTTAATTGTTGACTGTTAACAATCCTGCGCCTACCTAAGTAAAAGTGAAATAGGACCTTAAGAGCATTCATCTCAGGTAAAAACTGCCGTTTGACCTAGAAGATCACATAAATCCATCCCACATCACAAAGGTTATTCTCCTGTGTCTGAGGACCAGAACCATAAAAGATTAATTTCAGTTGATTCAGTGGCTCCAGGAGTTGAGACTGTAGATGACCTTTAGAGATTATTAACTTCGCTCAATTTTGTTTCTGTACAATCTGCTTTCACAAGATAGGTCCACATTCTAACATCTAGCAGGATGTGGTTGGGAGATAAGGAGCAGTCAACAGGAACAGTTGCAGTCCACTGAAACCCACCCCCTCTGCTCTTAGAGGAATTTAGAAAATTTTGTGGTTAAGGCCCTTAAAAGGACTGCCTATACCTGGGACGGCAAGGTCATGAATGTGGACTCCTGTCCCAGAATTTCTCTAGGGATGCAAGCACAGGTGGCCAAGAGTATTCTCTGCCAATAGAATGGACTTATACGGATGATTCAAGGCACTTATTAAATATTGGCCGAGCATAAATTACACAGGAGACAGACAGGCAATGCACGAATCAGACGCGGTTTATTTACCAGAGTCCTGGTGGTTTCCAGACCTCGGCAGGCCACCCGGAGATCCGCGCTGACAGACACACACACTGGACATTGGACGTTGCAGCTGATGCTCAGCGTCTTGTAGAGGCCTCGGCTTGTGGCTCACGGTTTGGACCCAGGGTCTATGGCAGAGCGAAGAGCTCAGGCAAGATACAGGTAGGGGAGCGGAGAGCTACCGTCTGTGGAGGGGCAGGCACATGGCTTTAATCTTCTTCGGAGTTTGCTCTCTTTTATGTGCTTCAAGCAGATGTCTTCAGTGTGTCTTATCAGTGGGTCCCAGGTGTTCTGCTATCTGGTCTTACATGTGGGGTACAAACTTCTTTATCTCTTACATACACATCTTTTTTAAGGGCGTTCACACTTCATTCCACTCTCTAATATGTCACACCCAATTCTTATGTCATATTTATATTTTATCCTTATTATTCTTACTATAACAACTCCACCTGCGTGTGGTGCCCTTGCGGCCATCGCTGGCCAGCTCAATAAATCCTTGCTTGCTTATTACCAACTTAGCAACCTCCGTGGTCATTTGCAACTGGTCATGAAGTTGCCCTACAACAAAAGAAGTATGTGCCTATCATTTGACTTTCTTTTTTTTTTTTTTAATATATTTTACTGTTGTTGTTTTTTTTTTACAGAGAGGAAGGGAGAGGGACAGAGAGTTAGGACCATCAATGACTGTCACTGGTGCCAATGGACCAGGCATTTAGATTCAATTTAGCTTTCCCATCTAACTGACTCAGGAGGGGCTGTGGACGCCCACCACAAAAGCCTGGTAGTTAGGTAACAGAAAACCAAGAAACCTAGGAATATATATATAGGGCAATCTCATTGTATCATTTGTTCAGGCTTTGGATCTTTGAATCCCCTCTCTTTCCCAGGGTACCTCCAAGTGCTCAACTGTTGCTTCTTTTGCACCAGTTCCACAACACCAGGTTCGATTCCATTCAAAGGCACATACCTCAGTTGCAAGTTCTATCCCTAATGCTGGTCAAAGTGCTTGAGGGAGGCTACCAATTGATGCATCTCTCTCATATCAATGTTTCTCTCTCTCTCTCTCTTGTCTCTCTCCCTCCCTCCACTCTCTCTAAAAACCAGTGGAAAAATATCCTCAGATGAGTGTTAACAAAAGAACTCTCACCAACCAATGGGAAAGCTTACCTAGGATGATGGGCTGTGTGGTGTGGGCACCAAAGTGTGGGATTCCTGTCAGTCTTCCCAATCCTTTTAGTGAGTTGCCTATACTGTGCATCACACTCTGATTTAATGCTTACTTGGTAATAACAGTTTCTTCCGCTTCTATCTCTTGTCAACATAAAAAATATTCAAACCTGTAACTAATTTTGTGAGTTTATTTGAGCTGAACTGTTGGCAATTGCTGGGAAGTAAAATCTCAATGAATTGAGAAAATGCTCTAGAGAATGGGAGTTTTGTACCTTTTATATATATATATATCAATTATATATATATATATATAATTGATTTTTTTACAGAGAGGAAGGGAGAGGGATAGAGAGTTAGAAACATCAATGAGAGAGACATCGATCAGCTGCCTCCTGCACGCCTCCCACTGAAGATGTGCCCACAACCAAGGTACATGCCCCTGACCAGAACCCAACCCAGGGCCTTTCAGTCCAAAGGCCGATACTCTATCCACTGAGCCAAACCGGTTTCGGCTGTACCATATTTTATACATTACACTCAAAAGAGATGTTGCAAGTGGGTTACATAAAATCCATTGATGATAGATTAGAGAGGAGGGAGAAAGTAAAGGGAAGGAGGGGAACCTCTGTGATTGGGGGAAAAGTAAAATGGTAGGCACATGCATCTTTTTACCTAAGTGGGTACTTGGATAGTTAACAGTCAACAATTAACACGATAACAATAACTATGAGCGGATTTGTGGTATCCAACCTGGTGCATTGTTTGTGCCCTGAGGGGTCTGGAAAAAGGGGAGTTATCCTGACATTCCAAAGAAATGTTATTGTAGATGCAAAAGACAATAGACAGGCTCAGTTAAGGTAAAGATCAACTTTTTTTTTTTTTTTTTATCGTTGAGAGTACTAGAGATTGTGGGAAGGCACAGGACAGAAGTTGGCTGAAGACACCTGTCCCTGCCTTGACTTTCCCAAACAAGTCTGAGCTCCCAGATGTTTACTTAGATAGGTCCTTGCTTAAAGGACATGACAGATGCATGTGTCTTCTCAAGGATACTTACCCTACTGATAGTATCTAACAGTTAATTTTAGTTAAAGCTGTTGTTACAATAAAAGCCTAAGGAGGCAAGCAAATAGGGCTGTTGGTTCCATAGCCAAGCAGTCCCTTAGCCTCTCTTTCAAAGGAACGAGTCAAAATAATCCATCCATCCGTCACTCAGGGTCTGCTTGTCAGGCCCAGGAAGAGATGTCTCCCTATCCCCCCCCCCCCCCTACACACGCACACACCCATTACTCCCTTACACCAGGTTTCCTCCCCCCCCCCC
>JAAGEH010000034.1:513602-526393 GCA_011751065.1 Lasiurus cinereus | reverse complement strand
TAATTGCTCCCCCCCCCCCCCCCCCCCCCCCCCCTCCACCCCCCCCCTCCCATCCTTCCCTTCCGTTGGTTTCCCCCCCCCCCCCCAGGCCTTTACCACCTTATTGTCTATGTCCATAGGTAATGCATAGATACCTATACATTCTTTGGTTAATCTCTTCCCAGCCCTCCTCCCCCACTTCCCTTTGAGATTTGTCAGTCTGTCCCACGTTTCCATGCCTCTGGTTCTTTTACTCATCAGTTTATTTTGTTCAGTAGATTCCTCATTCAAATGATTTTTAGACTCAATTGTTGATAGGTATGCATTTATTGCCATTTTCTTGTTCATTTTTTTTTTCAAGCACTACCAAGCAGAATTTATTACCCAAAGCAATTTGAGGAATTCCAAGCACTGCTCAGCTTTCTCTGGTCACAAGAAAACCAGCACCTCTTCAAAGTCACCCTCCACCCACAGCTGCAGTGAGGGGTTAAAGGCTGCAGCCCAAGTTATGTCACAACTATGATATCCTCATTCATGACTAATAATGTTAAAGTAATAAATGGGCTCAATGTGATTGGACCCAACTGTTCCACAGTAAAATTAAAATAAGGTCATAATTTTAGAGAGATTATTCAGATAGAAAGATACCAAGTGTCTTAACTGGCTATGAGAAGGAGAAACCAAAATGTGGGTTTTGGGTCTGAGTTCAATGTCTCGTGAAATTGAAGAATGAAGTCACAGACAAAGAGGGTCAGTAGACCTGAACTTTGCTGGGAGAAGCCAGTCCTGGAACAAGTGCAGCTGGGGTTCCAGGAGCAGCAAGCACCCAGGCTTCCTTTCCATGTTGCAGCTGATTGTAGTTCATCATCCAAGCTAACTGAAGTCTATGAGCTTATGTGTGGAGTCCCACAGATCATAAGCCTCGTGGGCACCGGGAAGTGTATTTCCTGCCACCAACCCAGGAACCTAATGCCAGAAAGAGTGAAGAGGAAGTGGGTTCACTTTTTATATAATATGCTTGTTCCTGATTGATCCTTTCAAAGAATTTTGCCTTAGCTACATCCTTGGGATTGATTTACATACCTCACTGCCTTGTGATTGGTTATCTACAAACTGGCTATCTTAGCAACAGTCATACAGTCATACATTTTAAATCTCCTGCCTCTCACATTTGGTCTTTCTTCCCCACACAGTTGGACTGCCTTAGTAACTCTGTAACCTGAGAATCAAAGGATCTGGACGGCCTGTCACTATTTGAGTCAAGCAGAGTCAGGGTTGAATCATATATGAGCATTTATTCCAGTGATGTCAGCAGTATGGGAGAGCAGCAGGTCATCCACAAAAATCTGCTCTCCAAACCCTCATCCCCCCCCTTTCTCACCCCCCCACAACCCCCCACTCCCGCCCCAGCAACAAGCCAGCTGCTTATATAGGGAAGGACAAGGATTACATGGGGAAGTAGGGATTACAGGCCTGGGAAGTAAGAGGTTGGGGTGGCACTCCATTGTTTGGGCAACAAGATTGTTAATCTTTCCATGATGATAGACAGTTCTTGAATGAGAATGGACTGCATTCAAAGGTTGTCTCCCAGGTCCCAGGGGCGTACAACTCTCAGCCAGGTTAGAATGTCCTTCTTAAACCAGAACAAGGCAATCATGGTTAACAGAACATGATTATATTTCCCATAACCATAGTTAGTACGCAACATTCTATTTTTGCCCCTAACAACTCTGCCTGATTTTACTTCCTCCCCCACTACCTCCCTCCCACCCTCACCCCTACCCCTAGGGTCCTCGTCTTTGTCTATCTAGCTTATTCTGTCTCCTCAGAATTACATGAAATTGTATAATAATCATGTGTGAGTTTGAGCCTAGAAGGGGATGCTATTCCTATGGTGCACTGACCAAATCCTCTGGGCTAATCAAAGCCATGGTTTAAGGTCTCCCTTGAGGATTCCCTGTGACTGTCCTTAGTTAGATATCTCCTGGTTGCCTAGTTACAAAGAAGCCTGCAGAGGCTGCCCCTGAAGAGTGGAAGGAAGGGAGGGGGGTGTTAGGAAGGTAAGGTTATTCACCTTGCAAACACAAATCTCTCAGGTTGCAAAAGAGGCAGTCTTCAATCCATGTTGAAAAGTTCCCTATTTCTTTTCTTTCTTTCTTCCCTTTTTTTTTTTTTTTTCATTTCCCTGACTATTTCTACATTTGGGGAATGCAAACTGGTTTGACCTCATGTGGGATTTTGGCTTTATTTGTTTGATTGGGTTTATAATTACACTAGACCCAGGAATGCCAGTTCCTTATTCTCCTTTTGTTATCAAACCAAATAGCACCTATGTCTACAAACAATGTGTTTAAACTAAAACTGCTGACAGCCCCTTATCCCAGACCCTGAGCTGCAGATTTTCCTGAAAATCAGCTTCTGAGCCAGTTAATGAAGTTGTCCCTTCATAGCTCAGTCTCCCATCCTCCACCTGGCCAGTCACAGTGGAACCAGGAACTCAAGGGAGAGATTTCTTCCCTCACTTAACTTAGGCACTCTGGGAGGAGGGCAACTCCCAGAATCTGCCTGCCACACTTCGCTCCACTTGCTGAGCTCTGCTCGGTAGAAACAAGTCATTTGGACTACAGGTTCCCCAAACTGTTCCTACTTTTGTTATAAGGCATACCAGCTCTTCTGTGTAAGGCTCTCTGCTTATAATAAATTATTTTAATTATCCTTATTACTTAAAAGAAGCTTTTGCCTTAAAGCCCACCCTTGCCTAGCCATTTAGCCCTGAGATGCTGAGAGGATGGGAATGAGGGCAGAGCCCAATTAACATCAGGGATTCCAGTTGTTGGAGTTGCACTTGATGATAACTTTCAACCCCAATCCCTCTTTAGATGTTTCAAAAGCCTCCAGCACTTTCTCCAGGGGAAACCTATGGGTCACTAAGAACTTTACATTCACAGACTTGGTTGGATGCAAGCATTGAAATCACCATTGGCCATGTGTTGCAGTATCCAAACACGCACTGATGTCCGCCCCTCTGGGCACACTGGTTGTCTCAGAACCCAGTCCCACAATCATCAGGGTCCCACCAGAACAAGTGGCGTAGATGCTAGCCTGGATGGCGGTCTCTACCCCAGTGCACTCAATGGTGACTTATGGCTTGTGTCCCAGGAGATTTTCCACTTTACTGTTGATTTCCTGAGCGTTCTCCTTGGAGATCTGGAGGACAAAGTGAGCCCCAACTTCCTTGGTTTTAGACAACAGAGAGGCAGACAGATTAACCACTTGAGCTGCACCCATTGCTTTGGCCACCAGCAAACTGACCAGTCCAATTGGTCCAGCACCATACAGAAAGACCTTATTCCCCAGGGTGACTCTGGCTCACTGGCAGGCATGGATTACCACAGATAGTGGCTCAATCAGGGCCTCTTCCTGAAAAATGACATTGTCAGGAAGCTGATAGCAGAATCTGGCACTGTGCTTATAGAACCAGCAGAGATTCCCATCATTGGGTGTGTGTGTGTGTGTGTGTGTGTGTGTGTGTGTGTGTGTGTGGCACAGAAGAAGATGGACGGTGACAGGTTAAATTGGCCAATCTTGCAGAATTCATTGGTTTCTGTGGAAGCACCAGGCTTGATGTCAACGTGGCCACCCGGTTGTAAGTGCTGTACCAATGATCCCACTTTTATGACTGTTTCTGAAACTTCATGACCCAGAACCATAGTTTTTTTCACAACAAAATTCCCAATTTGTCTGTGATGCTGGTGGTGAACATCTGAGCCACAGATTCCAATAGAATGCATCTTAAGCAGCACCTTGTTTGGGCCTGGTTCAGAAATATGATAGTTCTCCAGGCACAGGTCCCCCAGTCTTTGTACCACCAGCGACAAGTTCAAGAGGTTGGCCACCACCATGTCACTCTTCCCTCCTGGGTTAGAGCAGCAATCCACAGGATATATGGAGGTTCTAGTCTATTGTTCATATTTTTTAATTAAATTTTTATTATTCAGATTATTACATTTGTTTCTCTTTTTTCCCCTCCATATCTCCCCTCTACCCGGCTCCCACCCTTCCCTCTACCCTTACCTCCCTCCTGTTGACCTCATCCATAGGTGTATGATTTTCATCCAGTCTCTCCCTGTACAACCCTCACTCCTTTCCCCTTGAGAATTATCAGTCCACTCCCTTTCTGTGCTCCCGATTCTATTATATTCACCAGTTTATTCTGTTGATCAAATCTTCAATCCCCTTAATTTTCAGATTCACTTGTTGATAGATAGGTATTTGTTGTTCATAATTTTTTCTCTTTTACCTTTTTCTTCTTCCTCTTCTAAAAGAGTACCTTCCAGCATTTCATATAATACTGGTTTGGAGTTGATGAACTCCTTTAGCTTTTCCTTATCTGTGAAGCTCTTTATCTGCCCTTCAATTCTGAATGATAGCTTTGCTGGATAGAGTATTCATGGTTGTAGGTTCTTGCTGTTCATCACGTTGAATATTTCTTGCCACTCCCATCTGGCCTATATCGTTTCTGTTGAGAAATCAGCTGACAGTCGTATGGGTGCCCCCTTGTAGGTAATAAACTGTTTTTCTCTTGCTGCTTTTAATATTCTCTCTCTGTCTTTTGCTCTTGGTATTTTAATTATGATGTGTCTCGGTGTAGTCTTCTTTGGATTCCTTTTATATGGGGTTCTGTGTGCTTCCTGGACTTGTAAGTCTATCTCTTTTACCAGATGTGGGAAGTTTTCAGTCATTATTTCTTTAAATAGGTTTTCAGTATCTTGCTCTCTCACTTCTTCTGGCACCCCCATAGTTCTGATGTTGGTATGCTTGAAGCTGTCCCAGAGGCTCCTTACATTATCTTCACATTTTTGGATTCTTTGCTCTTCTTGCTTTTCCAGTTGAGTGTTTTCTGATTCTTTATATTTCAAATTTTTGACTTGATTCTTGCCATCCTCTAGTCTGCTGTTAGGTCTCTGTACAATATTTTTTAATTCAGTCAGTGTATGTTTAAATTTTAGTTGGTTCATTTCCATCTCTAGTTGGATCTTTTTCATCTCCTCTTGGGTCTCGCTAACTTTATCCATCCTTTCTAGGATATTCTTGAAAAACCTTATAAGCGTGGTTTTGAACTCTATATCCAGTTGTTTGTTTTCCTCCATTTCTTTTGTTTGTGATCCCTTCCCTTGACTCGGCATTTTCACTATGCCTGGCAGAAGCCTCTCTCTTGAGCTTGGGATGGGTGGAGTCTCAGGGCTTAAGGGACCCCCTTGCCTTCCAGTCAGCCCCGCCCTCCACGGCCCCCCAAGTCTCATGTGACTGGGTAATCACTGAAGCAGTCCCTTGCATACATGCATGCATTCTTGCAGTGCCTCTAGACTGCTGCCTTTTCGGCTCCCCTGTGCTCCAGGACCATATGTGTCTGGGTCCCCAGGGTTTTGCCCAAAATTGGGGTTTAGTGAAGTTAGAAGTGGCACAGTTGGGAGGGTCTGTCTCCCGCCCACTAGAGAAAGCCAGCAGCACAATCAGCAGCTGGTCCTCTGCGCGCAATGCTGTGCGCGTCACCAGACTTCTGATCTCTTGCAACTCCCCTAAATTTCCATGCACTTCTCCCTTTTCACACTCCAAACTCCTCCCGTATGAGTTTCGGCTGGACCTGGGGTTTAGTGTCACAAGATAAGGGGTTCAATGCAGTTGGCAGTCTCTATTTCCCTCCCACCAGAGAAAGCCAGCGAGGTTCTCCAGCACCCGCTCTCTCCACGCGCGCGTCTTCGTACCCCAGCTCTTTGTAGCTCCTCTGGGTTTCTGTGAGCCCCTCTCTTTCCTTCTAGTTGTAGAATTTCCATTCAGCCAGCTTTCATGTGGTTCTGGATGATGCCCATTCTGTCTTTTAGTTGTAGTTCTGAAATTGTTGTGCAAGGGAGCAGTGTAGGTTTTTACCTATGCCGCCATCTTGGATTCTCTGTTCATATTTTTAATCTTTTATAGCTTCTTCTTCTTAAAAAAGACTCCTTAGCATTTCATGTAATACTAGTTTGGTGGTGATGAACTCCTTTAGCTTTTTCTTGTCTGTGGAGCTCTTTATCTAACCTTCAATTCTGAATGATAGCTTTGCTGGGTAGAGTAATCTTGATTGTAGGTTCTTGCTATTCGTTGCTTTGAATATTTCTTGCTACTCCCTTCTAGCCTGCAAAGTTTCTATTGGGAAATCAGCTGACAGTCATATGGATACTCCCTTGTAGCTAACTACTTTTTTCTTGCTGCTTTTAATATTCTCTGTCTTTTGCGCTTGGCATTTTAATTATAATGTGTCTTAGTGTGGGCCTCTTTAGGTTCCTCTTGTTTGCAACTCTGTGCTTCCTGGACTTGTAGACTTTCTCTCACCAGGTGGGGGAAGTATTTCTCTCACCAGGTAGGTGAAGTTTTCTGTCATTACTTTTTCAAATAGGTTTTCAATTTCTTGCTCCCTCTCTTCTTCTTCGTCTGGTAATTCCATGATGCAAATGTTAATACTCTTGAAGTTGTCCCAGAGTTTCCTTACACTATCTCATATTTTTGGATTCTGTTTTCCTTTTGTTGTCCTTATTGAGTGATTTTTGCTTCCTTATATTCCAAATTGTTGATTTCTCAGTGTCCTCTAGTGTTGATACTCTGTAAATTATTCTTTATTTCCATTTGTGTATGCTTCATTTCTGACTCATCCTTTTTTATGTTGTTGATTTCTCATTAATTTCCTTGAAATTCTCCCTAAGTTTCTTGAGGTTCTCATTAAGTTCATTGAGCATCCTTATAACCATTGTTTTGAACTCTGTTTGGTAGTTTTCTTGTTTTCATTTCATTTGGTTCTTTCTCTGGAGATTACTTATATTCTTTAATTTGTGACATGTTTCTCTGTCTCTGCACTTTGGCTGCTTCTATGTATTTGTTTCTATGTATTATGTAGGTCTGCTATGTCTCCCAGATGTGGTAGAGTGGCCATGTACAGTAGGTGTCCTGTAGGGCCCAATAACTCAGCCTCCCCAAGTCACCTGAGTTGGGCATTCCAGGTGTGCACCTGTGTGAGCTGTGTACACTGTCCTTGTAGGTGAGCCTTGATTTATGTTGGAGTCACTAGGAGTGATAAACTCCCAGGCCTATCTGTTGCAAGGATTGGCTGCAACTATAGCTAAAAACCCACTCCATAGGTCTTTGAGCCAATAAAGCAGGACTTGCTTCAGTGGGGCTTTGGTGCTCACTAAGTCTGCCCCTCACTTGTGGAGATGGTAGGATTGTAATCAAGTGTGGCTGAAGTAGAACACTGGGCACACTGGCTCTGGGGTTTCCCAGGAGGTGCAAAATCAGCCTCTGCCTTTCTCCTGCCTGGGGCCATACAGCATGAGCTACAATGCAATCTGAAATGACTGCTACTTGTATTGAACTTGGAAGCGCTCAGGAGAGGACAAGCTCTGAACCAGGGTGAGCTGCTTCTAGTGCCAGGCCTAGGGCCACTTATTGAAAGGTACAGGGCACAGCTGCTGCTTGTTTTATTTTAGCAAAGTCCAAAGCATAAGGCAAGAAAGGCCAGTTGCATGGAAAAACCACTGGAAATGGCTTGGATGAGACTGCAAGAAGGGAGGGGCAGGGTCTCAGGGAATCACCAGGACAGAGCAAGTGTGAGCCAGGTTGATGGAAATTCAGATATGGCCCAGCCTGTCAGTTCTGGTACAGGAATGGCTCAGCAAAGGAACATTGAGCTTCTGCCAGCACTGGGAGCAAGCTGCCCTCCAGCTCTTGCCCTGTTTCCAGACAAGTTAGTTCCTCCCCAAATGTCCCAGGTTCCTTTCAAGCTGCTGCCCCAGGACTGGAGCTCATAAGGAGTGAATCCAAGTAAGTCCATGTGCAGGGCCTTTAAAAGGAACTTCCTGGCCAGGCTGTTGTGGCTCAGTGGTTGAGCATCAACCTATGAACCAGGAGGTCACAGTTTGATTCCCAGTCAAGGCACATGCCCAGGTTGTAGGCTCATCCCTGGTAGAGGGTGTGCAAGAGGCAACTAATTAGTAATTCTCTCTCATCATTGTTGTTTCTATTTTTCTCCCTCTTCCTTCCTCTCTGAAATCAATAAAAATATTTTAAAAAGAAGAATTGCCTGTAACTCCAGAAGCATACATGTCACTCAGCAACCATCACCACTGGTTTTTACAGCTGGAAGTTATGGTGACTTCTCTTCACAGCACTGGAACCCTGGCTTGGGTCCTGATGTGAGGCAGGGACCCCATCTCCTCTGGGAAACCTCCATAGTCAATTATTTCTTCCCATTTTAAACTGCCTCAGGTAAGTGTTGGACCAGCTGGTTTCATGATTCCACTGGGTCTCTGTCCCCTTCTACCAGTCTCAATGTGCTTCTAATTTAATTCCCTAGTTGTAGGACTTTTGTTCAGCTAGATTTTAAGTGGTTCTGAATCTTGGTTGTTCTGCATTTTAGTTGTAAATTCTGGTGTCATTGTGGGAGGTGGCAAATACTGTGTTTACCTATGCTGTCATTTTGACTGAAAGCCAAATTTACTTTTTTTAGGGAAGATTCTAGCCTAGGACATGACCATCTGCCATAAGCTGCTTTTAGTTAAAAAGTTAATTTCAGGCCATACTTTGTGGTTACTTTAGATGTCTGTTTATAAGGCTGCCACTCAGGCCTATCCTGAGCTTGTCAGGTTAGCATGTAGTTCCTTTTCATTCACACTTTGTTGAGTGATGCTCTGGGTGAAAGAGGATTTTATTTGCAGTTATATTTCCCTCATACTTGAACAACTTGCAGGGCACCTTCCTCAAAGAGGGGGTTGCAGGCTCTTAGTCCCACCCCAGTGAGCACTCCTCTCCCCAAGATGCTCTGGAGCCCAACCAATTACTATCCATCAGAATCTCTAGGATAGAGCTAGGAAATCCACATGTTTTTAAAAAATTCCCACTAGATTGCAGGGTACAAGTAGAGCTGGGATTTGTAGCTTTTAAACCCACTCTCACCAGAATTGGAGCTTCAGCAGAGTTATAAAAGGGTTGAAAATTTCCCAGTTTCCCATGAGGAGGCACCCCATCCCTTCCTGCTCCAGTTCTCTCAAGTCTCCTTAGTGTTCTATCCTTTCCAAGCCTGGGTCTCACCTTTCCTTCAACTTGCGGAACAATAGATTGTCATTAATTTCATTTCACTAAAGTTAGCTACAAGGGGAAAACCTAATATAGCTATCCCAAGGAAGCACAGGGAAGGAAAAAAGTTGTCTTTGACCCTCAGAGGATCCCTGGCTTGGTCTGAAAATTAAGCTGATAAAGACAGAATAACAGGAGAGAAGTATACATTTTATTTAATGTAAGTTTTTTTTAATTTTTAATTATTGATTTGAAAGAGAGGGAGAAGAGGAGAAAAACATTGATTTGTTGTTCTACTTATTTATGCATTCAATGGCTGGTTCTTGTATGTGTTTGGTGATAGATTAGGGAGATGGGAGAAAGCAAAGGAGGGGGGGTGACCTCTGGGATTGAATGAAAAGTAAAATGATATGCATACATCTTTTTTTTTTAATTTTAATAAATTGTTATTGTTCAGATTATTACAATTGTTTCTCCCCCCGCCCCTCATAGCTTCCCTCCACCTGGCTCCCACCCCAACCTCTTCCCATACTTCTCCCCCATTGTCCTCATCCATAGGTGTATGATTTTTGTCCAGTCTCTCCCTGCACCCCTCCTCACCTCTTTTCCCCTGAGAATTATCAGTCCACTCCCTTTCTATGCCCCTAATTCTATTATATTCACTTGTTGATAAATATGTATTTCTTTCTTTTTTTTAAATATATTTTATTGATTTTTTACAGAGAGGAAGGGAGAGAGATAGAAAGTCAGAAACATCGATGAGAGACAGACATCGATCAGCCACCTCCTGCATGCCCCACAGTGGAGACGTGCCCGCAAGCAAGGTACATGCCCTCAATCGGAATCGAACCTGGGACCTTTCAGTCCGCAAGTCGACACTCCATCCACTGAGCCAAACCGGTCTCGGAAATATATATTTCTTGTTAATAATTTTTACCTTTGATTTTTCTTCTTCTTCTTCTTAAAAAGTACCTACCTTTCAGCATTTCACATAATACTGGTTTGGTGTTGATGGACTCATTTAGCTTTTTCTTCTCTGTGAAGCTCTTTATCTGCCCTTCAATTCTGAATGATAGCTTTGCTGGGTAGAGTATTCTTGGTTGTAGGTTCTTGCTATTCATTATTTTGAATATCTCTTGCCACTCCCTACTGGCCTGCATAGTTTCTATTGAGAAATCAGCTGACAATCATATGGGTGCTCCCTTGTAGGTAATTAACTGTTTTTCTCTTGCTGCTTTTAATATTCTCTCTTTGTTTTTTTTATTAATTTTTTATACATATCTCCCCATTGCCCCCCCTCCCTCCCAGGCATACCCCAACCCCCCAGTGTCTATGTTCATTGGTTATGCTTATATGCATGCATACAAGTCCTTTGATTGATCTCTTATCTACTTCACCTTTAATCTTCCTGCTGTAATTTCACAGTCTGTTTGAAGCTTTACTGTCTCTGTATCTGTCCTTTTGTTCATCAGTTTATAATGTTCTTTATTATCCCCCAATGAGTGCGATCATGTGATGCTTCTCCTTCATTGACTGGCTTATTTCACTAAGCATAAGGCTCTCCAGTTCCAACCAGGTTGCTGCAAATGGTAAGAATTCCTTCTTTTTAATGGCAGCATAGAATTCCATTGTGTAGATGTACCACAGTTTTCTGAACCACTCATCTGCTGATGGGCACCTAGGCTGTTTCCAAATTGTGGCTATTGTAAATTGTGCTGCTATGAACATAGGGGTGCATAAATCCTTTCTGATTGGTGTTTGTAACTACTTAGGATAAATTCCTAAGAGTGGTATTACAGGGTCAAATGGGAGATCCATTTTTAGTTTTTTGAGGAAACTCCATACTGTTCTCCACAGTGGCTGCACCAGTCAGTCTGCATTCCCACCAACAGTGCACAAGGGTTCCTTTTTCTCCGCATCCTCGCCAACACTTGTCGTTTGTTGATTTGTTGATGATTGCCATTCTGACAGGTGTAAGATGGTATCCTATTGTCATTTTGATTTGCATCTCTCGGATGATTAATGATTTGAACATGTTTTCATGTGTCTCTTGGCCTTCCTTCTGTCGTCTTTTGAAAAGGTTCTATTTAGGTCCGTTGCCCATGTTTTTATTGGATCCTTCATCTTCCTTTTATTAAGTTGTATAAGTTGGTTGTAGATTTTGGAGATTAAACCTTTATCAGTGATAGCATTTGCAAATATGTTCTCCCATGCATTGATCTTTCTTGTTGTTTTGTTGATGGCTTCTTTTGCTGTGCAAAAGCTTTTTATTTTGATGTAGTCCCATTTGTTTATTTTTTTCTTTAGCTTCCATTGCCTTTGGAGCAGTATCAGTGAAGAAGTTCTTTCGGCATATATCTGAGATTATGCTGCCTGTGGATTCCTCTAGTATTTTTATGGTTTCCCTTCTAATGTTTAAGTCCTGTATCCATTTTGAGTTTATTTTTGTATTTGGTGTAAGTTGGTGGTCCAGTTTCAATTTTTTGCATGTATCTGTCCAATTTTCCCAACACCATTTATTGAAGAGGCTATGTTGGTTCCATTGAATGTTCATGCCTCCTTTGTCAAATATTAATTGAGCATACTGGTTTGGGTGGATATCTGGGTTCTCTATTCTATTCCATTGATCTATATGTCTGTTCTTGTGCCAGTACCAGGCTGTTTTGAGAACAGTTGCTTTGTAGTATAGCTTGAAGTCTGGTATTGAGATCCCACCTACTTTATTCTTTTTTCTCAGAATTGCTGTAGCTATCCGTGGTCTTTTTTTGTTCCAGATGAATCTATGAAGAATTCTTTCTAGGTCTGTGAAATATGTTGTTGGTATTTTAATGGGTAGTGCTTTGAATCTGTAGATTGCTTTGGGTAGTATGGACATTTTAATGATGTTGATTCTCCCAATCCATGAGCATGGTATGCTCTTCCATCTGTTAACATCTTCCTCTATCTCTTTTTTCAGTGTCCTGTAGTTTTCTGCATAAAGGTCTTTTACCTCTTTAGTTAGGTTTATTCCTAGGTATCTTAATTTTTTTGGTGCGATGGTAAATGGGATTGCTTTTTTAGTTTCTCTTTCTATAATTTCACTGTTAGTGTATAGAAATGCCACAGACTTCTTAGCATTAATTTTGTATCCTGCTACATTGCCGAATTCATTAATTAAGTCAATTAGTTTTGGAATGGAGTCCTTTGGGTTTTTTATGTACAATATCATGTCATCTGCAAATAAGGACAGCTTTACTTCTTCTTTTCCAATTTGGATGCCTATTTCTTCTTGTTGTCTAATTGCAATGGCTAATACTTCCAGTACTATGTCGAACAGGAGAGGTGAGAGTGGGCATCCCTATCTTGTTCCTGTTCTTAGGGGAAATGGTTTTAGTTTTTGCCCATTGAGTATGATATTAGCTGTGGGTTTATCATATATGGCTTTTATGATGTTGAGGTATGATCCTTTTATTCCCACTTTGCTGAGAGTTTTTATCAAGAAAGATGTTGGATTTTGCCAAATGCTTTTTCTGCATCAATTGATATGACTATGTGATTTTTATCTCTCAATTTGTTTATGTGATGTATCACATTTATTGATTTGCGGATATTGAACCATCCCTGCATTCCTGGGATGAATCCTGCTTGGTCATGGTGTATGATCTTTCTGATGTACTGCTGGATCCGGTTTGCTAGAATTTTGTTGAGGATTTTGGCATCTATGTTCA
>JAAGEH010000034.1:326220-513592 GCA_011751065.1 Lasiurus cinereus | reverse complement strand
TTCCTTCTTCTTGAATGTTTTTGAATAGTCTGAGGAGGATAGGTTTTAATTCTTCCTTGAATGTTTGGTAAAACTCTCCTGTGTAGCCATCTGGACCCGGGCTTTTATTTGCTGGAAGCTTTTTGATTACTGCTTCAATTTCTTCCATAGTTATTGGACTATTGAGATGTTTGGTTTCCTCCTCATTGAGTTTTGGGAAGTTATATTTTTCTAGGAAAATGTCCATTTCTTGCAGGTTGTCCAATTTGTTGGAATAGAGTTGTTCATAGTATTTTTTAACAATCCTTTGTATTTCCACAGGGTCTGTTGTTATTTCTCCTCTTTCATTTCTGATTTTGTTTATTTGGGTCTTCTATCTTTGCTTCTTGGTGAGCCTGGCTAGGGGTCCATCAATCTTGTTTATCCTTTCAAAGAACCAGCTCTTTGTTTTGTTGATCTTTTGAATTGTTTCTTTGGTCTCCAAGTTGTTTATCTCCGCTCTGATCTTCACTATTTCCTTCCTTCTGAGTACACTGGGCTTTTCTTGTTGCTCACGTTCTAGCTCTTTGAGTTGTAGGTTTAGGTGATTTATTACCATTGTTTCCTGTTTTTTGCAGTAGGCTTGTAGGGCTATGAACTTCCCTCTCAAGACTGCTTTCACTGTGTCCCATAAATTTTGTATTGTTGTGTTGTCATTGTCATTTGTTGCCATGATGTTTTTTATTTCTTCCTTGATCTCTCTGGTTACCCAGTCGTTGTTTAAAAGCATGCTGTTTAGTCTCCATGTGTTTGATTTCTTTCTATTGTTTTTATTATAGTTGATTTCCAGTTTTATGCCACTGTGGTCTGAGAAAATGCTTGATACGATTTCTATCTTCTTGAATTTGAAGAGACTTTTCTTATGACCCAACATATGATCTATCTTTGAAAATGACCCATGTGCACTGGAGAAGAATGTAAATTCTGTGGCTTTGGGGTGAAATGTTCTGAAGATGTCAATTAATTCCATCTGGTCTAGTGAGTCATTTAGGATTGATGTTTCTTTGCTGATTTTTTATTTAGAGGATTTGTCCAATGGTGACAGTCTCCTACTATGATTGTATTGCTGTCAATCTCTCCCTTAATATCCTCCAAGAGTTTTTTTAATGTATTTAGGTGCTCCTATATTGGATGCATATATGTTTACCAGAGTTATTTCTTCTTGTTGGATTGTTCCCTTTAGTATTATGAAGTGGCCTTCTTTATCCCTTGTTATGTCCTTCACTTTGAGATCTAATTTGTCAGATATAAGTATTGCAACCCCAGCTTTTTTTTCATTTCCATTTGCCTGAAATACCATGTTCCATCCCTTCACCCTCAATCTGTGTGCATCTCTTTTCCTAAGGTGGGTTTCTTGCAGACAGCAGATATATGGATCATGTTTTCTTATCCAATCGGTTACCCTATGTCTTTTGATTGGAGCATTTAATCCGCTTACATTTAAAGTTATTATTGATAAGTACTTATCTGTTGCCATTTTTAGTCCTTACCCAAGAGTTCCTTCTTCGCTTCCTCTTTCTTTTTATTACAGCAGACCTTTTAACATTTCTTGCATTGCTGGTTTGGTGGTAATATATTCCCTTAGTCCTTTTTTGTCTGTGAAGCTTTTGATTTCACCTTCAATTTTGATTGAGAGTCTTGCAGGGTACAGTATTCTTGGATTCAGACTCTTCCTTTGCATGACTTTGTATATTTCTTTCCATTCTCTTCTGGCCTGACGAGTTTCTGTTGAGAAGTCAGTAGCTAGTCTTATGGGGGTTCCTTTGTAGGTAACTTTCTGTTTCTCTCTGGCTGCTTTTAAGATTCTTACTTTGTCGTCGGTGTTTGCCAATTTAATTATAATGTGCCTCGGTGTCAGTTTGTTGGGGTTCATTTTGCTTGGGACTCTGTGAGCTTCTTGGATTTGTGTGGGGTTTTTCTTTTCTATATTGGGGAAATTTTCTGTCATTATTTCTTCCAACACGTTCTCTAATCCTTGTTCAGTTTCCACTCTTTCTGGAACCCCAATTATGCGGATGTTATTTTGTTTCATGTTATCCCAAAGTTCCCTTAGACTCTCCTCTTGCTTTTTAACTTTTTTTTCTAGAAGCTGCTGTACTTGGGTATTTTTTCCTACCGTGTCTTCTAGCTCACTGATGCGGTCCTCTGCTTCTTCTAGTCTACTTTTGATGCTTTCTATTGTGTTCTTTATAGCAGTGATGTCATTATTCATTTCTTCTTGTTTATTCTGCACCTCCTCTAGTTTCTTCTGCGTTTCTTCTTCATGCTTCTTCATCTCCTCTAGGTTCTTCTTCATTTCCTCTTGGCTCTTACTCATATTGTCAAATTTGTCTTCCATTCTTTTCAACCACATTATGATAATTTCTCTGAACTCTTTCTCTGGTAGGCTTATTTGTGGTTCTATTTCATTTACTTCCTTTTCTGGTGAAACCTGCCTTTCTGTCTTTTGTGGGCTGTTTCTTTTTCTGCCCATGGTCCTTCTTCTCTGGGTGTCTGGTTATGTAGTGCTCTCTCCTACGTTGATTGAAAGGCACAAACTACAACATGACCAGGTACAGCACACAAGGCACTGAGTAGAAATGTATTCAAGATGTTAATAATCACAAATAAGGTGACCACCAATGAAGGACAAATTAGGGGTAAATAGAGAAAGAAGAAGAGGAAAATGAGGAAGAAAGAAAAGAAAGAAGTGCCAAAATCAAATTGGGAGAGTAAGAAACAAAAAGATAAATAAATGAACAATAAAATAAAATAAAATAAGAAAATAAAAAGGAGAAAAAGGAAAAGGAAAGAGGAAGAGAAAAAAGTCAGAGAGAAAAGAAAGTGTATAAGAGAGAAAAGAGGAACAAAATATAGATGTCAGGAGACAACTCCAATAGAACAGTCACTAATCCCAATAAAGGCCAGCAACCAGTACCTAGAGATTAATGCAAATTGCAAATAGCAACTGGTATCGAGGGAGATGAGGGAGAAGAGAGGTAGAAAACAAAGCAAGCAAAAAGCAAAATAAAACAAGTAGAATAAACTAAAACAATCTCTCAAAAAAATTTCAAAAAATCGATATAATCACTTTTCAGGCAAATAGCAACAAAAGGACATAGAGAAAAAACAACTTTTTGGCTAGTGAAGACAAGAGGGGAGAGGTTTGTGTGGACTTGTAGTAGGGGATTTGAAATTAGATATATAAATGGGGTGAAATTTTAACCAGGTAAAGAGAAAAATAGGGAGAATCTAAAGTTGGAAAAGGGAAAGAGAAACAAGGCAGCAAAATGGGGACAGTTAGGAGGAAAGTGTTGGCATAAAGGTGGAGTTGAGTTGGAGTAAAATTATGCTAAAGGGAAGATGAAAATAGAATGTAGAACTCTAATCCCGAAATAAAATAAAGAGAAAACAAAATGACACTTTTTTTCCCAAAATGGTAAAGTACTAGTAGTAATTAATAATACTAGTTTAAAACAAAAATGTAATAATTATAAAGGTAAAATCAATTGAGGCAGAAAGAAAAAAAATATTCTTTTAATTAAAATATGTGAAAATGAAAAATAAAGAATTAAAAATTAAAAAAAAAGAAAAAAGGAAAAAAAAAAGAAGAAGAAAAATAGAATGGTCCTTCACTTCCACTATTATTCTGCTTGGCACTCCTGTTTCCCAGTAGGGGAGGTATTGCAGTTCCCTGTGTTCCCCTCTTGGAGTTTTAATCTCTTTATTCTCTTGTGGTTATGCGAGAGTCAATTTGTGTGTCATCCATTGGGTGGCAGTGTTTCGGAATTGATCTCTGAGACAAAGCACAGGACCTCTCTAGGCTGTGCTCAGATCCTGCTACTCTGTGGTTCCCAAAACCAGTTTGTGGGGGTTTTGCAGCCTGGACACTGCAATAACTACCAGGTTGTCCCTCTGCCCCAGAGAAAAAGAAAAAAAAAAAAGAGTCGTTTTCCGGAGCTCTCCTCTGTCAACAGCTCAAAGGGTTTGCCTTCACACTCAGGGATCACGCCCTGACCACCTCTGTGGACCTCTCCAGAGGCAGCTTTCCCACAGCCCGGCTCCCACAGTGCCCGTCTCTGCCCTGCGGGGGTAGGAGACCACACCCTGGCCCAGGCGAAATCTGACCCTTCCACGCACGCCGTGTGGATCTCTGAATCCTCTGCCTGCGCGTCTGTGCCACCTGGGAAGCTGCACTCTGGGTCCTGGCTGCTCTGTGGGTGCCTCCGTCAGCCGCAGCTTTCAGACCTCGGCAGACATCCACCTCCCCCTTAAGTCAGGCGCAATCTGACCTTTCCGTGTGCTCTGTGGATCTCTGATTCCGCCGCGTGTCTGCGCCGATTGGAGAGCAGAGTTCTGGGTCCCTGGGTTCCTGGCTGCTCGATGGGTGCCCAGCCGAAGGCTTCAGAGCACCGCAGACATCCACCTCCCACTGCAAGATGGCTCAGGCTCCTTGTTCGCGCTGGTGGCTCCGGCGGACAAAAACCCCGTGGCAGTGGGGCTGCCTGGCCGGGAGAGCCCCTTCCAGCAGTTCCCCGCCTTCCCCTGGAGGACAACTGACTCCTAGCTTGCCAACAAACACTCCCAATGCAACTCTCAGCCACTCTCTCTCCCTCTGCCCAGCGACAAACTCCAGATGCGTCCGTCTACTCCGCCGCCATTTTCTCCTCCTCCTCTCTTTGTTTTTTGCTCTTGCTATTTTACTTATGATGTGTCTTGGTGTAGTCCTCTTTGGATTCCTTTTATGTGGGGTTCTGTGTGCTTCCTGGACTTGTAAGTTGATTTCTTTTACCAGATGTGGGAAGTTTTCAGTCATTATTTCTTCAATTAGGTTTTCAGTATCTTGCTTTCTCTCTTTTTCTGGAACTCCATAATTCTGATGTTGGTACACTTGAATTTGTCACAGAGGCTCCTTACACTATCTTCCCATTTTTGGATTCTTTTTTCTTTTCCAGTGGAGTGTTTTTTGCTTCTTTGTATTTCAAATCTTTGATTTTATTCTTGTGTTCCTCTAGTCTGCTGTTAGGTTTCTGTATAATATTTTTTTTATTTCAGTCAGTGTATGTTTAATTTCTAGTTGGTCCTTTTTCATTTCCTATTGGGTTTCGCTAAATTTATCAATTTTTTTTCTAGGAAATTCTTGAAAAACCTTATAATTGTGGTTTTGAACTCAATATCCAGTTGTTTGTTTTCTTCCATTTCTTCCATTTGTAATCTGTTATTTTGTCTTCACATATTTCACTGCTTCCCTGAATTGGTAGAGTAGCTTTGCGTGCTATGTGTCCTATGTGGTCCAGTAGCTCTCCCTCCCTAATTACCTGAGGTGGATGCTCTTGGTGCACCTCAAGAGTGTATTCAGTCTTGTGAACTGTGTTGTAGTTAATTCTTGATTGTTGTTGGTATCACTGGGGGAAATTGACCTCCAGGCCAATTGGTTGTGAGGATCAGCTGTGTCTGCGCATACCTGCTTGCCTCCAGACCTCTGCCTTTTGGTTCCCCTGAGTTTCCGTGTACTCTAGGGACCCATATGAGTCTGGGTCCCCAGGGTCTCAACCAAAATTGGGGTTCAGTGCAGATGGTCCTGGATTTCAGTGCTGTTGGGAGGTTCTGTTTTCCTCCCACTAGAGAAAGCCAGTGGCATAATCAGCACTCTGTGTATGCACTTTCGCGCATCCCCAGACCTCAGCCTTTCGCGGCTCCCCTAAGTTTCCTTGCACTCCTTCCTTTTCACAACAGTCCAGTCGCCCTCGTATGAGTCTTGCCTGGAATTGGGGTTCAATGCAGTCAGAAGTGGGGTTCAGTGCAGTTGGGATTTTCCATCTCCCTCCCCCTAGAGGAAGCCAGCCAGACCTTCCTCCGCCCGTCTTCTCCACGAGCATGTCTTCATACCTCAGCTATTTACAGCTCCTCTGAGTCTTTGTGAGTCCCTCTCTTGTAGTTGTAGAATTTTCACTCAGCCAGCTTTCCTGTAGTTCTGGATGGTGTACGTTCTGTCTTTTAGCTGTAATTTTGAAACTGTTGTGGGAGGCAGCACTTTAGGTGTTCACCTATGTCATATGCATACATCTTTTATATTAGTGGGTACAGGATAGTTAATAGTTAATGATTAACCTTATATGTGGCTTGGGGTATGAGGGATGAATGAGGGGGAAAAGGGGATATTTATAATAGTTTCAACAGTAAAGATAAATGTAAAAAATTTAACATGATAAAATAATGAGAGGATTTGTGGTCTCTGTCCTGGTGCACTGGTTGTGCCTTGTGAGGTCTGGAAAAAGAAGAGGTACCCAGACTTTCCAAAGAAATGTTATCCTAGAAGCAAATGACAATAGACAAGCTTAATTAAGATAAAGATTGACCTTTGTCAGGGAAGACACTGGCCGAGGACGTGACTACCCACAATAAACTGCTTTTAATGTAAAAAGTTTTTTTTAATATATTTTATTGATTTTTTACAGAGAGGAAGGGAGAAGGATAAAGAGTTAGAAATATCGATCAGCCGCCTTCTGCATGCCCCCCACTGGGGATGTACTCGCAACCAGAATACATGCCCTTGACTGGAATCAAACCTGGGACCTTTCAGTCCGAAGGCTGATGCTCTATCCACTGAGCCAAACTAGTTTTGGCAAAAGTTTTAATTTTAGATCTTTTGTGTTTAGTTTAGGTCTCTGAGTTTGCAAGGTCACCATGCAGGTCTTCCCTGAGCTACTCAGATTAGTATGTGGCCCCTTTTCAACTCGAGTATCCTCAGTGGGGACAGAACCTACAATCTTGATGTATTCGGATGACACTCTAACCAACTGAGCTACCTGGCCAGAGCTACTTAATGTAAGTTTTACATGACATTGGAGCCTTCATAGATAAATAAAAACTCAAAGAAATCACTAACTTGAATGTTTTTATGCTAGAGTTGATGAAGAGTGGATGGTCATGGAGGAATATGACAGAACAATGGTAAAAAGTCAGTGTGGTGAACTGGGGGAGACAGCAGGCCCTGTTTCTCTGAATCTTCTCAGTATCTCTTCTATCTTGGAGATAAGAGGCTTCTTTCCTCTGGTACAAGGAAGGCACCTCTGATCAAAGAGTCTTATAATCTGTTTCAGGGGATGGGGTGTGGTGATGATGGTGGGGCGGGGAAGGCAGAGGGTTAGAGAATCCTTCCAGGACCTACCCTACCAGTCCTCCAATTTCTTCAGCTTAAAATATTCAAGGTGCCGATTAGAGAGTAGAAATTTCTGAGCATGCTTCTTCCTAGTCGACTTAGCCTTGAATCCCAGCTGCACCTCACAAAATAGCCTTGCAAGATAGAACACTGTCAGCTTTCTGAAGAACAGGGTGACCCTGTAAATAACATGGTCATCAATAATACGACCCTGACATTAAAAACTGTTTTGTCTTAAATTACTTGGTCTGCAAAAACAAAATGTGGTGCTGAGACCGGTTTGGCTCAGTCGATAGAGCATCGGCAGACGGTCCTGGGTTTGATTCTGGTCGGGGGCATGTACCTTGCTTGCGGGCACATCTCCAGTGTGGCACGTGCAGGAGGCAGCTGATTGATGTCTCTCTTTCATCGATGTTTCTGACTTTCTATCCCTCCCCCTTCCTCTCTTTAAAAAAATCAATAAAAAATATACTAAAAAACAAAACAAAAACAAAAACAAGATGTGGTAAATGTGCTTAAAAGCGGTCCTGCACAAAGGGTTACTGCTGCTCTCTGGACTCCCTGCATGGAGAAAGGCAGAGCAGTCACCGGACGGCTAATAAAGGCTTCCTAAATTTTACTTTGGTCTGGACTCCAATGGTCGTTCACTCACGTTCACTCCACAACAGTGCCAAGATGTCCTGAATCCCATCAAAAGGAATCATTACTTCAAGCTTTGTACTGAGAAATTTAACCATGAGTCAGATTTTTTCTAATGCCTCAAAGATTAAAAAATCTTTAAGAACATGGCCCTGTTAAAGAAAAAAATTATTCTGACACTTGTTAAAACAGCAATGAAAACTTTATTTAGCCCGATGGCAATAGGTGTTGAGACTACCAGTATTATAACAGGGGAGAGAGCTCTGGCCCAACTCTCAAAGCAGGACAGATGGCTGTGGGTTTAAAACCAACAAACAGTGTGTGTGTTGGAGGGTTGGGGTGGGAGATGATAGGAGTGAGGGGTGGTCAATGCTAGGAAAATCCCTAAGAGGAGACATCTAGGTTGGGGAATTCTTGCTAAACTGTCCGAGTAGAGTACAGGTGGTGTTATCCAAGGCGTCCCTTGACATAAACTTAACTGTGCAGGTGTTTGGACATTAAGTAGTTGCTAGCAAAGAGACTACTTTAAGCAAGCAGGTCCAAGGGTAGACATTATCATCTGGCCTGATATTAATATAGTTAAAACTGCCAGAGTAATTACACCACACAAATATATGCAATTGCAAACCACACAGCATACTTTATTACTCACAAGGTTCCTGGTGCCATGGGCTCAGACTTAATGGGGTCCCCAGGGAAGAGTGGTGTCCTCTGAGGGCAGCAGTGGATCCGTCTTTGGGTGGCTGGCCATCTGGTTGGGTCGAGTTAGCAGGAGGAGGGTGACTGAAGTCTCAGGATAGGAGGTTTGGCCGTTCCTCTGCTGGCTGGAGTGTAGCAAGGCAGTGTGGAGTGTGGATCAGGAGATGATCCATGTACCCGTTTTTTTTTAAGCCTGTTTGACCCACAGCCGTCCTGGTGGCTACCATTAACATATATCATCATACAAGTGGTCATCAGAGTACAAGCTGGTTATCAACAACATGCATCATTCCTATGGGTGGAGTACAGTTTTATCTATGTCACACACACACACACAGGGAGGTGGCTACCTAAGTAATCAAGTCTAACTCTTTATATGTTACTCTAAGAGTTCACCCTAAAATTATAAACTTATACATAAAAAAATTATTACTATTACATAAACCTATTTAATGGGATTCTTGCTGAAAACAGACTGGGATGGTCAGAAATCAAGGACACACAAGTAAGCAGATACTGAAGAAATTCAAGACATGCCACCCAAAATATGCACTTTGGTATATATGGATTATTTGGAACTGAAGGCACTTGTAAAACAGCAAATGCTGTGAAAGCCCTTCTCTGAACTTCACTGATTCACCTAAAGACAGATCCTCCAAAAAGAATTTAGTTGTTCTAAATCCCCTCCCTGGGAGTCCCATCCACTAGGAGAGGATACTAGAAGTCACTACCCCATCCAGACAAAGTTTGTCCCAAACTTCCCATCTGTTCTAAGACCCTGTCATCTTTTTTTAAAAAAAGAAATCCCTGACTCTCTCCTAAGAAGGATATCCCCTATCCTTTTGATGTACAAGCTCTTACTGCTTTTTTTAGGAGGTATTTTTTTTTACCGCTTTTAAGCACATTTACCACATCTTGTTTTTGTTTTTGTTTTGTTTTTTAGTATATTTTTTATACTACGATGCCTTCATGCATATAATATTGAAAATGAATACATTTGTATGCCTTCTCTCTTGATAATCTGACAATGTATTTCACAGGCTTAGCAATGGAATCTAGGAAAGCAAAGGTGAGGCATTCTTTCCCAATTGACTCAAAAGGACTAGGCAGGCCAAGGTCAAGGCCCAAGGACACGGCATATAGTTGAAAAGAGAGCTCACAGCAGCCTGTCTACAGTTGGTCTCAATCTCTGTTTCTACCACTTCATGCTCTAGCAACAACTACTTATACCCACCCACCTGAACTCACTCCACACTTTTGACCATGCAACTCTCTATGCTCAAAATGCCTATCCATCCTTTGGTCTGTAATCCATATTCAAGACATAAGTCAGCTTGGACAAATTCCTTGAAAAATACAACTAGCAAATATGACATAAGAACATCTAAACAGCCCCAAATCTACAAAGAAATTTAATTTAGAATCTATTAGAAAGGCCCAGATCTAGAGGGCTTTATTGGTGAATTCAATAAAATATTTAAAGAAGGAATAATGTCAATACTAATACTTCACAACTTATTTTTTTTTGAGGCCCATGGGACCCTGATACCAAAACTTGACTAAGATATTGCAACAAAATAAAATAACAGATAAATATAAAAAACCTAGCAAACAGAATTCAACTATATCTTGAAGAATTACAAACAATGACCTGGTAGAGTTCACTCCAGCAATGCAAGGTTGGTTCAATGTTTGAAATCATTGTAACCAATCTTATTAACTTAAGAGAAAAAAAAACCCACAGGGTCATGTCCCTTAATGCAGAAAAAGGTTTGGCAAAATTAAAATCACAAGGAATTTTTATTAGAAAGCTCCTGGAACCGAAACCAGTTTGGCTCAGTGGATAGACCGTTGGTCTTTGGACTGAAAGGTCGTGGGTTCGATTCCGGTCAGGGGCATGTATCTTGGTTGTGAGCACATCCCCAGTGGGGGGCGTGCAGGAGGCAGCTGATCAATATTTCTCTCTCTTAGATGTTTCTGGCACTCTATCTCTCTCCCTTCCTCTCTGTAAAGAATCAATAACGACAGAAGGAAGGCCAAGTGACACATGAAAACATGTTCAAAGTCACTAATCATCGGAGAGATGCAAATCAAAACGACAATGTGATACTATCTTACACCTGTCAGAATGGCAATCATCAACAAATCAACAAACGACAAGTGTTGGCGAGGATGCGAAGAAAAAGGAACCCTTGTGCACTGTTGGTGGGAAAGCAGACTGGTGCAGCCAGTGTGGAGAACAGTATGGAGTTTCCTCAAAAAATTAAAAATGGATCTCCCATTTGACCCTGTAACCCCACTCTTAGGAATTTATCCTAAGAAATCAGAAACACCAATTAGAAAGGATTTATGCACACCTATGTTCATAGCAGCACAATTTACAATAGCTACAATTTGGAAACAGCCTAGGTGCCCGTCAGCAGATGAGTGGTTCAGAAAACTGTGGTACATCTACACAATGGAATTCTATGCTGCCATTAAAAAGAAGGAATTCTTACCATTTGCAGCAACCTGGTTGGAACTGGAGAGCCTTATGCTTAGTGAAATAAGCCAGTCAGTGAAGGAGAAGCATCACATGATCTCACTCATTTGTGGATAATAAAGAACATTATAAACTGATGAACAAAAGGATAGATACAGAGGCAGTAAAGCTTCAAACAGACTGTGAAATTTCAGCAGGAAGATTAAAGTTAGGTGAGGTAGATAAGAGATCAATCAAAGGACTTGTATGCATGCATATAAGCATAACCAATGAATATAGACACTGGGGGGTTGGGTTATGCCTGGGAAGGAGGGGGGGCAATGGGGAGATATGTATAAAAAATTAATAATAAATAAATAAATAAATAAAATAAAAATAAAAAGCTCCTGGAATTAATACAGAGGTCAATTGTACTTCTTATTTTTTTATAGTTTTTTTTTATGTTTTTTATAATATATTTATTTATTTATTTATTTTTAAATTAAATCTTTATTAATTTAGGTATTATTAATTCTGGTATTCAGATTATTACATTTGTTTCTCATTTTCCCCCTCCATAGCTCCTCTCCACCCAGCTCCCACCCTTCCCTCGGCCCTTATCTCCCTCCCATTGATCTCATCCATAGGTGTATGATTTTTGTCCAGTCTCTCCCTGTACACCCCTCACCCCTTTTCCCCCTGAGAATTATCAGTCCACTCCCTTTCTGTGCTCCTGATTCTATTATATTCACCAGTTTATTCTGTTGATCAAATTTTTAATTCACTTAATTTTTAGATTCACTTGTTGATGGATATGTATTTGTTGTTCATAATTTTTTGGCTTTTACCTTTTTCATCTTCCTCTTCTAAAAGAGTACCTTTCAGGGAGAATCCAAGATGGCGGCATAGGTAAACACCTTACACTGCCGCCTTGCACAACAATTTCAAAACTACAAATAAAAGACAGAACGGACATCATCCAGAACCACAGGAAAGCTGGGTGAGTGTAAGTTCTACAGCTAGAAGGCAAGAGAGGGGCTCACAGAGACCCAGAGGAGCTGCAAAAAGCTGAGGTACAGAGACGCGTGCGCAAAAAGAGCGGGTGCCGGAGTGCCTGGCTGGCTTTCTCTGGTGGGAGGGAGATGGAGACTCTCAACGGCATTGAACCCCTTATCCTACGACACTAAACCCCAGATCCAGCCGAAACTAATACGGGGGGAGTTTGGACTGTGAAAAGGGAGAAGTGCACGGAAATTTAGGGGAGTCGCAAAAGATCAAAGGCCTGGTGGCGCGCACGGCACTGGGCACAGGACAGATTGCTGATTGTGCCGCTGGCTTTCAAGAGTGGGCGGGAGACAGACCCTCCCAACTGTTCCACTTCTGACTCCACTAAGCCCCTGTTTCGGGTGAAACCCTGGGGACTTAGACTTGTGTGGTCCTGGTGCGCAGAGGAGCTGGAGGGGCAGTGGTTAGAGGCACTGCGGGTGTGCGAGAACAAGGACCGCTCCAGCAATTACCCAATCACGTGAGACTCAGGGGCCTTGGAGGGTGGGGCCAACTGGAAAGCAAGGCGGTCCCTTAAGCCCTGAGACTCCACCCATCCCAAGCTAGCAGATAGGCTTTTGCAGTTTTGCAAGTCTGGTATCATAAGGCTGAATCCAACACAAAAGTTCTCCCAGCATAGTGAAAATGCTGAGACAAGGGAAGGGATCACAAACAAAAGAAATGGAGGAAAAAAAATGACTGGATATAGAGTTCAAAACCACGCTACTAAGGTTTTTCAAGAATTTCCTAGAAAAGATGGATAAATTTATCAAGTCCCAAGAGGAGATGCAAAAGGACCAACTAGAGATGCAAAAGATCCAACTAGAGATGATAAAGGACCAAATAGAAATTAAACATACACTGACTGAAAAAAAAATATTATACAGAGACCTAACAGCAGACTAGTGGAAGGCAAGAATCAAGTCAAATATTTGAAATATAAAGAAGCAGAAAACATTCAACTGGAAAAGCAAGAAGAGAAAAGAATCCAAAAATGTGAAGATAATGTAAGGAGCCTCTGGGACAGCTTCAAGCGTACCAACATCAGAACTGTGGGGGTGCCAGAAGAAGAGAGAGAGCAAGATACTGAAAACCTATTTAAAGAAATAATGACTGAAAACTTCCCACATCTGGTAAAAGAAATAGGCTTACAAGTCCAGGAAGCACACAGAACCCCATATAAAAGGAATCCAAAGAGGACCACACCAAGACACATCATAATTAAAATACCAAGAGCAAAAGACAAAGAGAAAATATTAAAAGCAGCAAGAGAAAAACAGTTCATTACCTACAAGGGAGCATCCATATGACTGTCAGCTGATTTCTCAACAGAAACGATGCAGGCCAGATGGGAGTGGCAAGAAATATTCAACGTGATGAATAGTAAGAACGTACAACCAAGAATAATCTATCCAGCAAAGCTATCGTTCAGAATTGAAGGGCAGATAAAGAGCTTCACAGAGAAGAAAAAGGTAAAGGAGTTTACCAGTATTATATGAAATGCTGAAAGGTACTCTTTTAGAAGAAGAAGATGAAAAAGATAAAAGACAAAAAATTATGAACAACAAATACATATCTATCAACAAGTGAATCTAAAAATTAAGTGAATTAAAAATTCGATCAACAGAATAAACTCCTTATAGAATCAGGAGCACAGAAAGGGAGTGGACTGATAATTCTCAGGGAGACAAAATTCATAAAGAATCAAACAGACTGTGAAATTACAGCAGAAAGATTAAAGTTAGGTGAGGTAGATAAGTGATCAATCAAAGGACTTGTATGCATGCATATAAGCATAACCAATGATCATAGACACTGAGGGGTTGGGGTATGCCTGGGAGGGAGGGGGGGCAATGGGGAGATATGTATAAAAATTAATAAAAATCAATAAAAAGAATAAAAAAGAGTACCTTTCAGCATTTTATATAATACTGGTTTGGAGTTGATGAACTCCTTTACCTTTTTCTTCTCTGTGAAGCTCTTTATCTGCCCTTCAATTCTGAATGATAGCTTTGCTGGATAGAGTATTCTTATTTGTAGGTTCTTGTTATTCATCACGTTTAATATTTCTTGCCACTCCCATCTGGTCTGCATCGTTTCTGTTGAGAAATCAGCTGACAGTCATATGGGTGCTCCCTTGTAGGTAATGAACTGTTTTTCTCTTGCTGCTTTTAATATTCTCTCTTTGTCTTTTGCTCTTGGTATTTAATTATGATGTGTCTTGGTGTGGTCCTCTTTGGAATCCTTTTATATGGGGTTCTGTGTGCTTCCTGGACTTGTAAGTCTATTTCTTTTACCAGATGTGGGAAGTTTTCAGTCATTATTTCTTTAAATAGGTTTTCAGTATCTTGCTCTCTCTCTTCCTCTGGCACCCTCACAATTCTGATGTTGGTACGCTTGAAGCTGTCCCAGAGGCTCCTTACATTATATTCACAGTTTTGGATTCTTTTCTCTTCTTGCTTTTCCCGTTGAATGTGTTCTGATTCTTTATATTTCAAATTTTTTACTTGATTCTTGCCTTCCTCTAGTCTGGTGTTAGGTCTCTGTACAATATTTTTTATTTCAGTCAGTGAATGTTTAATTTCTAGTTGGATCTTTTGTATCTCCAGTTGGTTCTTTTTCACCTCCTCTTGGGTCTCACTAACTTTATCCAACTTTTCTAGGATATTCTTGAAAAACCTTAGTAGCGTGGTTTTGAACTCTATATCCAGTCATTTCTTTTCCTCCATTTCTTTTGTTTGTGATCCCTTCCCTTGTCTCAGCATTTTCACTATGCTGGGAGAACTTTTGTGTTGGATTCAGCCTTATGATACCAGACTTGCAAAACTGCAAAAGCCTATCTGCTAGCTTGGGATGGGTGGAGTCTCAGGGCTTAAGGGACCGCCTTGCTTTCCAGTTGGCCCTGCCCTCCAAGGCCCCTGAGTCTCACGTGACTGGGTAATCGCTGGAGTGGTCCCTGTGCATGTGCTTTCTGGCAGTGCCTCTAGACTGCTGCTCCTCCGGCTCCCCTACGCTCTGGGACCATATGAGTCTGGGTCTCCAGGTTTTCTCCTGAAACCAGGGTTTAGTGGAGTTAGAAGTGCGCAGTTGGGAGGGTTTGTGTCCTGCCTACTGGTGAAAGCCAACGGCACAATCACTGTCGGTCCTCTGCATGCAGTGCTGTGTGGGCCACCAGACCTCTGATCTTTTGCAACTCCCCTAAATTTCCGTGCACTTCTCCCTTTTCAGAGTCCAAACTCCCTCCGTATGACTTTTGGCTGGACCTGGGGTTTAGTGATGTAGGATAAGGGGTTCGATGCCATTGAGGGTCTCCGTCTCCCTCCCGCCAGAGAAAGCCAGCCAGGTACTCCGGCACCCACTCTCTCCTTGCGCGTCTCCGTACCTCAGCTTTTTGCAGCTTCTCTGGGTCTCTGTGAGCCCCTCTTTTCTTCTAGTTGTAGAATTTCCACTCAGCCAGCTTTCCTGTGGTTCTGGATGCTGTCCGTTCTGTCTTTTAGTTGTAGTTTTGAAATTGTTGTGTGAGGCAGCAATGTAGGTGTTTACCTATTCCGCCATCTTGGATTCTCTCCCAAATTTCTTACTCTTTTATTGGCCATGCCTATCCTGGCCAGTGACCTGCTCCCCAGTGTGACTGACAGCCAAGTATCTTCCCCAGTGTTATAGTAATATATAGAACTGTTTAAAAATGTTTTTAAAATGTCTAAAAATGTTAAAAAATATTTTAAAATGTTTGAGTTAACTTTCCTGAAACTTAAAGTGTCATATTAAGGACACATTCCCCACTGTCTTAAAGCATGTGTACACCATAGGTAAGGATTTGAACTTCAGTTACTGACTCAGAGTGATTTGGCAAGAGAACATTTGTGTGAGTGATGTACTCTTCCTAGATAACCACATGTAGCCCCTCGCCCTGTTTGAGATTAATGTGTGCATTGATGTAATCCATTGATAGCCACCTGAACTGCTGAGGGCACAAAACAGGCTTTAAAAATAGGTCCTGGCCAGCTAATGGTGCTCACCCGTCCAGACCACCACAAAGGCACATCCTTTTGTAGGTCTGGCAAGTGAAGCTGCTCTACACCTCTCTCCCTGCAAGACCACAGAAGAATGGCTAGTACCTCCCGATTGAAGCGTGACTGAGCTCTCAGGGGAGGAACGTCGGCCTCCTGCATCCAGACTGGACCAGTCCAGCTGCCAGACGCCAAAGGACAGCACCACCAGGATCCCGTTTAAGTCTGTACTTGCAGCATCAGGAACTTGTGTAATAAAGTACTGTGTGATTTGCAACTGCATATGTTTCATGTGGTTTAATTCCTCCAGCAATTAGTTGAATCATTTTGAGTATGCCTAATAATTGAAATTAAAAGCTTCTGTTTTTTTCAGTCCTAGGCTTGCCCTTGGTCCTGCTTATGTAGAGTAGCCTCTTTGCTAGCAACCACTTGAATGTCCCAACACCTGCATAGTTCAAGGTTATCTCAAGGGACACCTTAGATAAAACCCCAGATCCTTTCCCGGGATCTACTTAGGACACCTATGTCACCCCAGCTTTATTGGGCATGCATCCATTCTTCCCTTGCCCAGTCCCCTGAGGTGTGCAGTTGCAGCTTCCTGGCAAAGCTGCCCAAATGACATGCCTAAAATGTTTGAACTTCCCTTTGCTCCTTTTCTGTTATTTTTAACTAGGTTAATTACACCAGTATCCCTTGGTTTGTAGTCACTTCACTCATTCACTGCCTTTGTCTTCGCATGGTGCTCTCCCTGTGTCTCTGTATCTGTGTGTTTCTCTCTCCTTATAAGGACACCAGTCATTGAGTTAGGGTCCACCCTCATCCAGTAGGGCCCCATTTTAGCTTAATTATATCTGCAGATTACATCTGATTACATGTGTCATAGTCACAGGAATCAGGAGTTAGGGTTGTAATATATTTTTTTGGGGGGGACATATTTAAATTCATAAATTTAGACTTAAGCAAAACTTTTGCTCTGAGAGGAAACTAAGATGGCGGCATAGGTAAACACTGGTACTTGCTGCCTCCCACAACCACATCAAAATTACAACTAGAGCCGAAACTGGTTTGGCTGAATGGATAAGAGCATCGGTCTGCGGACTGAAGGGTCCCAGGTTCGATTCCAGTCAAGGGCATGTACCTTGGTTGCGGGCATATCCCCCAATAGGGGGTGTGCAAGAGGCAGCTGATCGATGTCTCTCTCTCATCGATGTTTCTAACTCTCTATCCCTCTCCCTTCCTCTCTGTAAAAAATCAATAAAATATATTAAAAAAAATTACAACTAGAATACAGAACAGCATCATTCAGAACCACCTGAAAGCTGGCTGAACAGAAGTCCTATAACTAGAGAAATGAAGAAGAAAGCACATTAAAACTGGTAGGAAGGGTGGAGGCGCAGAAGGGGCTGCTCCAGCAACCATGAGTGGTGTTTTTTAATTGGAATATCTCCAAGGTCTCCCGTGAGAAGCAAGGGGTCCCAGTCCTACACCAGACCCATTCCCAGAGTTCCAGAGCTGGAAAGAGAACCCGTAACTTCAGGCTTTAGTGTGGGGTCTACTTGGTCTGAGGTTTCCAGGGAAACAAGGTGTCCAGACCTTCATTATGAATGGGAAAGGATGGGACTCATACCCTAGTTGAGGTGGACCCTTAGGGGACAATTGGGTGATGGGGAAGAGGTTAGAGGCCAGGGGCATAGAACTGGGTGTGGCTCTTCCAGGGCCTACCTTAGTAGCTGGTGATAATGATTGCAGTGAATAAACCTGGATGTTTTTCCTAACAGGTTACTTTCCCTGGAAGAATAACTTCAGCATTGAAATTCCAGCTCGCCTCTTTTCTCTCCTTTCTGGTCCCATTGCTGCCCATCCAGGGAGGCTCCGGTCACTTCTGCCCTGGACCTTGTGCTTCCTCCTGTGGAGTGTGTATCATCCTGACTCTGTCAGAGAATCTGGCCCAGTGCCCAATTAGGACCAGTAGAGACCTTTGCTCTAGTGTGCCCACCATCTTCTCAGGATTCCAACATTAGGACTGCCAAGTCAGTGTAACAACAACTCTCCCTGGAGCCATGGGTGGGAGAGCCAATATGCAGGGTTCAGAATGAGTCACCCCAAAATATGCCTCTATGGTGTGTGGATTGCTTTCGAGCTAAAGGCAATTTTAGCTCTAGGCTTGAGAGGAACTCCTGCCAGGAATAAAGTTCCTGCAGGAGGAAAACAGAGGTAGGTTTTTTCTAACCTAAGAAACTGTAAAGAAATTAACTATATATTTCTTTCTGGAAATGCTTGGTTAGCAAGTTGGAAGAAAGCAGGGGCAGCTTGGGAAAATTAGCACGCTAGAAATTAAAAAAATAACTTGGATTTCACTTTTACAATTTATTTTGAAAAAAATTATTTTTTAGAAAAGTTGTAAAAAAATGGCTCAATGAACAAACATATACTCATCACCCAGTTCTGTTTACTTTTTGCTGCATTTGCTTTATGTCTCTATAAAATAGATGCTTCTAGGTCATTTGAAAGTTATAGCCAGGAGAACTCTCTACTCTAAGCCAGTGGTTGGGAAACTCATTAATCAACAGAGTGGCAAACCATGGCTCGTGAGCCGCAGTTTGCCAACCACTGCTCTAAGTAATTCAGCATACACCTCTCCTAATAACAAGGCATTCTCATCAACAGCCATCATAACATTGAAACATTTAATGATTCCATAATATTTTCTAATGCATATTCCTCTCACAAAGTTCTCCAATTGTCCCCCATCTCCTTCACAGCTTCTTTCCTTCAACCAACTGTAGGATGATTTACTGGTGGTCTCCTGTGGAGAGAGGTTCTCTAACTTTTCAGTTTTCATTGATACTGACTTTTTAGGCTGAGTGTATGTTTGTAAATCACAGGGCTGCCTGGGCATACATTCCATTGTTCCTAATGTTGTTCCAACAGCTGAGATACTCCTAGCAGGAACTGTAGCCTCTTGGGGAGTGTGGCCCTTCCAAACAAAGGGCTGGCTGAGTTCTTTGGCCTTGATAGCTCTAACGACCTTTACTAGAGGCAACGTTTAAACCAGGCGTTTGTCTCCAGACATTTGGCCTTGTCTGGAGACATTTTTGGTTGTGATACCATTGAGGGAATGGGATCTGAGTGGAAGAGGCCAGCGATGCTGTCAAACATTCTTGAAAAAGTATCATCTGACCCCAAAAGTCAATAGTGTAGGGGTGGAAAAACCAAAGGAGCTACTGAAGTGTTCCAACCAGTTGACTTCTTGGCACCATTCCTTCTTGTTCCTGAAATGCTCCACTATTGTCTGGGACATTAACATTAAACACAAAAACGAAAGTAAAATGTCTCAATACTTCCTGCTAAGTAGAAGATTCACTTTCAGTTGTCTGTGTCTAAATTGGTCCCCTAGTTGGCCTGTTAACTTCCTGCGACTGCCTGCCAATGCGTCATCCGAGATGAGCAGTTAGGGCAGGCACGTAGCAGTAGCCATCTGATTTGGAAGAAAAGGTGCCAGTGAAACCCCAAGAGCACTGCTAACTAACAAGAGTGCTGAGGTTAGAGTACACAGAGCGCTTTCCAATAGTAAGTCCTGTCACTTAACCTAACACTCGAGGAGGCAGTTTATCATGCGGCGGCTGGCTGGCTGGCTGTGCCTTTGCACTCGAGGAATCACGTTTGGCCAGGGACTGGCTGGAGGACACCGGCTGGCGAGGGGGGTGAGATGGGGGAGAGAAGGGAGGTGTCAAGAGAGCGCTGGGGGAGGGGTGGGCTGGTTGTGGAGGAAAACCAAGTTTGGACGAAGGGGAGAACTTGTGTTAGGATTCAAACGCGGAGTCAGCCTCCAGGTCCCGCACTCAACTCCTTAGGAGTCCAAATCGTTCCGTCCTCTCCCTCCTCCTCCTGCAAACACCTATCCTAACGCTTAAAGGGCGCCTTGGGTGAAATAAAGTCAAACAAGTTCAGCGGTAGCCATGGGCATGCTTGGCTTCGGATCTCTGGAGAGACCTGCGAGGACTCCCGTTGCGGTGGCGGCCGGTTATGCGGGGAAGGTCAGGTCTGGCAGACGCCTCCCTAAACCTCTTCTCTCCAGGTAGGGCAGGAGAGTGGATGAGGCCCCGTCTGAGCAGCGGTGCGCTGGGAGGCGGAGGGCTCCGGGCGGGAAGGAAGCCGTCGATGGGGGCCACGGCTCAGACCGAGGACACCCTTGTGCCACTGTCCGACCTCAACCGAAGGGCAGCGAGCGCGCCGCAAGATGACTTGCTGCTTTAATCCAAGGACAAGGAAAGCTGGCCATTCCGTTATGGGCCTCCCACTGAGCGAAAAATCTAAACTTCCCTGGAGTCCTTACTTCGGCGTCAGTAGCGCCCACTCGGGCTCTCGGACCTCCCTGCTCTGAATGCCGCCCCTTCCCGGCACGCACCTGGGCCCCTGAGGCCCTGCACCGCTAAGTGAGAGCAGACCCAAGTCCTGCCCGCTGCCCCGCCATCGGACGGACAGTGTCAGGCTCGGCTCCGCCGCAGGTGACAGTGCGTTTCACCGCCCGACAAGCCCCGCCCCGCCCCGCGGAGGTGCTCTGTCCCGACCCGCCCATTCGGCCGCCAGGTGAGTAGCTCTAGACCCCGCCCATCGCCTGGGGCGCCTGCGCAGTGTGGCCCGTCCGGCCGAGGCCGGGCGGCGCGGCCGGCGCAGTCGACAAGCGCAGTACGCGTGCGCCGTGCGGCCGAGGGCGGGCGGCGGCGGCGGCGGCGGCGGCGGCGGAGCGGGGGCGGGGCGGCGCCGTCTGGCTCGGTCGGGCTGGGGCGGGAGCACGGCGCGGGACGGCGGGGCCCGCGGGCTAAGGACAGCGGCCTCAGTGGCCGACAGGTAAGGCCGTGTGCCGCAGGGAAGCGGGCGTCGCGAGCGAGGGCGCGGCGAGCTCGTGTGAGGGGCGGTGGCGCCCAGGGAGCGGCGGGCCACGGCGCATTGTCCGGGCAGCGAGTGGCGCCTGTACAGCGCCCCCTGCCGGTCGGGCCGCGGGCGGGGGCCTCCGGCCGTTCGCCTTTGTTCACCGCCCCCGCCAACATGGCCGCCGCCCCTGGCCCGGCAGCTCCGCGCGCTTTGTTCCGGGCGCCGCGGCCCCGGGCGGGCAGTGCGGCCTGGGGAGGGGGACCGACGCGGCGGGCGCTGGCGGGGGCGGGTGGGGTGAGTTGCATAACGCGGGCTGGGTTGGGGATGGGGAACGGGACCCCCCAGGCGGGGGAGGGGCTGGAGGAAGGGGTAAGGGTACAGGTCCCCTGGGTCTTGGGGGCGGAAGGGGAGGGAGACAGCGAGGAAAGGAGGTGGGGAAGGGGAGGAAAGATGTGGGGTGAGGTGGGGAGGGGCGGGGACGGCCTACGGAGTCCGGGGCTAGGCGGTGCGGGTCCCTTGCGACGCGTGGACCCGGTGGGACCCCTGGGAAGGGGTGGGAGGGGAGGAGGTTCTGCGGGTGATAACCTGCAGCCGGCGCTGTCCGTGCGTCCCGGCGGTGGGCCTGGCGGAGAAGGCGGCTGCTTAGGGCTTCCCGTGACGCCCACCGCCCCATTTTCCGCGCGGCATCCGGTGCCCTCGGCGCGTTGCGCCGGGCGGGAGGCGGGCGAGTCGGTGCCCTCGCACTCGCTAACGCTTTCCTCACGATGACCTTGAGCGCATTCCGCAGCGCTTGTGGAGAAGCAGCCCGTGACGCGGAACTGCGCAGTGCCTTGGGTTCGGATCTGCCTGCCCCTGCACTGGGCGCGACCCTGTTCTGTAACTAGAATAGATTTTAGTGACGGTCTCCGCAGTATATGCCTCGACATAGGCATCCCAAACCTGTTTATGCAGTTGTTATATGCCAATCTGCTCCCTTTGATTTGTGGATCGGATTTCGGGTGTCCTGCATATTGAAGTGGCAAGTGCGGATTATTTTACCTATACGTCATAAAGCAACTCGCGATAAACATTTCAGTGTTTTAAAGGGTTACACTGCTTAACGTGACTTCAGCAGACATACTTACAGGTATGATAATACCTGTATAACTTCTGTTGGAATTTTCTGGAAGAATCGTTGTAAAGGGAGAATACAGTAATTGTTTTCTACAGAGCTTTGTTAAGAAGTGAAAATTAAACCTATACTTGGGGATGAAGAGGGACAAATTGAGTTTGTTGAACACTTAAGGGGTTAGGAACTTTGATAGCGAAATCACAGATGGGGCTTAAGTGAAATGAGACCTCCCAACTCCCTTCTCCTAGTAAATTGTAGTAGCTACTAATTTACAGAACATTTATTATCAGGCTAATACGTGTATGTAAAGGTTGCACAAAAGGTCAGAATTATCAGTAGTAGGCATCATTTTCTTGTGAGTAGTAAAATAAAATTTCTTTATTTCTAATATTTTGAGTAGGGAAATAGTTACTGTTAAAATGTTGTGAAATGAATAAGGAAAGAATGTCTCTGGTCATTAATTTACGTTCAATGTAGGATTTTTTAAAAAGACTTTTGATGATCCCGAGAATTTCACTACAACTGTTTCTAACCATACCTTTAATTACCGATTCAGAATACAGGAACAGTATTTACTTAGTTCTGAAATATCCAAAGTAGTGTTACTTAAGGTGAGTTCTTTGTGACTGTTCAGATGGTTCCCAATTTATGATTTTTTGACTTTGCAACGACATGAAAGCAATTCCTGATCACGTCAATATTCTACAGTGAACTATGTTGGCAGTGTTTTTAGGACCTTGTTTTGGGTTTTTGCATTCCATCATGTCTATAAAACAGCCATCTTTGTGTCCGGTTTCTGGCGAGAAAGATGAAGCTCAAGATAATTGGCCTACTGCCCTACCGGTTTGGCTCAGTGGGTAGAGCCTGCAGACTAAAGGGTCCCAGGTGCGATGCAGGTCCAGGACACATTGCATGGGTTGCAGTCTTATCCCCAGTAGGGGGTGTGAAGGAGGCAGCCAATCAAGGATTCTCTCTCATTGATGTTTCTATCTCTTCCTCTCCCTCCTTCTCTGAAACCAATAAAAATATATTTTAAAAAATAATTGGCTTACTGTAGGCTAATGTAAGTGTTCTGTGGACATTTCAGGTATTCTAGGCTAAGCCAGGATGTAGGTTAGGTATATTAAATGTATTTTCGATTTATGATATTTTCAATTTGTAATGGATTCATTGGGATATAACCCCATTGTAAGTTTAGGAGCATCTGTAATTCTAGGATCTGTTATAGGATAGAGAAAAGATTCCTTGGTCACCTAAGTTTGGGAAACAATGCTACTATACCTTTCTTTCTAGGATCACAATTCACATTTTTGCATTTGGGCTGTGAGAAACTGTGTTTTCCATATTTGGCCCTAGATCTCTCTTGTTTTTAGTGTAATATCTATTAACACCCATGAAATCTAGGTAATGTTGGTTATGGGGGTCCTTACAGTGTATTTTAGATAATGTTGCCTCTCCTTTCATTTTTGAGAGGTTGATGTGGTTTATGTGTGCCTTTGCATAAGATTTGGCTTTTACTGTATTGATGAGAAATTATGAGTTATTTGAAGTCTTACCTACAAGGAATTTAATTACAGTGTTTTCACTACTGGATTACTTACCTGATTACACAGTTAAAACTTATGACTGCATTCATTAATTACTTTTCCCCCCTTGGTATGTTAGAAGTATATGAAAAAGATACTGTTTCTGAAGTTACTAATGTGGATTATTTAGAGATTAAAAATAATGGTGTTTGGTATTTCTTTGGTTTAGCTGTTGCCCGTAGGATCTTAATTAACTACTGAGAAAGCAGTTAATATATATTCATGTAAATATTTCCTTAATTAAATGTGTTTTCTTCTCTCATTGAAAAAAATAAATTGGAAGATGGGAATCAATTATTTTGTCCAAGTATTTTGTTCATTTTGGAAGACATTATGGTATTATGTGAAAAGGAGATGAGCTTTTGAGTTGGATATAGAGATAGAATGACCTTTCAACTCAGAAGAATTGGGTTGAAATCCAGCCCCTTTGGTCCAAAGTAACATAGCTGATTCATCATGTAGCCCTTTTTTAAAAAAAATTTTTTATTTTTACTGATTTTAAGGCTAGAGATAGACATTGATTTGTTCTATGTATTTATGCATTCATTGAGTGCTTTTTGACTGGGCATTGAATCCCCCAACCTTTCTCGAGGAATAAACTTTGTATTGGGGTTGATGCTCTAACCAACTCAACTCCCAGTCAGGTCTCACCTTTCCTTTTTGAACTTCTGATTCCCCATCTGATTCCCCATCTGTAAACTGGGATGAAACCTGTTATATAAGGCTTTTATGAGAATTAAATTAAATAGACTGAAAAAAAAAAGGCAGCTGAAGCCAAACATTGTTGACTTCCCCTTCTTTTGAACTTTTATTGTTTTTATTTTCATTAAAAAAAAATGTTTTTATTGCCCAGTTGACGTGACTCCGTGGTTGAGTGTGGATCTATGAACTAGGAGGTCATGGTTTGATTCCCAGTTTGGACACATGCCCAGATTGTGGGCTGGATCCTCAATAGGGGGTGTGCAGGAGGCAGTCGATCAGTGATTTTCTCATTATTGATGCTTCTATCTCCCTTCCTCTTTAATGATTTTAGAGAGAGAATGAAACATCAGTGTGAGAGAGAAACATTGATTGGTTGCCTCCCATTTGCACCTGTACCCCAACCAGGGACCAAACCTGAAACCCAGGCATGTGCCCTGGCCCGAGCCAAACTGGCTACCTTTGGGTGCATGAGACAATGCTCAACTTACTGAGTGACACTGGCCAAACTCTTTTGAACTTTGCTATAGTTATCAGCATGATATTTTCATGTTGAAGTAAAAAGGTTCTTAGCCGAGGCCGGTTTGGCTCAGTGGGTAGAGCGTCAGGGGCATGTGCATTGGTTGTGGGCACGTCCCCAGTGGGGGGCGTGCAGGAGGCAGCTGATCGATGTCTCTCTCTCATCGATATTTCTAACTTTCTATCTCTCTCCCTTCCTCTCTGTGAAAAATCAATAAAATATATTAAAAAAAAGGTTCTTAGGTGTGCCTCATATTCAATTTAATTTTTAATGAAATCTTTATTAGGTATTTATTTTATCCTAAAATTGCCATAAATCTTTTTCCAGAACAAGTTATGTATGGGCATAATAAAGATGTGCCCTTAGAGACCTTAACATTTTGTAGGGAAGATACACATGTACATATATAATTAGAACATTTATGCAGAGGGTATTGTGAAAAAGAAGGTGATGATGCCCCCACAGAATACAGAGTAGGGGAGGATGGAGGGGATAGCAGGAGAAAAGGCATGAAGAAAGTTTTGAGACAGTCCTAGGTTTGAATCCCAGCCAAAACATGATCCTTGTTATCTTTTACTCCTTTGGATGTTATGTTTATTTGTAGAATGGGATGGGGACATCTACTTCATCAAGTGTACATTTCAGTGGAGTGGCTCTTGGATGTAGTAAGTGCCCTGTGGGTATTCATCATGATGTTGATGTTCACCCCTGCTGATGCCACCTGTAATTTGGGATGGCCCATTTTTCTAGAAATGAATTTGGGGCCAGATATTAAATAAGTATACATATCACGTTAAGGCAGTTAATATTTATCCTATAGGTGGGGGAAACCATGGACAGGCATTGAACAACATGAAGTGGGAGAGGAGTACTGTGAGTGTAGGATCTCTTGTCTCCAGAGTCTGGCCTATTGGGGAAGGCAGGTGAAGTCATTTGAGGCAGGAGGAATTGGTCTGGAGTCACTAGAATGTCAAATGTGTTGATGTTTGGGGGTATTCTTTTATCTAGATGTTGGATAAAATATGGTTATGATTTTATCAAAATCTTGAGAGTGAAAATGAAAAGACTAGTAAAGCATTTTATTCCATTTTATTTATTTGTTGGTATTTATTTTAATTTAGTAAGTCTTTATTCAGATTATTACAATTGTTCCTCTTTTTCCCCCCATAGCTCCCCGCAACCCGGTTCCCACCCCCCCTGTCTTTACCTCCCCTCCCATTATCCTCATCCATAGGTGTGCGATTTTTGTCAAGTTTCTTCCCGCACCCCCCTCATCCCTTTTCCGCCTGAGAATTGTCAGTCCACTCACTTTCTATGCCCCTGATTCTATTATATTCACCAGTTTATTCTGTTCAGATTTTTAATTCACTTGATTTTTAGATTCACTTGTTGATATTTGTTCATAATTTTTGTCTTTATCTTCTTCTTCTTCTTCTTAAAAGCATTTCATATAATACTGGTTTGGTGGTGATGAACTCTTAGTTTTTTTTATCTGTGAAGCTCTTTATCTGCCCTTCAATTCTGAATGATAACTTTGCTGGGTAGAATAATCTTGGTTGTAGATTGTTGCTGTTCATCACTTTGAATATTTCTTGCCACTCCCTTCTGGCCTGCATAGTTTCTGTTGAGAAATCAGCTGACAATTGTATGGGTGCTCCCTTGTAGGTAATTAACTGCTTTTCTCTTGCTGCTTTAAAAATTCTCTGTCTTTTGCTCTTGGTATCTTAATTATGACATGTCTTGGTGTGGTCCTCTTTGGATTCTTTTTGTTTGGGGTTCTGTGCCCTTCCTGGACTTGTAGGTATTTCTTTCACCAGGTGGGGGAAGTTTTCAGTCATTATTTCTTCAAGTAGGTTTTCAGTATCTTGCTCTCTCTTCTTCTGGCAACCCTATAATTCTGATGTTGGTATGCGTGAAGTTGTCCCAGAGGCTCCTTACACTATCTTCAAATTTTTGCTTTCTTTTTTCTTTTTGCTTTTTCAGTTGAGTGCTTTTGCTTCTTCTATTTCAAATCTTTGACTTAATTCTTCCATTCCTCTAGTCTGCTGTTAGGTCTCTGTATAGTATTTTTTATTTCAGTCAGTGTATGTTTAATTTCTAGTTGGTCCTTTTCATCTCCTCTTGGGTCTTGATAAATTTACCTATCTTTTCTAGGAAATTCTTGAAAAACCGTGGTTTTAAAATCTATGTCCAGTTGTTAGTTTTCCTCCATTTCTTTCACTTGTGATCTGTTTATCTCTGCATTTTCACTGCTTCCCTGAGTTGGTAGAGTAGCTTTGTGTGGTAGGTGTCCTATATAGCCCAGTAGCTCTGCCTTCCCAGTTACCTGAGGTGGACACTCTTGGTGCACTCCTTTGTGAACTGAGTGTACAGCCTTGTTGTAGTTAAGTCTTGATTGTTGTTGGTATCACTGGGTGGAATTGACCTCCAACCCAGTTGGCTGTGAGGATCAGTTGTGTCTAGCTGGGAGAAGTTCTGTGCTGGAGTCAGCCTTATGATATAAGACTTGCCAAATTGCAAAAGCCTCTGTGGTTGGCTTGAACGGGGCAGAATCTCAGGGCTGAGCAGACAGCCTTGGCTTCCTGTCAGCCCTGCCCTATGAGGCCTCTGGGTGTCAGTGTCCCTCGGTAATCGCTATTGTCCTCTCTGCGTGCACTCTCACACACATGCCTCTAGACCTCTGCCTTTCATAGCTCCCCTGAGTTTCTGTGCATTCCGGAAACCCTTATGAGTCTGGGTTCCCAGAGTATTCCCGGAAACTGGGGTTCATTGCAGTCGGAACTGGAGTTCAGCACAGTGAGAAGATTCTGTCTTCCTCCTGCTAGAGAAAGCCAGTGGCACACTCAGCAATTCTCTCTGTGCGCCCTCAAGCGTGCGCCTCCAGACCTCTCTCTGCCTTTGGCATCTCTCCTGATTTTTCGTGCATTCCTTCCTTTTCATGGCAGTCCTGACTTTCCCCTGTATGAGTTTTGCCCAGAACTGGGGTTCAGTGCAGTTGGAACTGGGGTTCAGTGCAGTCAGGAGTTTCCGTCTCCCTACCACTAGAGGAAGCCAGCCAGGCACTCAGCCTCCTGTCCTCTCCATGCGCGTGTCTTCATACCTCAGCTTTTTGCAACTCCTCTGAGTCTCCATGAGCCCCTCTCTTTCCTTCTAGTTGTAGACTTTCTACTCAGTCAGCTTTCCTGTGGTTCTGGATGATGTCATTCTGTCTTTTAGCTGTAGTTTTGAAATTGTGCGAGGCAGCAGTTTAGGTGCTCGCCTATGCTGCCATCTTGGTTTCTCCCATTTTAGATGTTTTCAAGTTGCGGTAGCTAAGAGGCAAAGCAACTTTTATTTATTTATTTTCTAATATATTTTATTGATTTTTTACAGAGAGGAAGGGAGAGGGATAGAGAGTTAGAAACATTGATGAGAGAGAAACATTGATCAACTGTTTCCTGCACACTCCCTACTGGGTGTGTGCCCACAACTAAGGTATCCCTTGACCGGAATCGAACCTGGGATCCTTGAGTCTGCAGGCCGATGCTCTTTCCACTGAGCCAAATTCGTTAGGGCCAAAGCAATTCTTTAAAAAAAACTTAAATTATATTTTTTAATAGTAAGTTGATCACTTTGCTTATAGTTATATTCTTAAATTTAATATCTTGATTTGTCCGAAAATCATCTATATGTTTGTAAATGATCTATATATTGTATATATGATCTTTATATCTGTCTGTATATCCTGTCAGAAGTGATAACATTATCCTCTTGACTGCGTATGGGTTTTGGTTGTGAGTTTCTTTTTGTTCTTTTTCTTTCTTGAGCATCACTGTGGCACATGTTTTTTTTGTGTATATCCATTGGATTTAACCAAGTAGTGCATTTAACAAAGTAGTAATCACTCTTTCTTCAGTTTGTCTTAACTTGGTTAAGGTGGTGTCCTTTCAAGGTACTTTTTTCCCCCTTGGATGCAGCTCCATTCAGCTTTGAACTGTTTCTTTGTTCCTGACGCAAGGTGTCTGAGACATGTTTTTGTGTTTTTCCTGCCCAGTACCTGTTAGCTGGTTCTTTTTTATTTTTTCAGAGGAGAAGATTTCACTTTATTGTTACATCAGTCTCACAGATAAACCTAATACAGCCAGAAACACTGAGCAGATAAAGTGCTATCAGCTGATTCATTTAACCTCTTATCTGGAGTGAAAATTAGGTACCAGAACCTGGTGGTGTGTGTCCTGATTGCTACTGGGATGCCCCTGTTTTCACTGGACAGACTTGAGATATAGACATTTTGATTTTATGGATATTTCCGTTTCATACCATTGAACATTTACATTTTTACCAATATTACTTGTCTTTTTCCTATAATAGTAATTTTAAAACACTAATAAAATGGTTGTCGGTTTTATTTGATTATTTTTGTTCTTAAAATTTATCCACATAAGGATGTATAGTTGATATTCTGAATTACAAAGTCATTTAAAATATTTTCTCTCTGATTATATTACTGATTTATTAGTTCGCTTTATTTACATGAAATTTTTAACTTTTAAGGATTGTTTAACTTATCTAATGTATTTTTTAGTATGTAAACATTTATGTGGTTTAGAATTTAAGGTTGTATTAAAAAGGTATGTTTACAGCCTCCCATTCCTGTCCGTGTACCTGTTCCCCTCCTGCCCCATTTTTATTAGTTTCTGGTTTATTCTTCCAGTGTTTCATTTTTGCAAATACAAATTCATACATGTATTTTTTTAAAAATATATTTTATTGATTTTTTCACAGAGAGGAAGGGAGAGGGATAGAAAGTTAGAAACATCGATGAGAGAGACATTGATCAGCCGCCTCCTGCACGCCCCCGACTGGGGATGTGCCCTCAACCAATGTACATGCCCTTGCCCGGAATTGAACCTGGGACCCTTTAGTCCGCAGGCCGACGCTCTATCCACTGAGCCAAACCGGTTTTGGCCATACATATTTTTTATTTCTCTTCCTTTCTTACAAAAAGTCTGGAACTCTGTGTTCACTGTTTTGTTTCTTCCTTTTTACTTAATATATTTTGGAGATGACTTCATATGAGTTCTTTTTCATTCTTTTATGTTTGTAGTTTGTCTCCTAATGATGAACAGTTGGGTTGTTTATATTCTATCACTTCAGTGAATACTTTGTGTATATATTGTTTTGTATTTGTGCAGGAATAGCTTTAAGTTTGATTTTTGGGTCATAAGTCAATATATTTGTAATTCTGGTAATGTAAAATTTTACATTAAAAAAAGCAGATCTCATTATGTCACCCTTTTACTTAAAACTCTCAGTGGCTTCCTATTGATTTAAAGACAGAACTATATCACATCGCCTCAAGGGCAATGTTCATCCTTTGGGACTTCTGCCTTACTGTGCATTACATCTCCCCTTGCTTTTTTAGCTCTAGCTATGCTAGTCTTTCTGCTAGTTCCTATGCCCATCATCTCCTCCACCAGGGAGTGTGGCACTTGTTCTTTTCCTCTGCCTGGAATGCTTTTCTCTCCTTCTTTCATTATTCCTAGTCTGTAGAGCTTGTTTCAAATATAGCTTTTGCATGAAATTTTTGTGTGAGTTTGTACATTTGTCCAATAAAGGTAGAGACAATAGTCCATGAAACCCTCATACATACTAAAACAACCATCCATTTGCTGAAGATTTTTTTGACCAAGAGGAGGAAGTCAAGTCCTCCTATTAGAGACGTTGCTATTCTCCCTAATGCTTAACAGATTTATAGTGCTAATTTATGAATTTTTCTTTGCATTTATATACATTTTTACTGATTTCAGAAAGTAAGGGAGAGGGGGAGAGAGAGAGAGAGAAACATCATTGATGAGATAGAATCATTGATTGGCTGCTTCTTGCACACCCTCTACTGGGGATTGAGCCTACAACATGTGCCCTTGACTGAAATTGAATCTGGGACCCTTCTGTCAGCAAGCCAACGCTCTATCCATTGAACCAAACCAGCTAGGGCAAATTTTTATTTTCCAAAAAAGGCTGAGGTTAATGAAAACAGAGACTGTTCCTGTTTTTGCCCATAATTATTTTATACTACTTTGCTCAATGTCTGGTTTGTGAGTGCTCAAATCCCCTGGACAGTAACTAGAATTGTTTATGGGAAGGTGGAGGCTGTGTGTTTATGCCTTGTCTTCTGCACAGAGGTCTCTTAATCAATGATTATTAGGGACTTGAGTTAAGTTGTAGGAGCTGTTGGAGCAGCTTATAGACAATAAGGCTGTTATCTACATGGCTGATGTTGGACTTTAATATTCACAGAGCAGGCATTTAGGAATGGAAGATGAATGTATAGTGGGGAAGAGAATATGAACAAGCTAGAGATCACAGCAGGCCACATTGAAAGTTGTGTTAGTTCTGTTGTCTGTGACCTTGGTTGTGTGGGTGACCTACAAGAGCTGTACCCTTGTCATGGAGCTAACTACACACACTTGGCCTAAGAGGCAGAGGAACTCAGGGAAGAGAAGGTACAAGCAGTTGCTACAGCTGTTGCAGGCCCAATCATGTCTTGAATCAGTGAGGTCGATTGGAAGATCAGTGAGTGCCCATTTGCTTGTGCCCTCTGCCTGCTGCACAAGACTCTCTCTTGTGGCCTGCCCAAAGAGAAATAAACAGGAGAGGAAATTCTGGGGAATATGATTCATCTAAGTTAAAACATTACAAAGCAAAATAATGAATTTGGGTTTTAAATTTCCTACTCAGGTTCTACATAAAGTGAGTTTCTGTGTCTGCCCTAAAAGTATAAATTGAACACACAGTTTGTAAGTGAAAGCATTGATTGGTAAGGAATGGGATCCTGAAAATTGAATTAAGAGCATATGGTCAGATTCTGATTAATCTGGAAACCTTGAATCCCTAAATTCTACTGGGCTACCTTTGCCGATAGAAAGTCTTTACATTTGATGTCTGAGGAACTTAATCTCCATTCCCTGAAAAACCTGTAATTGGCCTCTCCTGGGATAGTCCCAGCAGATTTCAGAGTGTGAGGTGAGCGGAGGACGAAGATGGTAAGTAAATGCCGGTACTCATCACCTCCCACAACCACATCAGAATTAACTACTAAAATACAAATAAACATCATTTAGAATCACCCGAAAGCTGGCTGAATGGAAGCCCTACAACTAGAGAAGTAAAGAAGAAAATATATCAAGACTGGTAGGTGTGGAGGCTCTGAATGGACTAGTACAACACCCATATGTGCCATATTTTAATCAGGAGGGCTATCTCTGTTGCAGAGACCCTCTCTCCTCTCCCCTCTACCTCCCAGGGGCAAGAGATCCCTGCCCCACACCAGACTCCCAGTCCAGGGTTCCAGAGCTGGGAAACTGTAACTTCGGGCTATAAAAACCAGCAGGGATTGTGGCTAATTGACATGGAGGCTGCTGGAGGCCCAGGTGTACCTCTTAAAGGGCTAGTCCACGAACTTACTAGGACTCAATCCCTCTGAATTCCATGGAAGCCAGGCAGCTTTCGGGGAACCCAAGGATGTATGGGAGGAACTGGACTGAATGACATCTGAGTAGGAACTTAGGGCGGCTTTCTCCCAAATATGGGGATCCTCACAGGAGTCATTGTTCCTGTGTTGGGACCTTCCCCATTGCAGAGCTGACTGGCAGCCGTATCTGAGTTTCTATCAGCCTGGCTCACACTTGTCTCTCTACCCTAGTGATTCCCTGAGAACCTGCCCATCCAATTTGCAGCTCCACCCACTGTTCACAGCAGCTTTTCCATATGAGTGGCCTGTCCTGACTCAGGCTTCAGACTTTGCTAAAATCTCTCAAACAAGCAGTAGTTGGCATCAGCATGCCCCAATCCTATCAGTAAAAGGCCCAAGACCCGACACTAGCACCAGCCTGCCTTGCTTTATACCTGAAGCTTGTCTGGGCACTTCACAAGCCCAATACAAGAAGGAGCCATCTGCTGACCTTTTTGTAGTTCCTTCAGGTGGCCCTACGCAGTGACTGACTTTGCACCTCCTGGGAGGCACCAGATCCAGTGCACCCGGTGGACAGCTCCAGGCCATACTAGATTACAACTCTACACATCCACAAGTGACACACTTAGGGGCAGACTCAATGAGGACCAAAGCCCCACTGAACCAAGTCCTGATCCATAAGGGTGTCTCCTGCACAGCTGCTCTTCCACTGTAGCCCCAGTTAGTCCTCACAGCCAATTGGCCTGAAGGTCAGTTCCCATGACACAAACAGCAATTAAGGCTCAACTACAACAAGACTGTGCACATAGCCCACACAAGGGCACACCTAGAGGCTAAGCCACTGCATCCTACAGGATACCTAATGCACAAGGCTGCTCTACTTAATACATAGAAACAAACACAGGGAAGCATCCAAAATGGTAGAGACAAACATGTCAAATGAAAGAAATGGAAGCAAATAGACTATTGGGTACAGAGTTAAAAATCGTTGTTATATGGTTACTCATGAGACCTTTAAGGGACTTAATTAGACTTTCAAAGTTCTTAGAATTTCAAGAATCTTAATAAGATCAACAAAGACATGAAAAGGGGTCACTCAGAAATTAAGCACACACTAACTGAAATTAAGAATTATTTATAGGGATTCAACAGTAAAGGATTCCGAGAATCAAATCAACGATTTGGAATGAGGAAGCAGAAAACAAAAAAAGTAAAAAATATGAAGATAATGTAAGGACCTTCTGGGACAACTTTAAGTGTATCAACATTAGCATCTTGGGGGTGCCAGAAGGAGAAGAGAGAGAGCAAGATACTGAAACCCTATTTGAAAAAAATAATGACAGAAAACTTCCCCTACCTGGTGAAAGAAATGACAAGTCCAGGAAGCACAGAGTCCCAAACAAGAGGAGCCCAAAGTGGCCCATACCAAGACACATCACAATTAAAATGTGAAGAGCAAAAGACAATATTAAAAACAAGAGAAAAGTAGTTAGTTACCTACAAAGGAGCACCCATATGGCTGTCAGTTAATTTCTCAATAGAAACGATGTAGGTCAGAAGGGAATAGCAAGAAATATTCAAAGTGATGAAAAGCCTGAACCTTACAACCAAAATTACTCTACCCAGCAAAGGTATGATTTAAGTTGAAGGTGAGATAAAGAGCTTAAAGGAGTTCATCACCAGCAAACCTGTATTACATGATAAATAACCTGATGAATAAAATAGAATCAGGTATGGAAACATGGAATAGACTGACAAATCTCAGAGGGAAGTGGGGAGGGGGAAGAGAGTAGCCAAAGATCTTACATGCAAAAATGCATTACCTATGGACATAGACAATAGGGTAGTGAAGGCCTCGGGTAGGGCAGGAACCTGGTGGAGGAGGGCATTGGGGGTCATAAGTGGGACATCTGTAATACCCTCAACAATTTGAGCAAAAAAGGGTGAGGTGCAAAATGTGGAGGTCTGGTTTGCCACTATATAGTTAATAACCTGGGGAATATGTGTGGGAATGAATCTTAAGGATGTAGGATAATGGTGGAAGGAGATAAAGTTGGGTTAGAATGAATTTATTGACATGAGCCTATAAGCAAAGATTTTGCATTCAGTGTTGTAGCTTGAGTGGTTGCAGAGATCCCCTCTTGAACCTGAAAACTCTCAAAATGTAACGTGTGCTCATGAAGCAAAGTTGAGCTGCTAGAACTACCTTGGTGTACCATAGAGGAAGTGTTCATAAATTTAGGGAGACTGGAGTGTTCGAGTGGATTAGTCATGAAAGACCTTCTTGCCCATCCTGGGGCAATTCAGTGCTCATACCTTATCCTACAGGTATGAGACATTTGTGAGTGGAGTCCACAAATGTTTTTTAAAAAAATATTCTTTGTTTTTGTTTTTTAGAGAAACATTAATATGAGAACAGAATATTGATTGGTTTCCTCCTGCATGCACCCTGATGGGGATCGAGTCCACATCCTGGGCATACACCTTGACTAGAAGCAAACCAACAACCTTTTTGTGCACTGAATGTTGAGCCACACTGTCCATGGCCAGATTTCAGTTTCTTGAGAGCACTAGGCACTGTTTTCTGTAGAGCAGGAATCACAGCAGGAATTGACTGGCACTGGACTGCTAGGGTAGCAGTCACTTTTTTATTTAGAATTAATCTTTGATTTACAACTTGGTAAGTTTCTTGTTTATTCTGGTATTGTTTAAAGTTTTCCTTTAAATTGATACAGTTAAAAAATAAGTGCTATCTCATACTTCACATTTATAATTTTTTCACAATTTTTTTAATATTATTGACGAAGTAAATTTTACCTAAAGTACATGGCCTTTTTTTAAAAAAAGTATTTTTACTAATTTTTATATATAGAGAAAAAGGGGGCAGGGGGAGAGACAGAGAAGAAACATCAATCGTCTGCCTGCTGCATGACCCATACCAGAGATTGAGCTCAAAACGGGCATGTGCTCTGACCAGGAATCAAACTGGCAATCTTTTGGTGCATGGGACAATGTCCTACCAACTGAGCCACACCAGCCAGACTCATGGCATTTATTGTTATTTAAAAAAAAATCTTTTTATTGATTTTAGAACAAGAGAGATAGAAACATTGATGAATGAGAAACATTACCCACTACCAGGGACCTATTCCAAAACCTGGGCATGAGTTCTAACCTGGAATCAAACTGGTGACCTCTTGGTATGTGGAACAACACTCAGTCCACACCAGCCAGGTTTTATTTTTTATTTTTTTAATCTTCAACTGAGGTTATGTTTATTGATTTTAGAGAGAGAGAGAGAGAGGAAGGGAGAAAGAGAAACATCAATGAAAGAATGACACCATTGTCTCCTGTATGCACCCCAACTGGGGTTCGAACCTGCAACCTATGTAGGTATGTGCTCTGACTTGGGAATCAAATCTGCAGCCTTTGGTGTATGGGATGATGATTCAACCAACTGGGCCACCTGTTGAGCACTATGGCCTTTAAATAACTCATGTCATTGGTGGGACTATAATTTGGTAGAACATTTTTGGAAAGTGACTTCACTATATATACTTAATATAAAATGCACATGCTCTATTTGGCCTAGCAATTCCACTGCTAGGAATTTATTGTATAGATGTATTTGTACAAATATGCAAATATGGATGTTTAAGAGTATTGGGGTTAACAGGATAAAATAAGTGATCTTTCTATCCATTCTAAATTCACTATACTGCATTGAAAACAACATTTAGTATGAGAAGCAAGTTGTATAGCATTGTATATTGCATGCATACATATGTGTGTTTTAAGATGTTTGTGTACTTGTATTATGTTTTAAATATTTGCACAACAGTATTTTATTAGATTTGTAGAATTCTTACCAGTGGTTACCTCTGGGGGATGGGGCTGATGGAGAAAGGGGGAGGAGGGCTCTGTAAGAAAGTAATACTTTAGCTTCAGATAGCTTCTTAATTTGAGTTAATGTAGTAAATTCACTTTTGGTTTGAGGACTGTTGACTTCAGTCCTGTATTTTCTTTTAATTTTCAAAAAAATTATGAAATTCTATATAATAGGCTAATATGCAAATTGACCAAACGGCAGAACATGCTATGATGCTCACTGATAACCAGGGGCAGATGCTCAATGCAGGAGCTTCCCACTGGTGGTCATGTGCTCCCACAGGGGGAGCATTCATTGCTCAGCCAGAAGCCAGGCTCACAGCTGGCAAGCACAGCGGCCGCCACGGCAGAGCTAAGGACTCCTCTGGGATGTCCAACTGCCAGGGAGTGGGCCTAAGTCGGCAGTCGTATATCCCCCAAGGGGTCCTGGACTGCAAGAGGGCACAGACTGGTCTGAGGAACCCACCCCCCAGTGCACACATTCAGGCCTCTAGTATAAGTACAGATGTAGTGACACATCTATGGTGTGTGACACACCAGCTGTGCAACTACCACTCATTTCATCATGCATTTTGTTCATGTGGTCACAGTTGTAGTCTCTATTCATATATGTTTATTCACATATTACTCATGTGTATTCATTCTCCTGTTAAGTATTAGCTTGTTTCCAGTTTCAGATTGTTAGTTCAGGCCCCCTAAAACAAAAAGAGGGCAAGTTGGGATTAGAATTAGCTGTGTTGAGGGAGGTGAGGCCAGGCTTTTTTTTTTTTCTTCTTCTTTTTTTTTTTTTTAATTTACTGATTTCAGAAAGGAAAGGAGAAGGAGATAGAAACATCAATGATGAGTGAAAACCATTGATTGGCTGCCATCTGCATGCCCCCTACTGGGGAGCAAGCCTGCAACCCTGGCAAATGCTCTCCACAAGAATTGAATCCAGACCCTTTTAGTCCTCAGGCCAACACACTTATCCACTGAGCAAGACCAGTTAGGGCTTGAGGCCAGGTTTGTAAGGGATGGAGAAAACGTCTGGTGGGAAAAGTTAGGACCACAGTGCAGTTCTTTTTATTTTTATTTATTTTAGAGAAGGAGGGAGAGGGAGAGAGAGATTGAAACATCAGTGATAAGATAATCATCTATCAATTGCCTCCTGCACACTCCATTCTGGGGATCAAGCTTGTAACTTGGGCACGTGTCCTTGACTGGAATCGAACCCAGGATCCCTCAATCCATAGGATGAAGCTCTATCTACTGAGCCAAACCGGCTAGGGTTACATGCAGTTCTGAGAAAGGCCAGTGATGAGTCCTTCAGCCAAAGTTGGGTCAGAGATACCCTCATATCTTGCTTTAGCATCTCCTACTAGAAAGTGTGTGTGTAAGGGATGCATGGGGCTCGGAGGAGGATGGTGATGGATTCAGCAGAGCTGCTGAATCATTCACTTAAGCTCGCATGGTAGGTGAAGCCCCCTTGGTAGGTGGTCTAAGGCAGCGGTTGCCAACCTTTCGGGCCTCATGAACTACCAGTATCGGTAGACCACCACTTGGTGACCACTGGTCTAAGAGGCTCACTTCATTTCCACTTTCATGGCTGGTTTGGGACTTATGTGCGTGGACTGGACTTGCTGTGAACAGTAAGGCACATGTTTCTGGCATGCTTTTCTGTTGTGTAGAATTGCTGGGTCACATCATAGATAGTACCAGACTTTTCCAAAGTAGACATAATCAATTTCTGCTACAGTGAACACATTATTGTGGCTCCATATCTTCACCAGTATTTGACATTGTTAGTTTTTTTAAATTTTAGTCATTCCACTGAGTGGTTAGTAGAATCTTAACTCTGGTTCCTCCCTCCTAAATTGAATGTGGCCATGTGATTTATCTTAGCCAGTGACCAGAAAAGACTTATCACACAAACTTCTAGGAGCAATAGTGAGATTTGCCACATCTTCCTCCTGCCAGTAATGGAACTTTCTGCAGTGCAGGTGTTTTATGTGTCTATTTGTGAGCCAAGAGGAAAGAGGAAGGACTGGGGTGGAGAAAAGAGGAGGGTCGGGGAGAGCAGGGAAAGAAGGGAGTAGGAATTTATTTCAAGTAACTAAAATTTCTGGGGTTGTTTGTACCCATTGTACTAGTATACTTATTAACTTAGATAAACCTTAAAAATAATTTAAGACTTTATTTTTAAGAACAGTTTTAGGTTTTCAACAAAAATGAACAAAAAGTATAAGTTTTCCTGTACTCCCTGACCCCACACAGGCACAGCCTCCCATGTCCTGAAACTGGTATACATTTGTTACAATCAGTGAACCTACATTGACACATCATTATTATCCAAAATCCATGGTTTACATTAGGGTTCACTTTAAGTGTGTATATTCAATGGGTTTTTACAGATATGTAATGTGTACTCATAATTGTAGTAAAATACAGAGTAGCTTCACTGCTCTAAGAATCCTCTTGTCTGCCTGTTTGTTTGTTTTTTATTGATCAGAACACTGTTTAATTAAAATTCATGATATTTTTTTGGAGCTTATGACCAAAGAGATGATCAATTTTTGTAAATGTCTTGTGTATCCTTGGAAATAATTTGGTTGTAATAGTGTCATTTTTATTGATTGATTTGAGAGAGCTTTGTTGTTCCACTTTAGTTTTTTAGAGAGGGGTGGAGGAAGAGAGAAAGAGAGAGAAACATTAGTGTGAGAGAGAAACACATAGATTGATTACCTGGCCAGGGATCAAACTGGCAGGCAACCTTTTGGTGCATGGAACGATGCTCCAACCTCCTGAGCCACACTGGCCTGGGCGTTGTTCCACTTACTTATGCATTCATTGGTTGATTCTTCTATATGCCCTGACTGGGGATCAAACCCACAATCTTGGCATATCAGGATGAGGCTCTAACTAGCTGAGGTACTCAGCCAGGGCAGATACCATTGTCAGTTAGTTCACCTTGACTAATCAATCATGTTAAATTCTTCCACATCCTTAAACTTTTTTCCCCTTTTGGTCTGCTGCTTGTATTGGTTACCAAGATAAATGTATTTAATATTCTTAGTTTTGGTAATTTCTGCTTTATATATTTTGAGGTTATGGTATTAGGTGCATACGTGCTTAGAATGACATATCTTTTTCATCATTTTTGTTTTTTAAAATAATTCCATTTTCCCTAGCTAGTGTGGCTCAGTTGGTTGGTTGTTTTCCTGTGTACCAAAAGGTGGCTGGTTCGATTCCTGGTAAGAACACATGCTCAGGGCCCATGACCAGGTTGTGGGATGGGAAGCAACAGGTTGATGTTTCACTCTCCCTTTTCCTCTCTTAAAAAAAAAAAAATCATTGTATTCCTCCTAAAGGCAAAAGTATCATTAGAAGTAAAATTTTTATCTTTTTTTTTTTTTTAAATCCTCACCTGAGGATATTTTTCAATTGATTTTTTTTTTTTTTTTTTTAAAGAAGGTGGAAGACAGAAATATCAATGTGAGAGAAACACATAGTTTGGTTGCCTCCTTCAGGAGCTCCACCAGGTCCTGGGCAGGGGAGATGCCCTTAACTGGAATTGAACCTGGGACCTTTCAGTCCTCAGGCCTATACTCTATCCACTGAGCCAAACTGGCTAGGGCAAGTTTTTTTTTATCTTAATATTCATGTGGCTGCACTATCTTTTCTTAGGTATATATTTTTGTACCCTTTGCTTTCAATCTTTCTTTGCTTATGTTTTAGATAATTTTGATGACAGTTGGAATTTTAAAAATCTTGTCTGATAATATTTCTTAAAATTGGGACGTTTGGTCTGTTGACAACATTTAACAAGATAATGGACATAGTTGGGTTTAATTTGTTATCTTAGTGCTTTCTGTTTATTTTACCTGTTTTATGTGCCTTTTCCTGTCTTCCTTTGGGTGCTAATTTTTTTTTCCCCCTTGTTAACTTGCAAGTTACTTAAAATGTGTATCTTTGACCTATCAGAATCTAATATTTGGTTCTTTTTCCCTTTCTTTGGCACTTAAACTCTACCTCATTTTCACTCATATATCAATGTTGTGCTGTTATAATTCTCTGTATATTTTATCTTAAGATATTATTAATTTGTGCAGTCAGTAGCTTGTTTGACTTACCCTTTTCATTGCTCTTCATTCCTTCTATAATTCCAACCCCTTCATCTTTGAACATTTTCCTTCTGCCTGAAGAACACTTTGTTTCCCACCTGTGGTTACTAATGCTGATAGTGAATTCTCTTGAGTGTATGTTAGTCGAAATATATCTCAAGTTGACCTTCCTTTTTGAAGGATATGTTTGATGTGTATAGGATCCTAACTTGTCAGCTTTCCCCTGAGGGACTGAATTACATTTTCAGCTTCCATTCTTTCTGTAAGTCAGTTTAATATTTGCTCACATGGTACAACTCATTCTTGAGTTAGTCTGTGTCCACTCAGACGTGTACTTTTTGCTTCTTTCACAGAGGTGCCTGCTCAACGGCCTTCTTCTTTTCTCTACTTAAATAAAACTTGCTTTATTCTCACTCCCATTTATCCTTGAAAGTTTTCCTGGGTGAGTGAAGAACCTGGAGGTTGCCTAACAAGCGGAAGTTCCTGGCATGGAAGTGGACTAAACATACTTCTGTGGTGAGCCAGCCAGGGGGTCTTAACTTTTCCTTTCTAGGTCCCTTTTCCTGTCACTGCTTAGGTGTCAAGTTGAGTCTGAAAGGAACCGTCAGAGTATCTAGCCACCACCATTACTGGATATTGATTTAATATCTTAGTTTTGGTAAGGATACAATTCCATGTTAAGATAATGATGCTTCAAGGCTTTGGATCCATCCCTGACTTAGAGGACCCAGCCAATAACATCAGTGCTCTGCCCCAACTCCCATTCCCTTGTCTTCCTTAGATCAGGCAAGGAAAGAGACTTCCATACCCTCCATAGGCAGAACCACAGTTCTTGTCAGCAAGAAGCAGTTACTGAAGACAAACCCTCCTCCCTCATCACCCCTAAAAAAATGTGAAGGATGGAAGTCTCTTAGTAGGGAATGAGGCAGGATAGAAAAAAGTTGGTGGGAGGGATCCTCCAAGAGGAGTGAGGAAGTAGGAGTTGACATCCTCTCACCAGAACTTCCCCTCCCCCCCACCGCCTCCAGGCTGGGTCAGAGGAAACTGTTAATGGCAGGAAACCCCTGTGGAGGTCCTGGAAATTTTTTTTTTTTTTTTTTTTTTTTTTTTTGGTCCTGGAAATCTTAAGACCCCAATGAGAAGGCGGAGTCAAAATTAGTCCCCTCAAAACTTGGGAGACAACCCCCGCCTTTAGAAACACATAAAATCCCAAGACTAAGTGACCATGTGTGCAACTCACTTCTAAGTTGGCCTGTGAACAGGTATTCTGATACGGAATTTTTGGACAGGAACCCGGAGTCTTTGTCCGGCAGAATCGAAGAATGAATCCACGGACAGAAAGTGGTATAGCAAAGGTGGAGACTTGTTGAAGAACAAGTACAGACTTCCACATGCAGAATGGGAAGAGTCCCACAGAATGGACTCCCAAGTAGGGAGGGGGAAAAGGTCCTCCTGAGTTCCTTTTCCCTATGGCTTATAAGGGCTGCAAATCCTGGTGCCTTGATATCCCCTCTGATTGGTCACTATTCCCTTAGACCAGCGGTTCTCAACCTGTGGGTCGCGACCCCTTTGGGGGTCGAACCACCCTTTCACAGGGGTAGCCTAAGACCATCGGAAAATGCAGATACAGTATGTACATCATGATGCATAACAGTAGCAAAATTTCATGGTTGGGGGTCACCACCACATGAGGAACTGTATGCAAGGGTCACGGCCTTAGATGTTAAGAACCACTGCTTTAGACTGTTTGTTCCTGGGCTCAAAGGTCCAGCCTCACCTGGGATATGTGAGGTTCTCCCCTCTCCCCCCTTCCTTGTTTTCCTATTCCTTTTGGACTTTCTGATTGAAGTGCTTCCTTCTCTTTATTTTGTAAATATAGACCTTTCTTGGCTACTTCCTGTTCCCTTGTCTTATGGAAACATACCTGTTGCTACTTTCTTGTCTTAGGGAGATGTAACTGCACCTGGCTTCCTTGTGTTATGTACCTTCTCCCAGTCTGTGGCCAAGTTTTTTCCATTGACCCCAGTTCTAAAAAAATCCCTAAGCCTGCCTGTATTTCCTAAAATTCCTGCTTCAGTATTTTTACATGGTGCCCTGGCCTCTTTCTTTTTCTCTATTTAAAATAAAACTTGTTTTATTCTCCCTCCAAAATATATATATTTGCTCTCATGGGTGGAATTTGTCTTTTTTATTTCAGGTGTTTATGATTTTTTTTTTGTCTTTAGTTTTCAACTGTTTTATTGTGATGTGTCTGGTTACATATTTTTATTTATATTTTGTGTTTATAAGTTGTACTGAACCTGTGGAAATGTCTGAGTGTTCATTTTAATGTATTAGACCTTCTCAGTCTCTTCTCCATGCTTCATTCTGGGTATTTCCTTCTGATTTTTCTTTGTTCACTAACATTGTCCCAATTATGCCCCAATTAATTACCTGCCTAGATTTAGTGGGACACACGCAGGTAACCAGGGGTCAGCAATTATGGCCTATCCCCTGGTACTTCAATGTCTAGATCGTTGAGCTGAACTGGAACACATGAACACACAAGATAGAATTAGTATGCAATCACATAACGTTTATTTACCTATTCCTAGTGGGTCCTAGGCTCCAGCAAAGGCCACCCAGCAATGCACATCAAAGGCGGCCGCAGTTGGTTCATGCTTGCATAGCAGAGCAGTCAGTCGGGCTCCTTGGGCTCCTTCTCACAGAGCGAGGCGGAGTCCTTTTAGGCAGGAGACATCAATCAAAGAAGGTCCTGTGCTTATATAGCCGGTAGTAAACAACTTGTGTCTTATCAGTGTGGGCCAGAAGGTGTGCCCTATGCTAGGAGCAGGGCGTTTACATCAAGATAGTGGGGTGCTCACCATGTTTATAACATTTTAGAAGTTACAGACTATTGGGGTCTTCACACAGCAAACATTTCATACAATAATCATTTTACACATTAGAGGGATTTCCTTATGACCATAACATTATAACAAACATTTAACAAGATTAGCCAGCCTACTATTAATCTTAGTTTGTATGTTTATTTTGTTACTACTGGAAAATCTGGTTCTTTGATAGTTTTCTACCAGAGTTTACTATCTTAATGTCTTATCTCTGAATATAGCTGTTTTATTTTTTATTTAATACTTTTATTTCTGTACCCTTCTCCCCTTTCCCCCAACCTTAAATTAACGATTTTGCAACTCCCAATACCTGGCCCCATGGGTCTGCCTTTTTATTTATTGTCTGTCCTAGTTTTTATTTTGTCTCTTGCAGCTGGATTGTGTGTGTGTGTGTGTGTGTCTGTGCACATGCGCGTGCATGCACTAGATTACATTTTTTAAATAATTTGGAATTATTGTGGTCTAGGATGATATTTTCTAGACAGGATTTTTACTTGCTTCTGCCAGACATCTGAGGGAGTGGACAGTCTGGGATCACAATCTCAGTTCAGTTCCAGGGTAAAGACGAGTAGTGGCTGGCTACAGTTCTTAGCCTGGTTTCTTTCCATTCCTTCAACTCCTGAGAGAAATTTAGGATTCCAGTTCATGTGACATGGGTCCAACAGCCCTCTCCTTCCTTTGGTACTCCCTGGGTTCTGGGCTTTGCTCCCTTACCTTGTAAAGCTGTCAGCCTTTCAGCTGTTTCTTACCACTTGTCAGTTGCTCTCAGGGATAAACATGCTTCTAAATGTGGAGTTTACTTCCCTAGATTGTGCCTTTGTGAGCTCTACTATCTTCAAGTTCTTTGATGCTTTCAAGCATAATTGTGGTGTATATGTTAGTATGTGTGCATTCACATTTTTGTTGTGGAAGTTGTCAATCATATAAAAAGTTATGAAAATAGTGTAAAACAAACCTCTTTGTCTCTTTGATACAACTCCAGTGATGTCTTCCTGGCTTTGATAATTTCTTGGCTTCTGGTGTGACAAGGTGTTCCAGTCTCTGACTTGGAATTAGCCATTCCAGTAAGAAACCCTGGTGTTCTTTTTTTAAAAAAATTTAGTAAATCTTTATTGTTCAGATGAATACAATTGTTCCTCTTTTTTCCCCCATAACCCCCCTCCACCAATCAAAGCATAATATGCTAGTGATATGCTAAGGCTGCTCAACTGCTTGCTATGACATGCATTGACTACCAGGGGCACGACAGTCGACTGGTCAACTAGTTGATATGATGTGCACTGACCACCAAGGGGTAGACGCTCCACTAGTAGGTTAGCTTGCTACTGGGGTCCGGCTGATAGGGACTGAGTGAGGGGCCAGATATACACTAGAGCCTTCCCCAGGTCTCACCTGGTTGGCCAACCTCCTGTGTCTCTCCCTGATCCATCGTGTAACCATGGGGTCCCTCAGCCTGGCCTGCACCCTCTCACAATCTGGGACCCCTCCAGGGATATCGGAAAGCTGGTTTCAGCCAGATCCCACAGGGGGAGTACCACTCAGCCAAAAGCCATGTTCATGGGTGGTGAGCACAATGGCAGTGGCAGGAGCCTCTCCTACCTGTCCCATCTCTGTGGCAGCGCTAAGGATGTCCGACTGATGGCTTAGGCCCGCTTCAGGACATCCCCAGAGGATTACTGGACTGTAAGAGGCGGACCCCCCCGCCCCAAGTGCATGAATTTTGTGCACCGGGCCTCTAGTAATTTCATAATTTCATATGCTATTTAGTCCCTATTTAAACTTTCCCATTTGTCTTAAATATCTCCTCACGTTTTTTTCTCCAAACCATTTACAGTGGTACCTCGAGATACGAGTGCCCTAACATATGAGATTTTTGAGATATGAGCCATCGAGAGAGCGATTTTTGCTTTGAAATACGAGCAACATTTGAGATAGGAGTAATTGCACGAATCGGCTGGCTGCACACGACCCACCAGTTTACCGCGACTCGAGCGTCTTATAGTTTCCCAGGCCTCAAGGTTACGGAACGAATTAAACTAGTATCTCGAGGTACCACTGTATTCAGGGTTTACTCATTGTGTCTGACTTTTTGAAGAGTATGGCCCATGGGTCTTCTAGAAACTTTCTACTTGCTCCTATTACCTGTATTTCCTGCAAACTGAAAATTAGGTCTAGTGAATCAGGTAGATTTAGGAGCAGCATTGTGGATCAAGGAAGCCTCTGTTGTATGGTTTGCAGCATTTGTAATCAGGTAGATCCTCTGGTGCTGTGCATTATTGCACTCCATCATCCTAGTGGTATTGGCATCTGTTGGGTCTCAGAAAAAAGGGCAGTCTTTTTATGGTCTGAAGTTAAACTCTATTTGACAACATTTCTGTAATGCTTGAAAAAAATGATAATTCCTATTATCCTGGAAGTAATGAGATTTTGCTGTTAGCATGTGAAAGTTAAATTGTTTTCCTCTTTAGTTTGTCTTATTTTTAACCACTTAGTAGAATAACATAAGGCAAAACTTTTTTTATAAAATATGGAAGTTTTGCCCTTTCTAGTCAAAAGAGTGAGAAAGCTCTGAATGAATTTTCCAAGTCTTGTATGGCAACTTGATACAAAACTAAGCCAGTGTTTCATTAGTTAATGCTTTTCATTGTTTTCCTTTGGCCCAGTCTCTGTATATTTCTTTCTGGTCTTAACAGAAGTTGGGATAATATTAGATAGTAAGAATATTAATTGTAACTCAAAAATGGAGAGGGACTTTCACCTGAAATTTTGCATTTTTATGTAATTCCAAAAAGCTCCTTGTGGTTGAGTGTCAACCCATGCACCAAGAGGTCACTGGTTGTTTCCTGTTAGGGCACATGCCTGGGTTGCGGGCTTGTTCCCCAATGGGGAGCATGCAGGAGACAGTTGATTGATGATGTTTCTCTCTCCCCCTTCCTCTCTTTCTAAAATCAATAAAAATACTTTTTTTTAAAGCACCTTGTGTCCTTCTGCTATTACCATGCTTCCTGCAATTTATATCCTTTTTTTAAAATTTAACAAATCTTTATTGTTCAGATTATTACAGTTGTTCCTCTTTTTTTCCCCCATAGCTCCCCTCGACCCGGCTTTCCCCCTCCCTCTGCCCTTACTTGTCCTCCCAATGTCTTCATCCAAAGGTGTGTGATTTTGTGTGTCTCTCTCCTCACCCCCCCTTATTCTGTTCCCCCTGAGAATTGGTAATCTACTCTTTTACCATGCCCTTGATTCTATTATATTCACCAGTTTATTCTGTTCATCAGATTTTTTATTAACTTGATTTTTAGATTCACTTGTTGATAGGTATGTATTTGTTGTTCCTAATTTTTATCTTTACCTTTTTCTTCTTCTTCCTCTTCTTAAAGAGTATCTTTCAGCATTTCATATAATACTGGTTTGGTATTGATGAACTCCTTTAGCTTTTTCTTATCTGTGAAGCTCTTTATCTGCCCTTCAATTCTGAATGATAGCTTTGTTGAGGAGAGTAATCTTGGTTGTAGGTTGTTGCTATTCATCACTTTGAATATTTCTTGCCAATCCCATCTGGCCTGCATAGTTTCTTTTGAGAAATCAGCTGACAATCATATGGGTGCTCCCTTGTAGGTAATTAACTGTTTTTCTCTTGTTGCTTTTAATATTCTGTTTGTCTTTTGCTCTTGGCATTTTATTTTATTTATTTTATTTTATTTTTAAAATACTTTTTATTGATATTTTACAGAGAGGAAGGGGGAGGAATAGAGAGTTAGGAACGTCGATTAGAGAGAGACATCGATCAGCCGCCTCTTGCATGACCCCCACTGGGTATGTGCCTGCAACCAGGATACATACTCTTGACCGGAATCAAACCTGGGACATTTCAGTCTGCAGGCCAACGCTCTATCCACTGAGCCAAACCGGTTTTGGCTGCTCTTGGCATTTTAATTATGATGTGTCTTGGTGTGGTCCTCTTTGGATTCCTTTTTGTTTGGGGTTCTGTGCGCTTCTTGGACTTGTAAGTCTGTTTCTTTCACCAGATCGGGGAAGTTTTCTTTCATTATTTCTTCAAATAGCTTTTCAGTATCTTGCTCTCTCTCTTCTTCTGGCACCCCCATAATTCTGATGTTGGTATGCGTGAGGTTGTCCCAGAGGCTCCTTACACTATATTCATATTTTTGGTTTCTTTTTTTTTTTTTTCTGGTTGAGTGTTTTCTGCTTCTTTGTATTTTAAATCTTTGACTTGATTCTTGTGTTCCTCTAGTCTATTGTTAGGTCTCTGTATAATATTTTTTATTTCAGTCAGTGTATGTTTAATTTCTAGTTGGTCCTTTTCATCTCCTCTTGGGTCTTGATAAATTTACCTGTCTTTTCTAGGAAATTCTTGAAAAACCTTGTAACCGTGGTTTTGAACACTATATCCAGTTGTTTGTTTTCCTCTATTTCTTTCGTTTGTGATCTATTTCTTTGTTTCCGCATTTTCACTGCTTCCCTGAGTTGGTAGAATAGCTTTGTGTGCTAGGTGTCCTATATGGCCCAGCAGCTCCACCTACCTGTTTACCTGAGGTGAACTCTCTTAGTGCACCCCTTGTGAACTGTGTGTACAGCCTTATTGTAGTTAAGTCTTGATTGTTGTTATTATCACTGGGGGGAATTGACCTCCAAGCCAGTTGGTTGTGAGGATCAGCTGTGTCTATGCTAGGAGAAGTTCTGTGCTGGAGTCAGCCTTATGATGCAAGACTAGCAAAATTGCAAAATTCTCTGTGTTCAGCTTGGATGGGGCGGAGTCTCAGGGTTGAGCAGACAACCCTGGCTTCCTATCAGCTATGCTCTACGCGGCCCCTGGGTCTCAGTGTCCCTCAGTAATTGCTGCAGTCCTCTCTGTGCGCACTTGTGTTCACGCGCCTCCAAACCTTTGCCTTTCTGACTCCCCTGAATTCATGTGCTCTGGGGACCCGTATGAATTTGGGTAACCAGGGTCTCCCCCGAAACAGGGGTTCAATGTAGTTGGAAGTGGAGTCAGCACAGTTGGGAGGTTCTGTCTTCCTCCTGTTAGAGAAAGCCAGTGGCACAATCAGCAATCCTTTCTGCACACACTTAGGCACCTACCTCCAGACCTCTGCCCTTTATGGCTCCCCTGAGTTTCCGTGCACTCCTTCCTTTTTCCGACAGTCCCGCCCCCGCCCCCCCTCCCCCCCCCCCCCGCCGTGAGTCTTGGCTGGAACTGGGGTTCAGTGTAGTTGGGAGTTTCCATCTTCCTTCCACTGGAGGAAGCCAGGCAGGCACTCTGCCATTTGTCCTCTCCAGCGTGTGTCTCCGTACCTCAGCTTTTTGCAGCTCTTCTGAGTCTCTGTGAGCCCCCATCTTTCCTTCTAGTTGTAGAATTTCCACTCAGCCAGCTTTCCTGTGGTTCTGGATGATGTCCGTTTTGTCTTTTAACTGTAGTTTTGAAATTGTTGTGCGAATTAGCGATTTAGATGTTCACCTATGCCACCATCTTGGTTTCCCTCTCTCAACTTATATTCTATACTTTTATTTTACTCATTTTAAACTCTTACTTTTGTTAAGTTTAAAAAAAATGTTCTTACTGATTTTAGAAGGGAGCAGAGAGAAAGAATCATTGATGTGAGAGACAAACATGGATTGGCTGCCTCTTGCACTCCCCTTATTGGGGATTGAGTCCACAAACCCCCAGGTATGTGCTCTGATCAGAAATGAACCAGTGACCTTTTGGTGCATGGGACAGTGCTCAACCAACTGACCATGGTGACCAGGACTATACTATTTAAAAGTGTTACAAGTTCATCCTGAAAATTTTGAAGAAGTGATAAGCAATAGAAAGTGGTAAGCTTTAATATCCTGGAGAGAAGAGTGAATGCTTTAGAACATTAGTAAGCTAAATTCTTCTTGTTACAGAACCAATGTAGCTTACTAAAATAGGCTACATTGATATTTGTGTAGATTAAAATATTCCTAAATCTTGAAGTAGCCTTGTAAAAAGAAGTGGATGAAAGGAATCCTGGGATGTTTTCAAAGTTGGGGAATATAACATCATGTAATTATTGTATACTGATGGGAATTCTATCTAGTGCTAAGAGAGTGGATACAGAAGACAGTGATGGGTTAGATAACAGTGAAAGGGTTGAATTTAAACAATTTATCTGTTACTGTAGCAGTAGAGGGTAGGAGTCAGTTGGTGAATTTGGTGGTGGAAAAGTTTTGTTTTCTTAGCAAATAACAAGTTTATCTGTTGAGATTGGGGTAGTATTCTTGAATGCTTAAGACATGAGATTATAAATTTACAGTTTTTCAGCCATGTTGACCAACGTAAGCTGTAGGCATGATAGGCAGGGAGTTGGGTTAGAGTTTTGCCACAAAATTGACAGGAAGAGAAGGGAGAAAATAGAGAAACGCAATGAGTCATTATAGTGGTTGACAATCCATGGAATGTAAACTGAATTAGGACAGTGAAAAAATGGTCATGATGAGGTAATGGTTACATCAAAGAATTGTTGGGGTGAGATTGTTAATGTTAGAAAGCAGAATGATTAGAGGTGGTTTCGAGTGTGAGATGCTTGAAATAAAGATTCCCAGAGATATTGTAGTCATTGGCAATGAGTGGTGGAGACAAGTGGCTTAAAAGAAGGTGTTTATAGTTTGAAGTAAGGATGTTAAAGAATTGAGGGGGCAGGTTGTTGAAAGGATCATATGTTGCCAAGAATGTATGATGGTAGTGGAAAAGGAGGTAGAGCAGGTACCAAAGTCCTTAAAGCATACACAGACAAGAGGATTAATAGGAAAAAGGGGTGGCTGCCATTACTAATCCACACCAGTCTAAATCTTTCATGACACTCCAGCATCACCCTTTTCTAATTTCTGGCAGCAAAATAGGTTGAATTACAGTGGGTGAAGTTGGATGCATATAGTGTTCCAGTTGACTTCTGAGGAACTATACTTTGGGGTCTAACAAATACCCGACTTTCTCTTTGAAGGGTCTAGCACTTTCTTTTTTCCCTGGCTATGAGCTGTCCTGGCACCTAGGTCTGAGGAAATCAAGTTAATATTTCTGAGCAGGGTGTGTTTTAGTTAATGTGATGCTTAAAATGTGATGTCACAGTTATGATTTACTCGGGATATTTTGCCTTTATGATGCTATAGTAATGAACTGTTATTTCACTGTTTTACAGAGTGCTTATGATTTCACGTATTTTTGCTGAATTTGTAAAAGAGGCACGTCGATGATGGATTAACACACACATTGAAATTCTGTGCACAGTTTCAAATTGGAGCATATTGAATTTTCACCCTAGTTCAGCAGCTCTGCTGCTCACTTAAATACAGATGAATGAAGACCCCATTCGGGAAGACACCTGGCCAGCGGTCCAGAGCTGATGCAGGTAGGCAGTGCAGTTCTCTGCATATCTTAAGTGTCATAAACTGAAAATAGTTATAAATACTTTCACATAATTCCTAGTTGTTTGCTCTTCTTAAAGCTTTGTGATTTGCAGTATTTCATACACATACATACAAAAAAAGTTTTAGTTTTTTGAGAGGTAGGATCATATTAATTTTTGTCCTGTTACAGATGTCCAGTAAATTTAGCAAGTGAATTGTAAACACTCAGTTGATAGAATTACAGTCAATAAAGGAATTGTTTCATTTTGAAGGAGGAAGTGAAAATGAGATGAATAGATGAGCATTAGATTTACTAAGATTTAGGATATTTATAACAATTTGAAGGAAAAAAATAAACTTGCATGTTTTGTATATTGAAAGAACTTTACTGGAATGCAATGTATGAAAATGAATATTTAAAAGAAATTTTGGTTTTTGTAGCAGACAGCTAATACAACTAGAATAGAAGTTTAGATTTGCTTGATTTTTACCCATCCTCAAAACAAAGATAAATCTTAATAGTCTACACTATAAACTAAGTAATGTTTTCTGTGGAACCTGGGTTATTCTTCATTACAGAACACACTTGAAAAAAATGTGTCATAATATTTTGAGGTTCTTTGATAAATGAATCTGATAATTACACTAGTGAAATTATTAATCTTACAGAAATAGTTGCTGTGTGATTTAGAACTATTTCTTATGTTTATTAACTATAGTATTTGGAATTCCTTTATAGAATAGCCACAGGGATTCAGATTTTTAAGTGCCCCCATCTCTTTTTTATTTTAGTTTCTTTTTTTTATTACATTATAATAATATTGATGTAACTATTCAATATTTGTCAATAAGATTAACTTTCAGTAGTGATGACAGATTGAAGTGTAAGTCATCTGAGAGTATGTTATTCTATTCCCAGCTCTCATCAGCCCTGTCCTGCTCTCATTATTCATATGAACATTGGTGCATTTTGTATCTTCTTGAGCCTTGGTTTTTCTCATCTTAACAATGGAACTGTTAGGGTAGGTACTTGTTGGGGATATTATGAGGTATAAACGAGCTTATGCATGTTTGGTGCTTAGCTAGGTTCCTGGCACATTATAGCTGCTGTACAACAAGCATTATTATTGGTGATCATATTATTTACAATGAAATACTTTCTATCTCAATTTAATAGTTGTAGAAATTGCCATCAGGTTTTTGTTGATCAGTGAAATCTCCCATATTTCTGTTATTTAAATAGTTTGGTTTTCCCAAGTTCTTTTTATGCACACAATTCCAAATTCAACATTCTTATTTTCTTCATTGAGTTTGAAATCATCTTTGGAGGAGAGGGAGCTGATTAAGGTGATGTGTGTATGGTGTAAGTAATTGAAAAAGCTAAACCAGGGGGTGTTAACTATTTTAAAGGGAGAGATTGTGAATTCTTGCAAGTATGTTGATTTTCTGTTTTTATTTTTGGTGTTTTAGGGGTCTCCAGTATAGTAACTTTTTTATGCTTAATATATAATAAATGAGATATTAGTTACCACTGTACTTCTAAGAAAGTGTCTGCATGGCCTCTGCAGCAATCTGGTGATCTATTTATGTTGTTAAGAAATTTGAATTTAAGAGAGTTCACAGAAAGATTTTTATTGAAAGGGGAAAGGACTGAGGTTAGTAGCCATTGGTGAAGAATCATTAATTTCTATAAAAATTGGCTTTTTATAAAATTGAAAACTTAGGATGCCAGAAGCCCTTGCTAATTACTTTTAATTGTTTTCCAGTTTCATATTTCTTACATACGTTTTGGAGTGGTGTTTTCATTTCAGGTGCTTAAGCGGCCAGGGGAAAATTAAGTAAAGCAACAGTCTCTTTGTCTGTACTGTATAAAAAATGGGTTGATGGATTTTTTTTCAATAACAAAAACAAGCTTGTTGCTTTTGGCATTGCTAAACACACCTTCAGAATATACAATTTTAAATAAGTTCATGGGAACATATACTTTCCAGAAAGTAAGCCACTTTTCTGGAAGGCACCAACCCATGTGGTCTACCAAGTTACAAAACTGTTTTCCACTAAGTGTTTTTTGGGCTTTGCATTAAAAAATGATTTAATAGTAGGACAAACAATAATGTGATCTTACATTTATGACTCTTACTTATTTCTTAGAGCAAGTGGCATTAAGCTAAAGATAAGTAGGTACTCTATTGGCCTGTTGTTAGGCCATGAGGTCATACTGTTTTCCACTTATGTGATAGAACCTATTTTAGAAAGATTGCTGACTCCTGATCAGTATTGATTATAAAATTGTCTTAATCATTCTTGTTGTTAATGAAGACAAGAGTCTGTTGCTATTAAATCCCAATGTCAGTAATGAATGTTCCCTTTACAAATAAAGAAAATTCATGGAAAGAGGGTTTTGTTTTGTTTTTCTTATGTAACAGGAAGCCCATGTAGGCATTCCGGTGTTGGTATGGTGGTTCAGCTATGCTTTTAGGCAGTGCAATCTCAAAGGTAAAAGCTGGGGGCTTCAATAGTCCAGCTCCTAAAGCATCTTTTTCTAGGTGGATAGCTGGGCTTCTTATATGGAGGTTCCCAGAGGAAATGTCCTAAGAGGAAATGGAACAGCTGCATGGTCTCTTTTGTCTGAGCCTCGGAAGTCTTACAGGTTCACTTCTGTTGTATTCTGTTCCTTGAGGCAGTCCAGGCACCTACCTACATTTCAAGGGAGGGAGCATGTGCTGTGCTGAATGAGAGGGATGCCAAACAATTTAAACTGCCTCCATGGTAAATATTGGGTAGTATTTAACAATACAGTATGAGTGATAAATGAAAATTAGAAAATTGAATTTTTATTTTTTTTAATATATCTAGTTTAATGCATTAGGGATTTTTATTTTGAAGATAACAGGTTTATATACCTAATGACATTAGGAAGCAAGTCCTATGATATGGTATAACTTTTTTCATATATTTTTCCTTGAGTTAGCCTTCATTTTTGCTATTTTACCAAGTAGCTGCACTTTTCCTCCTTTTATGGCATACTTTAATACAAATGCACAGTTGAAAATGTCAAATAGTGCCAAAGATTAAAGCAAAAAGGTAGGCATTCCAGCCCTGGCTGGTGTGGTTCAGTTAGTTGGAGTGTCATCTTGTACAGCAAAAGGTGGTCGGTTCAATTCCCAGTCTGGGCACATACCCAGGTTGTGGGTTCGATCCCTGATTGGTGCACATGTGGGAGGCATCCAGTGGATCTCTCTCTATCTCGTTCCCCCCTTCTTTATAAAATCAATATTTAAAAAAATAGTTCAACAGTTACAAGATCTATTTTTTTTTTTTGAGGATACACTTTGATTTTAGAGAGAGGAAAAGAGAGAGGGGAAGAGAGAAACATTGATGTGAGAGAGAAACATCAATTGGTTGCTTCCCACAGGTGCCCCAACCCAGGATGGAACCGAAATCTGGGAGTCCCCTGGACTGGAATTGAACCTCAACCTTTTGATGTTCCATCCAAATGAGCCAACTGGCCAGGTGGTAGGTTCACTTTCATGTGGTGGGTTTCTGTTTTTTGTTTTGTTTTGTTTTTAATAAATCTTTATTGTTCAGATTATTATAATTTTTTCTCTTTCCCCTTCCCCATAGCTCCCCTCCCCCCTCCAGTTATCACCCCACTCTCTACCCTTTACCCTCCCCCCCCAGTCCATAGGTGTACGATTTTAGTCCAGTTTCTTTCCATACCCCCATATCCCTTCCTCCCCGAGAATTGTCAGTCCACTCCCTTTCTATGCCCTTGATTCTATTATATTCGCCAGTTTATTCTGTTCATTAGGTTTATTTTATTTACTTGATTTTTAGATTCACTTGTTGATAGATATGTATTTGTTGTTCATAATTTTTATCTTTACCTTTTTCTTCTTCCTCCTCCTCTTAAAGAATACTTTTCAGCATTTCATATAATACTTTTGGTGGTGATGAACTCCTTTAGCTTTTTTCTTTTCAAATATATTTTATTGATTTTTTACAGAGAAGAAGGGAGAGGGATAGAGAAATAGAAACATCAATGAAAGATACATTCAATCAGCTGACTCCTGCACACTCCCCACTGAGTATGTGCCCAAAACCAAGGTACATGTCCTTGAATGGAATTGAACCTGGGACCCTTGAGTCTGCAGACTGATGCTCTATCCACTGAGCCAAATTGGACAGGGCTCCCTTAGCTTTTTCTTATCTGTGAAGTTCTTTATCTGATCTTCAGTTGTGAATGATAGCTTTGCTGGGTAGAGTAATCTTGGTTGTAGGTTCTTGCTATTCATCACTTTGAATATTTCTTGCCATTCCCGCCTGGCCTGCATAATTTCTGTTGAGAAATCAGCTGACAGTTGTATGGGTGCTCCCTTGTAGGTAACTTAACTGTTTTTCTCTTGCTGCTGTTATTATTCTCTCTTTGTCTTTTGCTCTTGGCATTTTAATTATGATGTCTCTTGGTGTGGTCCTCTTTGGATTCCTTTTATTTGGGGTTTTGTGCACTGCCTAGATGTGTAAGTCTATTTCTTTCACGAGGTGGGAGAAGTTTTGTGTTATTATTTCTTTAAATAGGTTTTCAGTATCTTGCTCTCTCTCTTCTTCTGGCACCCCCAAAATTCTGATGGTATGCATGAAGTTGTCCCAGAGGCTCCTTACACTATCTTCACTTTTTTTGGATTCTTTTTTCTTTTTTGCTTCTCCAGTTGGATGTTTTTGCTTCTTTGTATTTCAAATCTTTGACTTGATTCTTGCGATTCTCTTGTCTGCTGTTAGAGTCTTGCCCAGAACTGGAGTTTAGTGCAGTCAGGAGTTTTTGTCTCCCTCCCTCTTCAGAAAGCCAATATGTAAAATTATTTTTATTTCAGTCAGTGTGTGTTTAATTTCTAGTTGGTTCTTTTTCATATACTTGAAGGTCTCACTAAATTTATCGACCTTTTCTAGAAAATTCTTGAAAAACTTTATAACTGGGGTTTTGAACTCTATATTCAATCATTTTCTTTTCCTCCATTTCTTTAGTTTGTGATCGGTTTCTTTGTCACTGTATTTTGGCTGCTTCCCGAGTTGGTAGAGTAGTTTTGTGTGCTAGATGTCCTATAGGGCCCACTGGCTTAGTCTCTCCATTTACCTGAGGTAGACACTCTTGATGCACCCCTTTGTGGGCTGTGTGCACAGTCTTGTTGTAGTTAAATCTTCATTGTTGTTGGTATCACTGGGAGGAACTGACCTCCAGGCCAATTGACTGTGAGGATCAGCTGTATCTGTGCTGGGAGAACTTCTGTGCTGGACACAGCCTTGTGAGACATGGCTTTCAAAAGCCTCTGTGTGCAGCTTGGATGGGGTAGAGTCTCAGGGTGGAGCAGACAGCATTGGTTTCCCCATCAGCCCTGTCCTAATAGGCCCCTGTGTCTCAGTGTCCTTTGAGTCCGCTGCAAGCACCTCTGAGAGAAAGCTACCCTCAAGTTCCACCTGCTGCCAGACAGTCCAGTTTCTCCCCAAATGAGTCTGGGTTCCCAGAGTCTTGCCCAGAACTGGAGTTTAGTGCAGTCAGGAGTTTTTGTCTCCCTCTCTCTTCAGAAAGCCAGCTCCGTACTCAGTTGCTCGCCCTCTCTGCATGCGCTTCTTGGTATCTCTGCCTTCTACAGCCCTTCTTAGTCTTAATGTGCTTTTCTCTTTCCTGACAGTCCAGTTTCATCTGGTATGAGTCTGGGTCTTCAGAGTCTTGCCTGGAACTGGAGTTCAGCGCAGTTGGGAGCTTTTGTCTCCCTCCTGGTTCAGAAAGCCAGCTGTGCATTCAGTTGCCAGTCCTCTCCATGAGTGTCTCAGTACCTCTGCCTCCTGTAGCTCCTCTGAGTCTCAGTATGCTTTTCTCTTTTCTTCTAGTTGTAGAATTTCCACTCAGCCAGCTTTCCTGTGGTTCTGGATCATGTCTTGTCTTTTAGTTGTAGTTTTGAAATTATTGTGCGAGGCAGCTGTTTAGATGTTTAACCTAAACCGTCATCTTGGTTTCTCCTTCTGCCCGCTTTTTGATTGGGTTGTTTGGTGTTGAGTTTTACAAATTCTTTATGTATTTTGGAAAATAAATCTTTGTTGGAGCTACTGTTTGCAAATAATACCTCCCATCTGGTGACTGGCTCTTTGTTGTCCATTTGTTTTGTTGTGCAGAATCTTTTGAGTTTGATATAGTCCATTTGCTTATTTTTGCTTTTACTTCCCTTGCCTTTGGGGTGAGGTTCATAAAATGTTCTCTACAATCCATTTCTATAAATTTGGTACCTATATTTTCTTCTGTGTATGTAACTTAATTGTTTTGGGTCTTATGTTTATGTCTTTGATCCATTTTGAATTAATTTTTGTACCTGCAGACAAAACTGTAATCCAGTTTCATTTGTTTGCATGTGGCTTTCTAGTTTTCCCAGCACCATTTATTGAATAGACCATCTTTATTCCATTGTGCGTTTCTGCATCCTTTGTTGAAAATTATCAGTTCATATGCATGTGCTTTTATAGGTGAGCTCTCTATTCTGTTTCATTGATTGTGTGTCCGTTTCTCTGCCAGTACTGTGCTATTTTGATTGTCGTAGCTCTGTAGTATAATTTGAAGACACGTAGTGTGATACCTCTGCTTTGTTCTTCTTCTTCAGGATTGCTTTGGCTTTTCAGGGTCTTTTGTGGTTCCATACATATCTGATGATTTCTCGTTCTATTTCTTTAAAAAATGACATTGGGATTTTTATGGGGATTGCATTGAATCTGTATATTGCTTTGGGTAACATGACCATTTTAACTGTTGATTCTTCCAATCCATGAACATGGAATATTTTTACATTTTGTTTTCTTTTACAATGTCTGTTTAATAATGCTTTTTAATTTTCAGTATATAGGTCTTTCATGTTTTTTGTTAACTTAATTCCTAGGTACTTTATTCTTTTGGTTGCTATTGCAAAAGGAATTGTTTTTCATTTCTTTTTCTGAAGTTTTGTTGTTAGTATACACGAAGGCAATGAATTTGTGCACATTGATTTTGTATCTGCAACTTGACTGTATTTGTGTATTATTTCTAAGAGTTTTTTGTTGCAGTCTTTAGGATTTTCTGTATATAGAATTAGGCCGTCTACAAAAAGTAACAGTTTGACTTCCTCATTCCCTATTTGGATGACTTTTATTTCTTTCTCTTGCCTTGTTATTCAGCAGTATGTGGAATAAGGTGGTGAGAGTGGACATCCTTGTCTGGTTCCTGATCTTTGGGGAAAAGCTTTCAGTTTTTTTGTCATTTGAGTATGATGTTAGCTGAGGTCTTTATTATGTTGAAATATCATCCTTCTGTTCCTGTTTTATTGATGGTTTTAATCATAAATGTATGTTGTACCTTATCAAATGCTTTGTTTTGCATCTGTTGATACGGTCATATGATTTTTATCCTTTTATTAATGTGGTATATTACACTGATTGATTTGTGTATGTTGAACCATCCTTATGCTCCTGCAATGATCCTCACTGGATTGTGATGTATAATTTTTGTGATGTACTGTTGTATTCAATTTGCTAGTATTTTATTTAGGATTTTAGATCTGTATTCATCACAGATATTTGTCTATAGTTTTCTTTTTGTGTGTTATCTTTGCCAGGTTTTGTCGTAGAATGTATTAGGCATTATTGCCTCTTTAATTTTTTGAAAGAGTTTGAGAAGGGTAGGTTTTAAATCTTCTTTGAATGTTTGGTAGAATTGACTGGTGAAGCTATCTCATCCTGGACTTTTGTTTTTTGGGAAGTTTTTGGTATGTGTTTCAATTTCCTCAGTGCTGATCAGTCTAGTATTTAGATTTTCTAATTCTTCATGATTTAGTCTAGGAAGTATATATACATTTCTAGAAACTTACCCATTTATTTTAGGTTATTGAATTTGGTGGCATATAATCTTTCATAATATTCTAGTATAATCCTTTGTATATCTGTGATGTCTGTGTTGACTTCTCTCTTATTTTTCATTTTAATATTTGGGTCTTTTCCCTTTTTTGCTTACTGAGTCTAGCCAGGGGATTGTAAATTTTATTAGTATTTTCAAAGAACTAACTCTTTGTTTTATTAACATTTTGTAGTCTTTTTGTTCTCTCATTTCATCTTATTCTGCTCTAATTTTTATTATTTCTTTTCTCCTTGCTGACTTTGGATTACTTAGGTTCTTTTTAGTAGTACCTATAAGATGTGTTGTTAGGTTGTTTACTTGGGTTTGCTCTTGCTTCTTGAGATAGGCCTGTAATGATATAAACTTCCCTCTTGTTACTGCTTTTGCTGCATCCCAGAGGTTTTGATATGTTGTATTGTCATTCTCATTTGTCTCTATATATCTTTTAATCTCACCTTTTATTTCTTCTTTGACCCAGTCATTTTTTGGCAGTGTGTTGTTTAATCTCTACATATTTGTGGGTTTCTTTTCTTCCTTTCTGCAGTTGATTTCTAGTTTCAAGGCATCATGGTCAGAGAATATGCTTTGTATAATTTCAGTCTTCTTGAATTTGTTGATGCTTGTTTTGTGATCTAACATATAGATCTAACATGAGAATGTTCCAGGTGTGCTGAAGAAGAATATATAATCTGATGTTCTAGAATGAAATGTTCTGTAAATGTCCATTTGGTCTAGTGTTTCATTTAATGCTCGTGTTTGTTTATTGATTTTTTTTGTTTGGTTGATCTGTCTAGAGCAGTCAATGGAGTATTAAGATCTCCAATTATGATTGTGTTTTGATCAGTTTCTTTCTTTAGTTCTGTGAGTAATTATATATATTTTGGTGCTTCCTGGTTGTGTGTGTGTGTGTGTGTGTGTTAAGAAGTGTTACATTTTCTTGATATAGTGTTTATCATTATAAAGTATCCATCGTTGTCTCTTTTTTCTTTGTTATCTTGAAATATATGTTGTCAGATATAAGGATGGCTACACCTGCTTTATTGTGTATGTAATTTGCGTAGAGAGACATTTTTTCACCTTTTTACTTTGAATCTTTGTATTTGCAGCTAAGATATTTCTCTTATAGGCAGCATATGGTTAGGTTTCATTTTTGAATCCACTCTGCTACTCTGTGCCTCTTGGTGAATTCAGACTGTTTACATTTAGGGTAATTATTGATATATGAGAATTTCTATAGCCATTTTATTTTATGTTTTGCGGTAGCTCTGTGCCTCCATTGGTTCTTTTCCTTTATGTTTCTGTCTATTATTTTTGTTTGGTTGAATTCCATACATCTTTCATCTGTTTCCCTTTTATTTTTAAACTGTATGTCCTGGTTTGGGATTTTTATATGTGATTACCATTAGGTTTATAAAGAATGAATATATATATATATATATATATATATATATATATATATATTCTGTCGTTTTTTTTCCTTTTGAGTGCATTTGATTTTCATCTTCCTTTACCAGTTTAAACCTTTCTCCTTCCCTTGTATGTTTTTGGTGTCACAAATTATTCCTGTTTATGCTATAATTTTTTGGTGATCTTACTCACAGTGTAGTTACCTTATGTTTTATGTTTCAGGTAGAATAACTCCCTTGAGTATTTCCTGCATTGGAGGTTTTCTGGTGATAAAAGCCCTCAGCTTCTGTATGTCTGGAAATATCTTTATTTCTCTTTCATATTTAAAGGGTAATTTTGCTGGATATATTGTTCATGGCTGATAATTCCTCTCTTTCAGACGTTTGAATATTTGGTTCCACTCTCTTCTGGATTGTAGAGTTTCTGCTGAGAAATCAGATGAAATTCACATAGATTTGGGAAGTTCTTATTCACTCTTTGTTGTTTTAATAGACTCTCCATTCCATGCTCCCTGTCTTCCTCTTCTGCAGTGTCTGTAATTCTAATATTGCTTTTTCTGATGCAGTCAGATAGATCTCATAGAGCCTTTTCATTTTTCTTTATTCTCAGGTCTTTCTCTTCTTCCCTCTGTGTCATTTCTTGATTCCTATCTTTGGTATCACTAATTCTTTCCTCCATTGGTTGGTTCTGTTTTCTATGCTCAGTAGATCACTGTTTATCTCCTTAATTGCATGCTTTATTTCCTGGATTTCTGATGGGTTCTTTTTGAAAATTTCAATTTTCTTGGTAAAATACTCATTTTGTTCATTGATTTATTTTCTGAGAGCACTGAATTGCCTGTCAGTATTTTCTTGCATCTGGGTATTTTCAGAACTGCAGTCTTGAAATCTCTTGTCATTTATATAACATATTTCCATGTGTTCCAGCCTGCTTTCTAGGGATTTTTCATTTTCTGGCCATTTTTGTTGCTATAGTTTTTCAAGGTATTTGCTATCCTTTTTTGTTTTTGTATTTATCTCTGAAGAGGTCTTTCTACTATATTCTGTAGATGGTGCTGGATCACAAGATTTTTGTACCTCTGTGGTCTCTCAGATTTGAATCTTCACAGCTTTCATAGGACAGTACAGCCAGACTGCTGGGGGTGGGGTATATTTTATCCTCACCATAATGGTTGCCATTATACCCCAAGCACCCATCCTGGAGATCAGTCACAGAGTGAAACAGCGGTTCAATTGCAACAGCTCTTGGTTTACAGATAATATGCTCCTGGACCTGACTATAAGGGCAGTGGGAGCCGATTCTTGGCAGTTTAGCAGCGGCAGGGTTTTATGGCTCTCTTTCTCTATCTAAAACACCACTGCCCAGCCGAACAGTAGGGGTAGGGGGTGGGGTGGTCTCAGGTATGTGCAGGGTAAGCAGGGATTTCTTTGTTGAATATATAAGGTAACTTGTTGAAATGTCTGTAGGAGAGGAAAAGTTGTGCCCTTACACTGCCATTCCTCTGATGTCGCTATTATTTATTTCATAGATGTAAATAGCTTATACTTCTGAGGTTCAATGTTATTTTTAAAAATATATATTTTACTGATTTTTTTACAGAGAGGAAGGGAGATGGATAGAGAGTTAGAAACATTGATGAGAGAGAAACATCAATCAGCTGCCTCCTACACACCCCCTACTGGGGATGTGCCTGCAACCAAGGTACATGCCCTTGACCAGAATCGAACATGGGACCCTTCAGTCCACAGGCTGTCTCTGTATCCACTGAGCCAAAAACAGTTAGGGCAACATTATATTTTTTAAAAGCCTTTCTTGAATTAGCTCTGCCTCCTGTGTGTGTCTTGGTATCTCGTTGCTTTTGGTCTCTGGATTTCATCGGGAGGTGGATCTTCTAGCAAGGCACAGAGAAGTTGATTGGAATTTGTGTCTGTGAAACTGGGTCTTGTTTCCTGGTGGACTTCACGTGTATTTTTGGGATCCCCACATGTCACTATTTGTGGGTGTTTTCTCTATAGATGAGATTTCAGATTTCCTGCTTGTATGAAAATATCACATATCAGATTTCCTGATTTCACCCTAAAAAGTTTTAAAGTCCTACTCCTTTACTGCCTGTTGAAGTGGCACCTTCAGTGATGACTGCTGGTCTTTCAAAGCTGGGCTTATTAAATGGCTGTGCAGCAGGGAAAGAGTCACCTTGACAGCTTCCCAGGAAAATTTCATAGGAACAGAGGTGCCCACAGGGGAGGAATGAGTGAATTGGGAGGGTTGGAGGCAGTGAGTGTGGTGTAGAGGGGCATTTTGGAGTATTGCTAATCCATTTGAGTTGCTGGAACGTACTTTGTGTGAATTCAAATGTTCCAAAGATAAAGACCAAAGTTAAGTTAAAAGTTGATAATTTTGGGACATGTATCTGAATGCGCTTCTGTTAGAAAAGTTTGTGCATAGTTTTTCTTGTCCATCATAGTTTAGTGCAGTTTTTTATATTTATTGATTAATTGATTTGTAGAGGGGAAGAGAGAGGGAAAAACATTTTGTTGTTCTACTAATTTACAAATTCATTGGTTGACTTTTGTATATGCCCTGACTGGGGTTTGAACCTGCAACCTTGGTGTATTGGTACAGTACTCTTTATCAACTGAGCTATCAGACCAGGGCAGTTTAGTGTAGTTTAAATAACTATTTTGTGAGTCCTAGAACACTTAATTTGTAAATATGACTTTCTCACTCTGTAAACAAAATAATTGTAGGTACCTAGTAAAGGATCTTGTTCTGTTTTCCACTGAAAAATATGTGATGCTCATAGAGGTGATATAACCCATTTTCATTACAAATTGACATTAGTGCCCAATGACTATACACACCTATTTTTCTGTTTTCCACTAAACTGTATGTTTTGGTGACCACTCCTTAGCAATGTACAAGGATCTTCCTCAAGGTTCTTTTCAATTATAGTAGGTCCTCCGTTATGTTGGAGGGCCCTTCCTATTGTGCGGCAACACAATTTTTGCCTTAAGTAGGAACCCTCCTACATAAGCACCTACCTCACTTACATAGAGCACATACACAGCAGTAATGAAGTGAAACAGTAAAAAAAAAAAATGTAAAAGAAAGATAATTCCTTACCTTTACTTGTGGTAAATAAATAACAAACATAAAGCACATATGTATGTACCTTGCAATGATGAAACTTTTTTTCTTTTTTTTTTAAATAAATAAATGGGAGATGGCGATGTAACCATGAAAACAACGTACCTTGAGTCCAACGTCACCTGAGGACTGTCTGTATAAAAAGTTCAATGGATGTAGCATATTAGTTTGTTCAGTAATCAGTCATTTGGACATTAGGGTTGTTTCTACATTTCTGCTATCAGAAATAATAATTGCAGTGGTCCATATATGTCTTATCAGTGTGTCATTGGGATAAATGCTCAACAGTAGGATGAGTCAAATCTTTTTTTAAAAAAATATTTTATTTTACTAATATCAGTGAAGAAGGAAGAGGTAGAGATAGAAACATCATTGATGAGAATCATTGATCACCGCCTCCTTCACACCCCCTATTGGGGATTGAACCCACAACCTGGGCATGTGCCCTGACGAGGAATCGAACTGTGACCTCCTGGTTCATAGGTTGACACTCAACCACTATGCTACACCTGCCAGGAAAGATTGAGTATATCTTAGTGCCTGTGTAATTCTGTGGGATGCCACCAGATTCCCCTTCATGGCCTTGTACCATTTTCATTCCTACCAGCAAGCAGTATGTAAATGTTTCTCCTACAGTCTTGCCAGACTAGAATATTCCTAAATACATGTTTTGTCCACCTGATGGGTGAGAAATGGTATGTCTCAGTGAAGTTTTAAGTGTGAGGTTGAATATCTTGTCAGGTAAGGGCCTCTTTGGCTTTCCTTTTTCTGTCCTCATCTCACCCATTTTTGTCTCTCCTTTCAGAAGCTCTTTTGAAAAATGTCAATTATTAACCTTTATGATAAGACTGATTTATCTTCCTACCGAATGGTTCTGGCTTCTGGACAACTCCTTGAGTCCCTGGTCTCTTGCTCCATCTTTTTGGCTCTCAGCCTGCTTCACAGATGGCCTTTTGGCTTTCTGCATTCCAGGGTTATATTTGTGGTTGCTTGACTCCTGTATATTTATGGTACATTTTTCTCTCTTTGTTTCTTTTTTTTTTTAATGTCTTTTTTTCTCTTTATTGATTAAGGTATTATATATGTGCCCTTACCTCTTCATTTCCCACCACCCCCTGACCTCCCACTCATGCCCTCATCCCCCTGGTGTCTGTGTCCATTGGTTATGCTTATATGCATGCATACAAATTCTTTGATTGATCTCTCCTCCTTAACCCCACTCTCCTATATCTTCCCTCTGAGGTTTGATAGTCTGATCAATGCTTCTCTGTCTCTGTTTTTGTTCATCAGTTTATGTTGTTCATTATATTCCATAAATGAGTGAGATCATGCGATATTTATCTTTCTCCAAATGGCTTATTTCACTTAGCATAAGGTTCTCCAGTTCCATCTATGCTGTTGCAAATGGTAAGAATTTCTTCATCGAGAGAGAATCCAAGATGGCGGCATAGGTAAACACCTACATTGCTGCCTTGCACAACAATTTCAAAACTACAACTAAAAGACAGAACGGACATCATCCAGAACCACAGGAAAGCTGGCTGAGTGGAAGTCCTACAACTAGAGGGAAAGAGAGGGGCTCACGGAGACACAGAGGAGCTGCAAAAAGCTGAGGTACGGAGACGCGTGCGTGGAGAGAGTGGGTGCCAGAGTGCCTGGCTGGCTTTCTCTGGCGGGAGGGAAACGGAGACTCTCAAAGGCATTGAACCCCTTATCTTATGACACTAACCCCAGATCCAGCCAAAACTCATACAGGGGAGTTTGGACTGTGAAAAGGGAGAGGTGCACGGAAATTTAGGGGAGTCGCAAAAGATTAGAGGTCTGATGGTGCGTACGGCACTGCGCAGAGGACAGATTGCTGATTGTGCCGCTGGCTTTCGCGAGTGGGCGGGAGACAGACCCTTCAAACAGACCCTGCCACTTCTGACTCCACTAAGCCCCTGTTTCGGGCGAAATCCTGGGGACCAGGACTCGTGTGGTCCTGGAGCGCAGGGGAGCCGGAAAGGCAGCGGTTGGAGGCACTGCGGGTGCGCGCGAACAAGGACCGCTCCAGCGATTACCCAGGCACGTGAGACTCAGGGGCCGTGGAGGGCGGGGCCAACTGGAAGGCAAGGCGGTCCCTTAAGCCCTGAGACTCCATCCATCCCAAGATCAACAGAGGCTTCTTTGGTTTTGCAAGTCTGGTATCACAAGGCTGAATCCAACACAGAAGTTCTCCCAGCATAGTGAAAATGCTGAGACAAGGGAAGGGATCACAAACAAAAGAAATGGAGGGGAAAAAAACAACTGGATATAGAGTTCAAAACCACGCTTATAAGGTTTTTCAAGAATCTCCTAGAAAAGATGGATAAATTTAGTGAGACCCAAGAGGAGATGAAAAAGGACCAACTAGAGACACTGACTGAAATAAAAAACATATAGAATCCTAACAGCAGACTAGAGGAAGGCAAGAATCAAGTAAAAAATTTGAAATATAAAGAAGCAGAAAACATACAACTGGAAAAGCAAGAAGAGAAAAGAATCCAAAAATGTGATGATAATGTAAGGAGCCTCTGGGACAGCTTCAAGCGTACCAACATCAGAATTGTGGGGGTGCCAGAAGAGAGAGAGCAAGATACTGAAAACCTATTTAAAGAAATAATGACTGAAAACTTCCCACATCTGGTAAAAGAGATAGACTTACAAGTCCAGGAAGCACACAGAACCCCATATAAAAGGAATCCAAAGAGGACCACACCAAGACACATCATAATTAAAATACCAAGAGCAAAAGACAAAGAGAGAATATTAAAAGCAGCAAGAGAAAAACAGTTCATTACCTACAAGGGAGCACCCATATGACTGTCAGCTGATTTCTCAACAGAAACGATGCAGGCCAGACGGGAGTGGCAAGAAATATTCAATGTGATGAATAGCAAGAACCTACAACCAAGAATAATCTATCCTGCAAAGCTAACATTCGGAATTGAAGGGCAGATAAAGAGCTTCACAGAGAAGAAAAAGCTAAAAGAGTTCATCAACTCCAAACAGTATTATATGAAATGCTGAAAGGTACTCTTTTAGAAGAGGAAGAAGAAAAAGGTAAAAGCCAAAAAATTATGAACAACAAATACATATCTATCAACAAGTGAATCTAAAAATTAAGTGAATTAAAAATTTGATCAACAGAATAAACTGGTGAATATAATAGAATCAGGAGCACAGAAAGAGAGTGGACTGATAATTATCAGGGGGAAAGTGGTGAGGGGTGTACAGGGAGAGACTGGACAAAAATCATACACCCATGGATGAGGTCATTGGAGGGAGGTAAGGGAAGAGGGAAGGGTGGGAGCCGAGTGGAGGGGAGCAATGGAGGGGAAAAAAGAGAAACAAATATAATAATCTGAATAATAAAGATTTAATTTTTTAAAAAAAGGAATTTCTTCATCTTTTTTTTTGTGTATGTTACATGTATATATATCTCCCCATTGTCTTCTCCCCCCCCCCCACATACCCCAACCCTCTAGTGTCTTGTGTTCATTGATTATGCTTATATGCATGCATACAAGTCCTTTGGTTGATCTCTTTATCTACCCCACCTCTCCTTAACCTTCCTACTGTAATTTGACAGTCTGTTTGATGCTTTACTGCTTCTGTGTCTATCCTTTGTTCATCAATTTATAATTCTCTTTATTATCAACAAATGAGTGAGATCATGTGCTGTTTCTCCTTCATTGATGGGCTTATTTCACTTAGCATAAGGCTCACCAGTTCCATCCAGGTTGCTGCAAATGATAAGAATTCCTTCTTTTTTATGGCAGCATAGAATTCCATTGTGTAGATGTGCCATAGTTTTCTGATCCACTCATATGCTGATGGGCCCCTAGGCTGTTTCCAAATTGTAGCTATTGTAAATTGTGTTGCTATGAACATAGGGGTGCATAAATCCTTTCTGATTGGTGTTTCTAATTTCTTAGGATATATTCCTAAGAGTAGGATTGCTGGGTCAAATGGGAGATCCATTTTTAGTTTTTTGAGGAAACTCCATACTGTTCTCCACAGTGGCTGCACCAGTCTGCATTCCCACCAACAGTGCAAAAGGTTCCTTTTTCTCTGCATCCTCGCCAACACTTGTCGTTTGTTGAGTTGTTGATAATTGCCATTCTGACAGGTGTAAGATGGTATCGCATTGTCGTTTTGATTTGCATCTCTCAGATAATTAGTGACTTTGAACATGTTTTCATGTGTCTTTTGGCCTTCTGTCATGTTTCGAAAAGGTTCTATTTAGGTCCCTTGCCCATTTTTTTATTGGATCGTTTATCTTTCTTTTTTAAAATTGTATCAGTTGGCTGTAGATGTTGGAGATTAAACTTTAATCAATGATAACATTTACAAATATGTTCTCCCATACAGTGGTCTGTCTTGTTGTTTTGTTGATGGTTTGTTTTGCTGTGCAAAAGCTTTTTATTTTGATGTAGTCCCATTTGTTTGTTTATTTTTTTTTTTAGCTTCCATTGTCTTTGGAGTAGTATCAGTAAAGAAGTCCTTTTGTCATATGGCTGAGATTGTGCTGTTGTGGATTCCTCTAGTATTTTTATGGTTTCCCATCTAATGTTTACGTCCTGTATCCATTTTGAGTATTTTTGTATTTGGTGTAAGTTGGTGGTCCATTTTCAATTTTTTGCATATATCTGTCCAATTTTCCCAACACCATTTATTGAAGAGGCTATCTTGGCTCCATTGTATGTTCATGTCTCCTTTGTCAAATATTAATTGAGCACAGTGGATATCTGGATTCTCTGTTCTATTCCATTGGTCTATGTGTCTGTTCTTGTGCCAGTACCAAGGTGTTTTGAGAACAGTTGCTTTGTAATACAGTTTGAAATCTGGTATTGAGATCCCACCTACTTTGTTCTTCTTTCTCAGAATTGCTGTGGCTATTTGGGGTCTTTTTTTTATTCCAGATGAATCATTGGAGAGTTCTTTCTAGGTCTTTGAAATATGCCATTGGTATTTTAATGGGTAGTGCATTGAATCTATAGACTGCTTTGGGTATTAGGGACATTTTAATGATGTTGATTCTCCCAATCCATGAGCATGGTATGCTCTTTCATCTGTTTACATCTTCCTCTTTCTCTTTTTTCAGTGTCCTGTAGTTTTCTACATATAGCTCTTTTACCTCTTTAATTAGGTTTATTCAAAAGTATCTTAATTTTTTTGGTGCGATGGTAAATGGGATTGCTTTTTGAGTCTTTCTGTAATTTCACTATTAGTGTATAGAAATGCCACAGATTTCTTGGCATTAATTTTGTATCCTACTATATTGCCGAATTCATTTATTAAGTCAATTAGTTTTGGGATGGAGTCCTTCGGGTTTTTTATGGACAGTATCATGTCATCTGCAAATAAGGACAGTTTTACTTTTTCTTTTCCAATTTGGATGTCTTTTATTTCTTTTTCTTGTCTAATTGCAATGGCTAATACTTCCAGTACTATGTCAAACAGGAGAGGTGAGTGGGCATCACTGTCTTGTTCCTGTTCTTAGGGGAAATGGTTTTAGTTTTTGCCCATTGAGTATGATGTTAGCTGTGAGTTTACCATGTATGGCTTCTATGATGTTGAAGTATGATCCTTCTATTCCCACCTTGCTAAGAGTTTTTATCAAGAAAGTGTGTTGGATTTTTTCAAATGCTTTTTCTGCATCAATTGATATGACTGTGATTTTTATCTCTCAGTTTGTTTATGTGATGTATCACGTTTATTCATTCGTGGATATTGTACCATACTTGCATACCTGGGATGAATCCTACTTGATCATGGTGTATGATCTTTCTGATATCTGCTGGATCCAATTTGCTAGAATTTTGTTGAGGATTTTGGCATTTATGTTCATGAGAGATATTGGCCTATAATTCTCTTTCATTGTGTTGTCTTTATCTGGTTTTGGTATTAGCGTGATGCTGGCTTCATAGAAGGCGCTTGGAAGTGTTCCTTTTTCTTGAAATTTTTGAATAGTCTGAGGAGGATAGGTTTTAATTCCTCCTTGAATGTTTGGTAAAACTCTCCTGTGTAGCCATCTGGTTCTGGGCTTTTGTTTGATGGAACCTTTTTGATGACTGCTTCAATTTCTTCCATAGTTATTGGACTATTGAGATGTTTAGATTCTTCCTGATTGAGTTTTGGAAGGTTATATTTTTCTAGGAAAGTGTCCATTTCTTGCAGGTTCTCCAATTTGTTGGTATAGAGTTGTTCATAGTATTTTTTTAACAATCCTTTGTATTTCCACAGGGTCTGTTGTTATTTCTCCTCTTTCATTTCTGCTTTTGTTTATTTGGGTCTTCTCTCTTTGCTTCTTGGTGAGCCTGGCTAGAGGACCATCTATCTTGTTTATCCTTTCAGGGAACCAGATCTTGGTTTTGTTAATCTTTTGAATTGTTTCTTTGGTCTCCATGTTGTTTATCTCCGTTCTGATATTTACTATTTCCTTCCTTCTGCTTACACTGGGCTTTTCTTGTTGCTCTCTTTCTAGCTCTTTGAGTTGTAGGGTTAGGGAAATTTATTACCATTGTTTCCTGTTTTTTGCAGTAGGCTTGTAGGGCTATGAACTTTCGTCTCAAGACTGCTTTCACTGTGTCCCATAAATTTTGTATTGTTGTGTTGTCATTGTCGTTTGTTGTCATGATGTTTTTTATTTCTTTCTTGATCTCTCTGGTTACCCAGTCATTGTTTAATAGCATGCTGTTTAGTCTCGTATGTGTTTGATTTCTTTCTATTGTTTTTATTATAGTTGATTTCCAGTTTTATGCCACTGTGGTCTGAGAAAATGCTTGATATGATTTCTATCTTCTTGAATTTGAAGAGACTTTTCTTATGACCCAACATATGATCTATCTTTGAAAATGACCCATGTGCACTGGAGAAGAATGTAAATTCTGTGGCTTTGGGGTGAAATGTTCTGAAGATGTCAATTAATTCCATCTGGTCTAGTGAGTCATTTAGGATTGATGTTTCTTTGCTGATTTTTTTGTTTAGAGGATTTGTCCAGTGGTGACAGTGGGGTATTGAAGTCTCCTACTATGATTTTCTTGCTGTTAATCTCTCCCTTAATGTCCCCCAGGAGTTTTTTTATGCACTGTATTTAGGTGCTCCTATATTGGGTACATATATGTTTACCAGAGTTATTTCTTCTTTTGGATTGTTCCCTTTAATATTACGAAATGGCCTTTTTTATCTCTTGTTATGTCCTTAACTTTGAGATCTACTTTGTCAGATGTAAGTATTGCTATCCCAGCTTTTTTTTCATTTCCATTTGCCTGAAATACCATCTTCCATCCCTTCCCCTCAATCTGTGTGCATCTCTTTTTCTGAGGTGGGTTTCTTGTAGACAGCAGATATATGGATCATGTTTTCTTATCCATTCGGTTACCCTATGTCTTTTGATTGGAGCATTTAATGCGTTTACTTTTAAAGTTATTATTGATAGGTACTTATCTGTTGCCATTTTTAGTCTTTACCCCCTAGTTCCTTCTTCGCTTCCTCTTTCTTTTTATTACAGCAGACCTTTTAACATTTCTTGCATTCCTGGTTTGGTGGTAATATATTCCCGTAGTCCTTTTTTGTCTGTGAAGCTTCTTATTTCACCTTCGATTTTGATTAAAAGCTTTGCAGGGTACAGTATTCTTAGATTCAGACCCTTCCTTTGCATGACTTTGTATATTTTATTCCATTCCCTTCTGGCCTGATGAGTTTCTGTTGAGAAATCAGTTGTGCTAGTCTTATGGGGGTTCCTTTGTAGGTAACTTTAAGATTCTTACTTTGTCGTTGGTGTTTGCCAATTTAATTATAATGTGCCTCGGTGTTGTTTTTCTGGGGTTCATTATGCTTGGGACTCTGTGAGCTTCTTGGATTTTTGTGGGGTTTTTCTTTTCTGTATTAGGCAAGTTTTCTGTCATTATTTCTTCAAACAGGTTTTCTATTCCTTGCTCAGTTTCCGCTCTTTCTGGAACCCCAATTATGTGGATGTTGTTTTGTTTTGTGTTATCCTAAATTTCCCTTAAGCTCTCCTTGCTTTTTAATTTTTTTTTCTACAAGCTGCTGTACTTGGGTATTTTTTCCTAACTTGTCTTCTAGCTCACTGATGTGGTCCTCTGCTTCTTCTAGTATACTTTTGATGCTTTCTATTGAGTTCTTTATAGCAGTGATATCATTTTTCATTTCTTCTTCATTATTCTGCATTAATTCTTGCTTTTTCTTCATTTCCTCTTGGCTGTTACTCACATTGTCGATTTTGTCTTCCATTCTTGACCATGTCTTTTTTTAAAGTTTTACTTTTAAATTTATTATAACAATATTATATATGACATGATATTTTATGATACCATTTTTTTTGTTTTAAAGTTTTTAATTAAATTTTTATTATTCAGATTATTACATTAGTTTCTCTTTTTTCCCCTCCATAGCTTCACCCAGCTCCCAACCCTCTCTCTACCCTTACCTCCCTCCCGTTGACATAATCCATAGGTGTATGATTTTTGTCCGGTCTCGCCCTGTACACCCCTCAGCCTTTTCCCCCTGAGAATTACCAGTTCACTCCCTTTCTGTGCTCCTGATTCTATTATATTCACCAGTTTATTCTGTTCATCAGATTTTTAATTCACTTGATTTTTAGATTCACTTATTAAAAAAATATATTGATTTTTTACACAGCGGAAGGGAGAGGGATAGAGAGTTAGAAACATCGATGAGAGAGACATCGATCAGCTGCCTCTTGCACGCCCCCTACTGTGGATGTGCCTGCAACCAGGATACATGCCCTTGACTGGAATTGAACCCGGGACCTTTCAGTCCGCAGACTGACGCTCTATCCACTGAGCCAAACCGGTTTTGGCTAGATTCACTTATTGATAGAAATGTATTTGTTGTTCATACTTTTTTTTTTATCTTTACCTTTTTCTTCTTCCTCTTCTTTCAGCATTTCATATAACACTGGTTGGGTGTTGATGAACTCCTTTAGCTTTTTCTTATCTGTGAAGCTCTTTATCTGCCCTTCAATTCTGAATGATAGATTTGCTGGATAGAGTATTCTTGGTTGTAGGTTCTTGCTATTCATCTTGCCACTCCTGTCTGGCCTGTATCGTTTCTGTTGAGAACTTAGCGGACAGTAATATGGGTGCTCCCTTGTAGGTAATGAACTGTTTTTCTCTTGCTGCTTTTAGTATTCTCTCTTTGTCTTTTGCTCTTGGTATTTTAATTATGATGTGTCTTGGTGTGGTCCTGTTTGGATTCCTTTTATATGGGGTTCTGTGTGCTTCCTGGACTTGTAAGTCTATTTCTTTTACCAGATGTGGGAAGTTTTCAGTCATTATTTCTTTAAATAGGTTTCCCGTGTCTTGCTCACTCTCTTCTTCTGGCATCCCACAATTCTGATGTTGGTACGCTTGAAACTGTCCCAGAGGCTCCTCCCTTACATTATCTTCACATTTTTGGATTCTTTTCTCTTCTTGCTTTTCCAGGTGAGTGTTTTCTGATTCTTTATATTTCAAATTTTTGATTTGATTCTTGCCTTTCTCTAGTCTGCTGTTAGGTCTCTGTATAATATTTTTTATTTCAGTCAGTGTATGTTTAATTTCTAGTTGGTCCTTTTCTATCTCTAGTTGGTTCTTTTTCATCTCCTCTTGGGTCTTGCTAACTTTATCCATCTTTTCTAGGATATTCTTGAAAGACCTTATAAGCTTAGTATTGAACTCTATATCCAGTCGTTTGTTTTCCTCCATTTTTTTTTATTTGGATCCTTTTCCTTGTCTCGGCATTTTCACTATGCTGGGAGAACTTCTGTGTTGGATTCAGCCTTATGATACCAGACTTGCAAAACTGCAAAAGCCTCTCTGTTGAGTTTGGGATGGGTGGAGTCTCAGGATTTAAGGGACCACCTTGCCTTCCAGTCTGTCCCGCCCTCTACGGCCCCTGAGTCTCATGCGAGTGGGTAATTGCTGGAGCATTCCCTGTGTGCGTACACGCGCTCCCTCCCTCTCTTCCTTTCTCCCTCCCACCCTGCCCCCCTCCTGTCTCTCTCTGGCAGTGCCTCTAGACTGCGGCCTGTCCGGCTCCCCTGTGCACAGGGATCATATGAATCTGGGTCCCCAGGACTTCGCCCGAAACTGGGGCTTAGTGGAGTTAGAAGTGAGGCAGTTGGGATGCTTTGTCTCCCACCCTCTCGTGAAAGCCAGCAGCACAATCAGCAGTCGGTCTTCTGCATGCAGTGTTGTGCGTGCCACCTGACTTCTGCCGTCCTGCGACTCCCCCAAATTTCCATGCACTTCTCCCTTTTCACAGTCCAAACTCTCCCCGTATGAGTTTCGGCTGGACCTGGGGTTTAGTGATGTAGGATAAGGGGTTCAATGCCGTTGGGAGTCTCTGTTTCCCTCCCGCCAGAGAAAGCCAGCCAGGTACTCTGGCACCCGCTCTCTCCGCATGCGTGTCTCCACACCTCAGCTTTTTGCAGCTCCTCTGGGTCTCCGTGAGCCCCTCTCTTTCCCTTTAGTCGTAGAACTTCCACTCAGCCAGCTTACCTGTGGTTCTGGATGATATCCGTTCTGTCTTTTAGTTGTAGTTTTGAAATTGTTGTGCGAGGCAGCAGTGTAGGTGTTTACCTATTCCGCCATCTTGGTTCCTATTCTGACCATGTCTTTTCCATGTCTTCCACCTCAGCCTCTCTTCAGACAACTCTAGTCCCTACTGCCCTCTCTCCACAGAAGCCTCAGGTCAGTGCATGCAAACAAAATCCTGTGTCCTATTTTTTGTTTTTAACAAACCAAACCAAAAAAGTGCCTTATCTTTCATTGTGTTTTATGGTCCAGAATGTGGTCTATCTTGATGAATACTCCTTGGGAAATTGAGAAGCTGATGTTGGATAAAGTAGGTGATAGATACCAGCTATTCAGTCGAACTAGGTCCTAATTGGATCTGTCCATGTATGTGTGATAAAGAGGTATTGAAGTGTTTTGAGTATGATATTGGATTCACCTATTGTTTAGTTCTGTCAGTTTTGCCTCCTATAGTTTGATGCTTTGTTCTTAGGTATGTACACATCAAGGATTGTTATGTAATACTGGACAATTAACATCTTTGTCATAGTGAAATGCTTTTATCCTTAATGACATTTCCTTGCTCTGAAATCTCTTTCTGAAATTAATATAGCTATGCCTGCTTTCTTTTGATCACTGTTACTTAGCATGGCATATCTTTTCTATTTTTTTGTTTTTAATGAAAATGTATCTTTTTAAAAATATATTTTTGTTGATTTCATAGAGGAAGAGAGAGATAGAAATATCAATGATGAGAGAGAATCATTGGTTGGCTTCCTCTTGTATCCCCCTCTTCCCCACTGGGGATCGATCCCACAACCTGGACATGTGTCCTTGACTGGAATCAAATCTTGAACCTTCTAGTTTTCAGGCTGATGATGCTTTATCTACTAAGCCAAAATAGTTAGGTCCAATTTCTTATAGAAAGTATACAGTGTGGTTTTGTTTTTTGGAGTATGATAATCTTTTTTAATTGGTGTGTTTAGGCCACTGGTATTTTAAGTTGATTGTTGGATTAGTATTTGCCACATTTGCTACTGTATCCTATTTTCCATTGCTTCTTCCAATTTTTGTCTTGTAATTTTTGTTTTCTGCCTTTTATGGTTTTAAATGAGCATCTATCTTATCTAATAAAAGATAACCGTCACTCTGCTACGCCCACAAGCCACACCACAAGCCAATCAGGAGCCATTACGCAAATTGACCCTAACCAAGATAGCTGTAGCCATAGAGAGAGCAGGAAGGAGGTTTGGGTTTCTCCAGCAATGGAGGAAGCCAAGCTTTCCACACACCCTGGCTGGCCCAGGCCTCCACTCAAGGCTATGAAGTTTCAATTATAGAAGACAAATAAATCCCAACAGAAATGGCTGCTGCCACAGAGCAAGCAGGAGGCTAGGCTCTGCTCCAGGCTACAAAGTTTCAATTGTAGAAGATAAATAAATCCCAGATACCAGAGTCTCTGCTTGGGATGCCCGGGGAGGGGGGACATAGCCAGCCTGCAAACCACCGCAGGACCCTCGCCCAAGCCACTCCATGCCCCAAGAGAACACTCACCCTGATCTAGGACACCTTTCAGTGCAAACCAATTGACGCCCCCATCCCTCATATACCAGGCCTCTGTCCTACCTAATAAGAGCAATATGCAGATTGACCATCACTCCCAACACACAAGATGCCCCATGTGGACACAAGATGGCCTTCACCAGATGGCCAGTAGGTGAGGGCAGTTGGAAGGGATCAGGCCTGCAAGGGAGGGCAGTTGTAGGCGATCAGGCCAGCAAGGGGGGGGGGCAGTTGGAAGGGTCCAGGCCTGCAAGGGAGGGCAGTTGGGGGTGATCAAGCCTGCAGTGGAGGGCAGTTAGGGGTGACCACGTTGGCAGAGGAGAGAAGTCGCGGGTGATAGGGACTGGCAGTGGGTGGGTGCAGGGCTGGTGTGGGCACCAGGTGCAAGCACTGGGCAGGACCATTGTGCTCAGGAGCAATGAATTTTCAGTAACCACCAGAGGCTTGCCCCATGACAGTGACCAGTGCCCTGCTTTGGTCTGGCAACCCCACTCACCTGCTTCACCATCCCATGGCAGCCAACATCCTCCATGTTCCACGTGTGCCCCCTGGTGGTTAGTGCATGTCATAGCGACCAATTTAGTTCTGCTGTTTGGTCTATTTGCATATTTGGGTTTTATATATAGATAGATAGATAGATAGATAGATAGATAGATAGAGGCTGTACCAATTTGTAATTTCACTTTTTCAATAGTCCATGAGCACTTGGTGTTTGTTGATTTATTGATGATATTCTGATAGGTGTAAGGTGGTATCTCATTCTGGTTTTGATTTGCATTTCCCTGTTGATTGATGATTTTGAGCATCTTTTCATATGTCTGTTGGCCATCTGTATGTCGTCTTTGGGAAAAAAGTTTCTTCAGGTCCTCTGTTTTTATTTTGTTTTGGTGTTCAGGTGTATAATTGGGGATTAACCTCATTGGATGTATCACTTGTGAATATTTTCCTTTCCCATTTAGTGGGTTGTCTTTTTGTTTTGTTAATGGTTTCCTTTCATCTTCAAAAACTTTTTTAGTTTATTTTTTCTTTTGTTTACCTTACCTGAGGAAACATATTTAACAAATACTGCAAAGAGTGATGTGAAAGAGTTTACTGCCTATATTTTCTTCAAGGAGTCCTGTGGTTTCAGATATTACATTGAAGTCTTTAATCCATTTTTAGTTTATACTTGTATATGTTGTAAGAAAGTGCTCTAGTTTCATTTTTTTTTTTTGCATGTATTTGTCCAGTTTTCCCAATACCATTTGTTGGAGAGACTAATCTTAACCCCATTGTATTTTCTTGCCTCCATTGCCATAGATTACTGATGATATAAGTGTGGGTTTATTTCTGGGATATTCTGTTCCATTGATATATGTGTCTGTTTTTATGCTAGTACCATGCTATTTTTTATTACTGTAGGCTTACAATATCGGGTAGCATGATATCCAACTTTATCCTTCTTTCTCAATATTACTTAGGTTATCAAGGTCTTTTGAGATGCCATATAAATTTTAGGATTATTTGTTCTAGTTCTGTGAAAATTTCATTGGTATTTTTTATAATTATTATTTCTTTACTGATTTTAGATAGGAAGGGAGAAAGATAGAAACATCAATGAGAGAGAATCACTGATTAGCTGCCTCCTGCATGCCTCCCACCGGGGACCAAGCCCACAACCCAGACATGTACCCTCAGTCGTAATCGAACCTGGGACCCTTCAGTATGCAGGCTAATACTCTGTCCACTGAGCCAAGCCGGCTACTGCCATTTGTATTTTGATAGGGATGGCATTGAAACTAATAGATTGCTTTGGGCAGTATGGACATTTTAATGATGTTAATTCTTCCCATCTCTGAGCACAATTGGTTTCTGAATTTCTCTTTCTAATAGTGTTGTTACTAGTATATAAAGAGGCAACTGATTTCTGAATATTAATTTTATTTCCTTCACTGAATTAATGTAGTTTTAATAGGCTTCTTTGGGTGGATTCTTTAGGTCTCTCTCTATATAGAATCATGTCATCTGAAGAAGTTTTACTTTTTCCTTTCCAAATTCAATGCCTTTTCTGTCTTTTTCTTGTTTGATTTCTATGACTAGAACTTCCAGTACTGTGTTGAATAAAAGTGGTGAAAGTGTTCCTTTTTTCATTTTTCTTTTCCCTTTTCTTAATGAAGATGCTTTTTTTAAATACAATTTTTATTCTTCGTTTTGTTTCTGTGGTGTATCATACTAATTTGTGGATATTGAATCAGCCTTTCATCCTAGAAATAAATCCCACTTGATCATGGGGTATGGCTATCTTTTTAATTAATTGTGAATTTGTTTTGCTAATATTTTGTTGAGGATTTTTGCATCTGTGCTCATCAGGGATATTGGCCTATATTTTTTGTAGTGTTTTTGTCTAGTTTTGATATCAGGGTAATGTGGGCCTCAAAAGTGAATTTTGGAGCTTTCACTATTCAGTTTCTTGGAACAGTTTGAGGAAGATAGGTATTAATTTTTATTTGAATGTTTGGTAAAATTCACTTGTGAAGCTATCTGGATCAGGAATTTTATTGGGAAGTGTTTTTGATTACTTATGTGATTTTTTTCTTTATTGATTAAGGTATTACAAATGTGTTCTTATTACCCCATTGTCCCTTCAAATCCCCAGTCCTGCCCTCATACTCATTGCCTGTTGTCTACGTTCATTGCTATTTATGTGATTTTGCTATTAGTTATTGGTCTGTTCAGTTTTTTTGTTTCTTCTTGACTCAGTCTTGGAAGATTGTATGTTTCTAGGAATTTATCCATTTCTTTCAGGTTGTTCATTTCGTTGGCATATATAATTGTTTATAGTATTACCTTATAACCCTTTGCTTTTTTTTGTGATATTGTCACTTTTATTCATTTATGATTTTTTTTATTTGGGCCTCCTTTTTTTTTCTAGATGAGTTTGGATAAAGTTTTATCAATGCTGTTCATCTTTTCAAAGACCCTGCTTTTTGTTTCCTTGATCTTTTTTTGTTTTGTTTGTTTGTTTATTTATACTATTGCATTTACTTTTGCCCTAAAATTATTTCGTTCTTTCTACTCACTTTTAGGTTTAACATTCTTTGTCCAGCTCCTTTAGGTGAAAGTTTAGATAGAATACTTGAGAATTTTTTGTTTCTTTAGGTAGGCCTGTATTACTATAAATTTTTCCTCAGGACTCTTTGGCTGTATCCCATTGATTTTTGGGTCATTGTGTTTTTAGTTTTCTTCTTGTAATGGATTTCTAGTTTCATACCATTGTGATGAAAAAATTTGCTTAATGTGACTTTAGTCTCTAAATTTATTGAGACTTGTTTTGTAGCCAAATATATGGTCTGTCCTGAAAAATTTTCCACTTGTGCTTGAAAAGAATGTATGTTTTGCTTTTGGGTGAAATGTCCTAATAGTCATTTTAAGGCTACTGTTTCCTTGTTGATTTTCTTTCTTGATGATGTATTTATTGATATCAATGGAAAATTCCCCTATTATTATAATAGAGGCCTGGTGCATGAAATTCAGGCACGGGGGTGTGTGTCCTTCAGCCCAGCCTGCACCCTTCTCCAGTCTGGGACCCCTTGAGGGATGTCCCACTGCCCGTTTAGGCCCAATCCCAACTGCTCGTCTGCCTGCCTTCCTGGTTGCCCCTAACCGCTTCTGCCTGCCAGCCTGTCACCCCCTAACCACTCCCCTGCCAGCCTGATTGATGCCTAACTACTCCCCTGCCAGCCTGTTTGCCCCTAACTGCCTTCCCCTGTAGGTTTGGTCACCTCTAACTGCCCTCCCCTGCAGACCTGGTCCCTCCCAATTACCCTCTCCTGCTGGCCATTTTGTGGTGGCCATCTTGTGTCCACATGGGGGCAACAATCTTGTATGTTAGAGTGATGGTCAATTTGCATATTATTCTTTTATAGGATTAGATAGGCTAGAAGCCTGTTGCTCAGGTGGGGGCCAGCTAGTTTGCCCTAAAGGGTGTCCCGGATCAGGGTGGGGGTTCCCTTGGAGTGAGGGGCAGCCTGGGTGAGGGGCCTGTGGTGGTTTGCAGGCTGGCCACACCTCCCAGAGACCCAAGCTGAGGCCCTGTTATCTGGGATTTATTTATCTTCTATAATTGAAACTTTGTAACCTTAAGCAGAGGCCAAGGCAGTCTAGGGCTGCGGGAACTTGGCTTCCTCCTTCACTGGGGGCAACTCAAGCCTCCTGCTCTCTCCAGCTCCATGGCTTCTGCCATTTTTGTTGGGATTTATTTATCTTTTGTAATTGAAACTTTGTACCCTTAAGCAGAGGCCAAGGCAGGTGAGGACAGGAGGAAAGCTTGGCTTCCTCCTTTGCTGGGTAAACCCAAGCCTCCTGTTCTCTCTGTGTCTGCAGTCATCTTGGTTGGGTTAATTTGCATACTCACTCCTGATCGGCTGCTGGGTGTGGCTTGTGGGTGTAGTGTAAGTGCTGTCAATTTGCATAGTACTCTTTTATTAGATAGGACTAGAGGCCCTATACGAAAAGATTCATGCAAGAATAGGCCTTCCTTCCCCTAGCTGCTTGCACTGCCTTTGCTCCAGCCTGAAGCCACCTTTCCACCTTTTCTCCAGCCAGAGCTGCCTTCCGCCTCTTACCTGTCATGTTAATTTGCATATTCCCTCCTTATTGGCTGTGGGTGAACTCTGCCATCTTTGTCTCGGAGTAACGGTCATTTTGCATTTTCCATCTTTATTAGATAGGATTTCTGTCAATCTCCTTTCTGTTCATCAGTATGTAATTGCTTTATGTATTTATGTGCCTCCTATGTTAGGTATGTAGATGTTTACAAAGGTTAAATTGTTGGATTGATCTCTTTATCATTATGAAATGTCTTTTTTTGTCCCTTGTTATATTAAAGTCCATTTTGTCAGAAATAAGTAGTTACCCCAGGTTATTTTTTCATTTCTATTTTTATGCAATATCATTTTTCTTCCATTCAGCCTGTATGTGACCTTCGATCTGAAGAGGATCTCTTGTAGGCAGCATATGTACATGTCTTGTTGTTGTTTTTTAACCTATCCAGCCACTCTATGTCTTTTGAGTGGAGCATTTAGTCCATTTACATTTAAAGAAGTTATTGCCATTTTATTGTTTTCTGATTGTTGTCTTTTTTTATTTTCTTACTCTTTTTTTGTAAGTGTTGTGTGACTTTCTGTAGTGTTGTGTTTGGATTCTTTTCTATTTCTTTTGTATACTCTTATAGAATTTTAGTTTGTGGTTACATATGTTTCATATATACCCAGTTATGTTTGAATACATTCTAGAATCAATACAATTTTATTCAACCTTTATATGTTTATGTATTTGTCATTATTTTTACCTATTTTCTGTGTGTGCTTATGTATATACTTTAATTTATTGTTGAAATTACCCATGGTCTTCCAACTTTTATCTTGCCTTTTTAAAATCTTTATTTTTGAGAGTATTACAGATGCCTGACTCCTCCTCCCCCTCAATTACTTCCTCCACCTGGTTCTCACCCCAGGCCTTCACTGCCCTATTGTCTGTTTCCATGGGTAATGTACATCTATACTAATAAAAGCCCACGCATCATCACAAGATGGCTGCCACAAGTTGGCCGGCAGGGGAGAGCAGTTGGGTGTGATCAGACCTGCAGGAGAGTGGTTAGAAAGTGATCAGGCTGACAGGCAGAAGCGATTAGGGGCAATCAGGCAGGCAGACAGGTGAGCAGTTAGGAGCCAGCAATCCTGGCCTATTGCCAGTTTAGGCCTGATCCTGCAGGGGTCCCAGATTGGAGAGGGTGCAGGCTGGGCTGAGGGACACCCTTCCAGTTCATGAATTAAATGCAGTGGGCCTCTAGTATGCATATCAATTCTTTGGTTAATCTCTACCCTCCTCCTCCCGCCCACCTTCCCTCTTAAGATTCCTCAGTCTGTTCCATGTTTCCATGCGTCTGGTTCTTTTTTTTAAAATACTTTTTTTATTGATTTTAGAGAGGAGGGGAGAGGAAGAGAGAGATAAGAACATTATTGACGAGAGAGAATCATTTATTGGCTGTCCCCTACAAGTCCCCTGCTGGGGATCAAGACCCCAACCCCAGCACATACCCTTGACTGGAATCTAACCTGGGACCCTTAGTCACAGGCTGACGCTCTATTCACCGAGCCAAATGGCTTAGGGTGCTTCTGGTTCTATTTTGTCAATTTATTTTGTTCATTAGATTCCTCGTTCGTTTATTTTGATTTTTAAGTTCAATTGTTGATAGATATGTTTTTATTGCCATTTTATTGTTCATATTTTTTATCCTTTTTCTTTTTCTTAGGAATAACCTTCAACATTTCATGTAATACTGGTCTGGTGGTAATGAACACCTTTAGCTTTTTCTTTTCTGAGAAGATCTTTATCTGACCTTTAATTCTAAATGATAGCTTTGCTGGATTGAGTAATCTTAGTTCTTGCTTTTTATCACTTTGAATATTTCTTGCCACTTCCTTTTGGCCTGAATAATTTTTGTTGAGAAATTAGCTGATAGTCTTATGGGTGCTCCTTTGTAGGTAATTAACTGTTTTTCTCTTGGTGCTTTTAAGATTCTCTCTTTGTCTTTAGCCTTTGGCATTTTAATTATGATGTATCTTGGCGCCTCTTTGAGTTCCTCTTTTTTGGAACTCTCTTTGCTTCCTGGACTTACAAGTCTATTTCTTTCATCAAGTAGGTGAAGTTTTCTGTCATTATTTATTTAAATAAGTTCTCAATATTTTGATGTCTCTCTTCTCTGGCACCCCCATAAAGCTAATGTTGGTATGCTTAAAGTTGTCTGAGTGGTTCCTTACACTATCTTTATATTTTTGGATTCTTTTGATCTTCGGATTAGGTGTTTTGTGCTTCCTCATATTCCAAATTGTTGATTTGATTCTTGGAGTCCTCTACTCTACTGTTACATCCCTGTAAATAATTCTTTATTTCAGTTAGTGCATGCTTAATTTCTGGCTGGTCCTTTTTCATGTCTTTGGCATTCTCATTAAGATCCTTGAAAGTCTCACTAAGTCCCTTGAAGCTCTCATTACTAGTAAGTTCCTTGAGCAACCATATAATCATAGTTTTGAACTTTTTACCTAATAGTTTGCTTACTTCCATTCATTTAGTTCTTTTCCTGGAGATTTCTTATGTTCTTTCACTTGTGACATGTTTCTTAATTTTGGCTGCTTCTCTGTGTTTTTTTAATGTATTGGGTAGAGCTGCTGTATCTCCTGGACTTGGTAAGAGTAGCCTTGTGTACTAGGTGTCCTACAGGGCCCAGTAGCTGAGCCTCTCCTCATCTGAGCTGGGCACTCTATGTGTGCCCCTGTGTGGGCTGTGGGCACTGTCTTGTAGTTGAGCCTTAATTGTTGTTGGTGTCACTGGGAGGAATTGACTTCTGGGCTCATTGGCTGTGAGGACCAGGTGGGAATACAGTGGAAGAGCAGCTCTGCAGGAGATATCCCTAAGGGAGCAGGACTTGCTTTAGTGGGGCTTTGGTGCTCACTGAGTCTGCCCTTTGAGTGTGTGACTTATGGATGTGTTAGAGTTGTAATTTGGTCTGGTCTGAAGCTGTCCACTGGGTGCACTGGCTCTAGGGCTTCCTGGGAGGTGTGCAAAGTTAGCCACTGCCTGGGGCCACCTGGCAGGAACTACAGAGAGATCTGCAGGTTCCTCCTATCTGTATCAGGTTTAGAAGTGTCCAGGTGAGGCCTAGCTGAAGTAAGGTAAGCTGGGTCTTGGGCCTTTTATTGGTAGTTTGGAGCACGCTGGCACCAGCTGCAGCTAATTTGAGAGATTTTAGCAAAGTCTGAAGCCTGAGCTAGGACAGGCCATTTATATGAAAAAGCTGCTACAAACAGCTTGGGTGAGGCTGCAAATTGTGGGGGAGGATGGTGGTGGTGGTGATGGTGGTGTTAAATCACCATACCAGGGCAAACAGTGTGAGCTGGATTGAGGAAGACTCAGAATATTGTGCCTATCAGTCAGCTCTGTGGCAGGGAGGTCTCAGAATAGGAGCAATGACTTCTGCAAGCACTTTTGTCTGGGGGATAGCTGCCCCTAAGTTCTTGCCCTGTTGCCAGACAATTTATTTCCTCCCTGTATATTTCCTGGATCTTTTCAGGCTGCTGCTCCAGTGCTGGAGCTCAGAGGCAGAGTGTCTAAGTCTGTGTGCTGGCCCTTTAAATGGAACTGCTGGGACTCTGTCAGCCTCTGTGTCACTCAGCCACAACCCCTGCTAGTTTTTGCAGCTTGAAGTTACAGGAACTTTTCTTCCCAGCACTGAATCCCTGGGCTGGGGGCTGGTGTGGGGCTGGAACCCCTTGTTCCTCACAGGAGGCCTCTGCAGCCATCATATCCTTCCTGATTAAAAGAAGATAATGTCTTCGCCCCTTCTACCAGCCATTGTTTTTCCTTTATTTCTCTAGTTGTAGGACTTCCTTTTAACCAGATTTCAGGTGATTCTGAATTATGTTTATTCTGTATTTTAGTTGTAATTTTGATGTGGTTGTGGGAGTGTGTATCGCATTTACCTATGCTGCCATTTTGGTTTCCTCCCTTCTTTTTGCCTTTCAACCTTTGTACTAGGTTTGTAATTGGTTAATCCACTGCGTTTACTAAGTGTTGCCCTTTGTTGGAATTTTTTTTTCATTGATTCTAAAGAAAAGGGAAGACGGCGGCGGGGAGAGAAATATTGATGTGAAAGAGAAACATCAATCAGCCACCTCTCGTATAGGTCCCAAATGGGATAGAACCTAAAACCTGGGTATATGCCCTGACTGGACTTGAACCCACAAGAAAAATACATGACCTGAAAATTTTAAAAAAATTACTAAATGTAATTAATAGCAGATTAGATTCCACAGATAAAAAGTATCCAAAATGGAATACCACCTCCATCATCAACAACAACAAAAAACAACTGGGAAAATGAATAGCCTCAGCGATCTGTTGGACACATAACATAAATGAAACTGGACTTCACAAAAGAGAGAACAGAGGGGTAAACAAAAAAACAATCTGAAACATATAACCGCAGAAATTTTCCAGATGTGGTAAGTATATTAGTACAAGGATATAGCTTAAAGTAAGATGAAAACAAAAACAAAAATAATAAGGAAAATGGTGCCAGGGTACATCCTAATGAAATTTCTGAAAACTACCAACAAAGTATTTTTAAAACTGCCAAAGAATAATAGATATTAAAAATAGAAAAACAAAATACTAATTCCAGATTTGTTGTCAGAAACCAGGTAAGCCAAAAGACAGTGCACTAAGTCTTTAAGGTGCTGCTGAAAAAAACAGCATCCTATCTGTGAACTCAGCATACCATATTCAGCAAATACCTTCTAACTGCACGACCCTTTGGTTCATGGGATGGCACACCAGCCACTACTGAACCACCCCATCCAGAGCTTTTGTGTGTGTGTGTTTAAAGTTGATTTTAGAGATAGAGGAAGGGAGAGGAATAGAGAGGTGGGAACATCCATGTGAATAAACATTGATCGGCTGCCTCCTTCATGCCCCTACTGGGGATCAAGTCTGCAACCCAGGCATATGTTCTGATTGGGAAATGAATCAGTGACACTCAACCATTGAGTCACACCACCTGGGCCTTTATATTTTTATTCCTCTTTTTGGTCGTTTTTACTTAAAGATGTCCCTCTAACATTTTTTGTAATACTGATTTAGTGATGATGAATTCTTTGCTTATTCTTATCTGGGAAACTATCTCATTTGATTCTAAATGACAGCCTTGCTATAGTAACCTTGGATATAGGTCTTGGCAATTAGTCACTTTGAATATTTCATACCATTTCCTTATGTCCTGCCAAATTTCTGTTGAAAAAATCAGTATATAGTCTTTTTTAAATTTTTTTATTAGAGGCCCATTGCAGGAAGATTCCTGCAAGAATAGAGCTTCCTGTGGCGGTCCCTTCTGCCCCGCCTGCTTCCCTTCTATCTCCGCTGTCCCGCCTGCTTTCCTCCCACCTCTGCCATCTCGCTTGCTTGCTCCTCCTCAGCTTCCCTCCCTGCTGCAGCACTTGGCTTCCTTTTACGCTGTATTCAGTTTCACTCTGCACTGGGATATACAAATTGACCACCATCTTGGTTGGGTTAATTTGCATACTTGCTCCTGATTGGCTGGTGGGTGTAGCAGAGGTATGGCCAATATGCATGTTTCTCTTTTATTATGTAGGATATTGATTGATTTCAGAGAGGAAGGGAGAGAGAGAGAGAAACATCAATGATGAGAATCATTGATCACCTACCTCCTGCTGCCCCCCTCTGAGTATCGAGCCTGCAACCCAGGCATATGCCCTTGGCCAGAATTGAACCTGGGACCCTTTAGTCCGCAGGCTGATGCTCTATCCAGTGAGCCAAGCCAGCTAGGGCAGTATATAGTCTTCTGGGAGTTCTCTTGTATGTATCTGTTTTTCTCTTGCTACTTTTAAGAGTCTCTATATCATTAACTTTTGGCATTTTAACTATGAGGTGTCTTGGTGTGTAACACTTTGGGTTCATCTTGTTTGGATCTCTCTCTGCTTCTTGGACTTGTATGTCTATTTCTTTCATCAAGTTAGGGAAGTTTTCTGTTGTTATTTCCTTTAGATTTATATTCTATCCCTTCTCTCTTCTCCTTCTGGGACCCCTATTATGTGAATGTTGGTATATTGGATGTTCTCCCACAGGTCTGTTAAAATTTTCCTCATTTGTTAAATTTTTCTTTTTGGTATTTCTATTAAGCGTTTTCTGCTTCTTTTTCTTTCAAATCATTGATTTGATCATTTGCTTCATCTAATGTAATACTGATTCCTTCTAGTACAGTGGTACCTTGAGATACGAGTTTAATTCGTTCTGTAACCTTGAGGCGTGGGAAACTATGAGACGCTTGAGTCGCGGTAAACTGCTGGGTTGTGTGCAGCCAGCCGATCCTCACGATTACTCCTATCTCAAATGTTGCTCGTATTTCAAAGCAAAAATCACTCGCTCGACAGCTCGTATCTCAAAAATCTCGTATGTTAGGGCACTTGTATCTCGAGGTACCACTGTATAGTCTTAATTCAGTAATTGCATTTTTTTGACCTTTTAAATGATTTTTATCTCCCTTTTTATTCTTCCTATCTCTTTGTTGAAGTTCTCACTGAGTTGATCTGTAATTCTTAGTTCATTGGGCATTCTCATAATCATTGTTTTGAACACTGTATCTATTAAATTGCTTGGTTTCCATTTTTCTTGAGTTTTGTTCTATTCTTTCATTTGGGCCATGTTTTTTGTTTCCTCATGTTGCCTGACTTGTGTGATTGTTTCTATGTAGTAGGTAGATCTGCTTTGTTTTGGTAGAGTGGCCTTATGTAGTAGGTGCTTAATGAGGCTTGGTGGCACAGTCTCCCTGATCACCTGAGCCTCATGCTCAAGGAGTATCCCTTGTGTGGGTTGTGTTGACCCTCAAGCTGACTGGTTGTGAGGGCTGACTGTGACTGCGGAGGACAAGCTATTGTGCAGGGGCTGACCCCATGCAGTGGGAGTTGCTGTAGTGCGGCTCTGGTGTCACCTGAGTCAACCCTTGCATTTTTTTAACCTGGGAGACTGGTGCTCTGGTGTGGTCTGAAGCTGGCCACCAGGTGTGTTGGTTCTGGAGCTTCGTGGGAAGGGCTCCAGTGCAGGCCAAGTTCAGCTGCCGATTGTGCTGTGTTACATTGTAAACTGAAGCCAGTAGGCATTGATGCTGGGCTTGGGAACCTTTGGAAGGCCCCATGATGCCAGCTGAGGATTGCTGTTACTAGTGCTGGACTTGTCTCTTTATTGAAGCTGCGTTCCAGTTCAAGACTGGTTTCTGCTTATTCCAGGCTTGGGATCAGCTAATGGGAGTTACCATGCAAGTTGAGACCAGTTGCCACTCGTGCTCAGCTTGGGTCCATTTAGCAAGAACTGTAAGGTACGCTGAGGCCGGCTGCTGTTTGTGGTTTGTGCATCTTGAATTTGGGGAGTCTGTAGCACAACTCCAGGTGAGCTGCTGGTGTGGAGCAGCCACTGGAAGAAGCTAGCGTCAGAGCTGGGTGGTCTCTGGGGAATCACCAGGTGGGGGCAGCAGTATTAGCCAGGTTAATCCAGAGTAGATTTGATTCTCCCTTGCACTGGGCTGGTTGAAAGGAAGGAAAGCTCAGTTAAGGGAGTGAAGGTGTGGCCTGCTAGCACTTTAGTTCTCTTCCCCTTCCCAGGGAGTTGCCCTGACCCCTCCAGCCCTTACCTAAAGTTAGTAAATTCAGGTTCTCCTCATGTGTCTCTGGTACTTCTTTAGCTGCTGCCCTTGCTGTACAGTTTAGAGTGAGAGTTTATTAGCAAGTGAGTGTGCACTGGCCCTTTAAGAATGGAGTGTGTCAGTCTCCTGCAGCACTTAGTCTCTCCCATGCCATCCTGTGCTGGTTTTCCACAGCCTGATGTCAAGCTCCTTCTTAGAGCACTGGTGTGTGGTGTAGGTCTCCAACCCCTATCTCTTGGTGGGGGACCTCTGCAGCCGTGAATACCCCTCCTGATTCTTAATCACCAGATAGTAGGTGTTGGACTTGCCCATTCTGTCTCTCCTTCCTTCCTACCAGTCTTGATGTGGTTTTGAAAAAATATATTTTTAGTTATAGAACTTGTGTTCAGCTAGTCTTCATGTGTTTCCCAATGATGGTTGTTCTATAATGTCGTAAATTTGATGTGATTGTGGAAGCAGGTGAGCAGAGTTTACCTATTCCGCCATCTTGACTGGAAGTCTGATTTTCTGTGGTTTCAATATGATAAGCATATTATTATGTCCTTTCTTTTTTAGGGGCGAGGGGTGTCTCCTCATTTACCTTGCTTTGTGTTGTCTGAGCTTCCTGGATGTGTGGTTTGGTGCCTGATGATAATTTGGGGGAATCATGAATCATTATTGCTCTAAATATTTTTTGGTTCCTCTTATTTTTCTGGCATTTTTATTGTGCATATGTTACACTCTTTGTTACTGTCCCATAGTTCTTGGATATTGTTTTGTTTTGTTTTCCCGCCTGTGCCTTTTTTGTTTGCTTTTCAGACTTGGAAGTTTCTGTTGACATATTCTCAAGCTCAGAGATTATTTCCTCATCAGTGTTCAGTGTACTGAGTCCATCAAAGACATTCTTCATTTTTGTTAGATGCTTTTGATCTCTACCATGGCCTTTTAATTTTTTTGTATAATCTTTATCTCACCTGTTCTTCATGCTGTCTACTTTTTCATTAGAGCCTTTACCATATTATTTATAGTTATGTTAAATTTCTAGTCTGATAATTCAATTTTTGCCATATCTAAGTCTGCTTCAGATGCCTGCTCTGTCTCTTCAAATTGTGCTTTTTGCCTTTTAATATGCCTAAAAAATTATTTGTAAGCCAGACATGATATATGGGATAAAGGAACTCCAGTGAATGGGCATTTAGTGAGGTGGTGGTGAGGTGTAGCTAATGGGGAAGAAATACATTCTGTAGCACTGTGATTAGGTCTCTGTCTTTCAGTGAGTCTGTTTCACTGGGCTGTGACCTTCACAAGTGCTTCTCTGTATCCTCCCCCTTATGTGAGACAGGACTGCATGGGGGCAAGAGAGAGTTGGATATTTCCCTTTCTTCAGGTCAGTTAGGCTGTGATAAAATAGTTTCTTTTGAGAGCAGGCCCAGTTTAGAACAGAATGTTATGGTATATTTCAAAGGAGGTACTTTTCCCCTCCCTCTGCTAGAAGCAGGAGGGGATTTTTCAATGATCTTCACTGTGAGAACCTGATAGATCCTGGAGATAAAACTCAAAAAAATGTGGAGCTCCCACTACCCTCTCCCCTCCATCTCTACCATGACTGTATTTCCCTGTAGTTTTTACCTTTTAGACTTTTATACACTGAGCCTCCAGCAGCTGGTCAATTACTATTTGGGATTTCCTTCCCCAGCACTGGTTCCCTGGAGGCGGCTGCTGAATGAGTTGTGAATCTGTGTATTTGCTTGTCCTTTTTTCTAGTTTTGGAATCAACAATTTGCTCTGTGACCTGACTTTTGTGACCATTGTATGAAGAGTTGTTGATTTTACAGCATTTTCAGCTCTTGTTAAGACTGAGTAATGACTTCTAAGCTCTTAACATACTGTACTGGAAACAAGAAGTTTCCTCTGTTCTTTTTAATTTCAAGAACTTTTGTTTTCCCTTTTCATGGCTTCTTATTCCCATTTATGACAGGAGTATCTTCAGTTCCTTGAGAATGCCAATTCTTTCATTTATCTTTGTAGTTTTTGGACGATTTTGTGAACAGTGGTGTTACTTGTTTCCATCTTTTTTTTTAATTTAATAAATCTTTATTGTTCAGGTTATTAAAATTATTCCTCTTTCCCCCCCCATACTCCCCTTCACCCAGCTCCAACCCCACCCTCTTCCTTTACCCTCCTCCCCATTGTCCTCATCCATAGGTGTATGATTTTTATCCAGTCTCTCCCTGCAACCCCTTACCCTTTCCCCCCTGAGAATTATCAGTCCACTCCCTTTCTATGCCCCTGATTATATTACATTCACTAGTTTATTCTGTTCATTAGATTTTCAATTCACTTGATTTTTAGATTCACTTGTTGATAGATATGTATTTGTTGTTCCTAATTTTTATCTTTACCTTTTTCTTCTTCTTCCTTTTCTTAAAGAGTACCTTTCAGCATTTCATATAATACTGGTTTGGTGCTGAAGAACTCCTTTAGTTTTTTCTTATCTATGAAGCTCTTTATCTGACCTTCAATTCTGAATGATAGCTTTGCTGGGTAGAGTAATCTTGGTTGTAGGTTCTTGCTATTCATCACGTTGAATATTTCTTGCCACTCCCATCTGGCCTGCATAGTTTCTGTTGAGAAATCAGCTGACAATCCTATGGGTGCTCCCTTGTAGGTAATGAACTGTTTTTCTCTTCCTGCTTTTAATATTCTCTTCTTTGTCTTTTGCTCTTGGTATTTTAATTCTGATATATCTTGGTGTAGTCCTCTTTGGATTCCTTTTATTTGGGGTTTTGTGTGCTTTCTGGACTTGTAAGTCTATCTCTTTCACCAGAGGTGGGAAGTTTTCAGTCATTATTTCTTTAAATAGGTTTTCAGTATCTTGCTCTCTCTGTTCTTCTGGCACTCCCACCATTCTGATGTTGGTACGCTCGAAGTTGTCCCAGAGGCTCCTTACACTATCTTCACATTTTTGGATTCTCTCTCTCTTTTTTTTTTTTTTTTTTTTTTCAAGTTGAGTGTTTTCTGCTTCTTTGTATTTCAATTTTTGACTTGATTCTTGCCTTCCTCTTGTCTGCTGTTAGGTCTCTGTATAATATTTTTTATTTCAGTCAGTGTATGTTTAATTTCTAGTTGGTCCTTTTTCATCTCCTCTTGGGTCTCGCTAAATTTATCCATCTTTTCTAGGAAATTCTTTAAAAACCTTATAACCATGGTTTTGAACTCTATATCCAGTCATTTGTTTTCCTCCATTACTTTCATTTGTGATCTGTTTCTTTGTCTTCACATTTTCATTGCTTCCCTGAGTTGGTAGAGTAGCTTTGTGTGCTAGGTATCCTATATGGCCCAGTAGCTCTGCCTCTCCAGTTACCTGAGGTGGACACTCTTGGTGCACCCCTTTGTGCACTGTGTGTACAGCCTTGTTGTAGTTAAGTCTTGATTGTTGTTGGTATCACTGAGGGGAATTGATCTCCAAGCCAATTTGTTGTGAGGATCAGCTGTGTCTATGTCCTGAGAACTTCTGAGTGGCACTCACCCTTAAGACTTGCAAGATTGCAAAAGTCTCTGTGCTGGGCTTGGATGTGGCGGAGTCTCAGGGCAGAATAGACAGCCTTGGCTTCCCATCAGCCCTACCCTACGTGGCTCCTGGGTTAAATGGTCCCTCAGTAGTCGCTGCAGCTTTCTCTGCGTGCAGTTGCATGAGTGCCTCCAGACCTCTGCCTTTTGGCTCCCCTGAGTTTCCATGTGCTCTGGGGACCCGTTAGAGTCTGGGACCTCAGGGTCTCGCCTGAAACTAGGGTTCAGTGCAGTTGGACCTGGATTTCAGAGCAGTTGGGAGGTTCCATCTTCCTCCCATTAGAGAAAGCCCGGGGCATAATCAGCACTCCTCTTTGCATGCACCTCCAGACCTCTGCTTTTTACAGCTCCCCTAAGTTTCTGTGCACTCCTCCCTTTTCATGACAGTCCAGACTCCCCCTGTATGAGTCTTGCCCGAAACTGGGGTTCAGTGTAGTCGGGAGTTTCCATCTCCCTTCTGCTAGAGGAAGCCAGCCAGGCCCTCCGCCGCCCATCCTCTCCACGTGCGTGTCTGCGTACTTCAGCTTTTTACAGCTCCTCTGAGTCTTCGTGAGCCTCTCTCTTTCCTTCTGGTTGTAGAATTTCCACTCAGCCAGCTTTCCTGTGGTTCTGGATGGTGTTTGTTCTTTTAGCTGTGGTTTTGAAATGGTGGCGAGGCAGCAGTCCCTCTTTTCTGAGTTTATGGTGAAAAGTCCTTTTTTTTTTAATTTGTATTCTTGATACTTAGTGTAAATTTTAGTCTATATAGTAAGTACTGCTTTTGCTATATTCCACAGATTGGATAGATTGTGTTTTCATTTTTTAAAAAATTCAGAATATTTGAATTTTTATTGTGATTTTGTGATTGAGCCTTGGAATTTTTTTTTTAAGAAGATTAATTTTCAACACTGGGGTCTTTCCAAATTTCTAGTTTAATTCTGATGTGGTCAAAAAATAAGCTTCATATGATTTCAAGTTATAATGTATATATTGAGAATTTACATTTTTTTGTAGCATATGGTGCATCTGAGTTAATATCATATGAACTTGGGGGGAAAAATGAGTATTTTGCCATTATTGGGTTAGTACTTATAAATGGGAAACTAACTCAAATTGAATGCTTGTGGTGTTCATGTCTTCTATATCCTTTCTGATTTTCTACTCATTGTTATATTAATTACTGGGATGAAAGAGTTTAACTCTCTAAGTATGGCATGTCAACTTTTTTGTAAATTTTGTCATTTTTTGCCTTATATATTTCAGTAGTTTATAATTAGATTCTAAACACATTAAAATTGTTATGGTTTCTTGAATAATTTATCATTTTTTGTTAGTGTTAATCCTCTCTCAAGGATATTTTTTCTATTGATTTTCTAGAGAGAGTGGAAGGGAGAGAGGGAAAGAAACATTGATGTGAGAGACATCAGTTGTTGCCTCCTGCATGCTCCTCGACCAGGATGGGGATACAACCTGTGAGACACTTCTGTGCATGAGCTACTGCCCTAACCACTGAGCCACTGGCCAGGGCTGACCCTTTTTATCATTTTGAAATAACCTGAACTTAATTTGTCTGATATTAATTATCTCTTTTTAATATGATCTCAATTGGTGCATTTACCTATGTCCCTTTAATATGTTATCAATGCTGGGGGTTGAAAGGTATTTGCTGAATATGGTATGCTGAGTTCATAGGATGCTGTTTTTTTCAGCAGCACCTTAAAGATTTATTGCACTGTCTTCTGGCTTACCTGGTTTCTGACAACAAATCTGGAATTAGTCTTTTCTGTTTTTAATAACTATTATTCTTTAGCAGTTTTAAAAATACTTTGTTGGTGGTTTTCAGAAATTTGATTAGGATGTGCCCTGGCACTGTTTTCCTTGTTATTTTTGTTTTTGTTTTTATCTTACTTTAAGCTATACCCTTGTACTAATATACTTACCCCATCTGGAAAATTTCTGTGGTTATATATTTCAGATTTGGTTTTTTGTTTACCCCTCTGTCCTCTCTTTCGTGAAGTCCAGTTTCATTTATGTTATGTGTCCAACAGATCGCTGAGGCTATTCATTTTCCCAGTTGTTTTTTGTTGGTGGTGGTGGTGATGATGGGATGGTGTTCCATTTTGGATACTTTTTATCTGTGGAGTCTAATCTGCTATTAATCACATTCAGTAATTTTTAAAAATTTTCCTAGTTTTATTTTTCCCTGCTATTTTTCTATTTTAAGTGTTTGTGTTTTGTAGTTTTTTTATTTAAAATATTTCTATTAATTTTTAGAGAGGAAGGGGAGAGAGAGAGATCAAGTGAAAGAGGAACATCAAATCGGCTGTCTCTTGCTCGCCCTGAGGATCGACTGGACATGTGCCCTGACTAGGAAACTAACCTGTGTCCTTTCAGTGCATGGGATGACATCCAATTAACTGACCCACACCAGCCAGAGCAGGTGTTTGTGTCTTTTAGATATTTGAGCATATTTATTATAGTTCTTTTCACCTCTTTGCCTGCTAATTACACTATTTTGGTCATAACCTGCTTGGTTAAATGGTTACAGTTTGCCACTCTCATCTGTCCAGTAGTTTTTTCCTGTGGCATTAGACCTTTGAAATTTGTTGTGGAGGGTTCTGTTTTTGTTGTTGTCTGTTGGTTAATACTGGAGTTTGTTTTCAAAGGGTGGATCTGTAGCAACTCTTTTTCTTAAGGATTCTACAGACTTCCTGTTAAGGGCCACCTTTTTTGTTTTTTGCTGATAGCTCCAAGTATTCAGAGATGCAGGCAGATGGACTTAGAACCTTCATGCCTTTGCTAATATCTGTCTTATTTCTTTTTTTTAATCCTCACCCCAGGATATTTTTCCCATTGATTTCCTTTTTTTTTTAAAGAGAGGGGGAAGAGAGAGAAACATTGACTGGTTGCGTCCACCATGCATTCTAATCAAGGCTGAGGTATATGCCCTTGACCAGACATCAAACCCAAGACCTTTGGGTCCACGGGCAAATACTCTAAACACTAAGCAAAACTGCCCAGGGCACAGGTTAGTATCTTAAGGCCCTCACCCTCTTACCCTACCCCACCATGTTTGAAGCTCCTACTGAGATCTCGTTGCTAGCACTCTGCCCATAACTCCCAGCCACCTCACCTTCCCCTGCTCCAGCCTGACTTTCAAGGTAGGAAAACCACAGTGCTTTTCTTGGTTTCATATAGCATCACCCATAATTGTTTGAAATGGAGCCCAGCTCGGTGTGGGACTCTGCCAGGCTTTCTGCTCTCTGGTCCTATATTCTTTCAATATATGTGTCCAGGTGTTTCATATTTCTGTCCTGATTTTCAGTTGTTGTGTGGCAAGAAGACAAATTCTGTAACTTTTAGTACTTTATGGCTAGGATTGTCACTTCTATTTGATTTGATTTTCTTGCCCACATGATTTTGGTTTGTGTTTTATGGCTAATTTAGGGAGATGAACTAATATATTTGTATATATTCATTTTATCTTCTCAATCCCTTATATCTCCTTTATGAAAGTTCAATAAATGAATTGCTTTCTCATATATTGGCTATCTACAGTTTATTTTCATTTCATGCTTTATGTTGTAGTTTCCAAAGTTAATTTTTTTCTTGCGTTTGAGCTATTTTTCCCCTCAATTTTCATTGACTTATACTCACTTCTCTTTTAGGCCATGCTGGTGTATCTGCAAGCATGATGAAGAAAAGGACTTCCCACAAGTAAGCAATTCTGAAACTTGCTTTTAAATAGCAGGCTGTAGCCTTTGGTTCATGGGGTATGAGGTCAGTCATGTGAGGCCCTTCTCTCTTGTCTTGGCCCAGAGCAGCCAGCCTCACATAACCTTATTGGGCACTGAATCATGGAGTGGATCATATCCCTATCCACACCCTTGGCCTTGGCCTTGACCTGGCCTAAGGGTGCCTAGGTCTGTCCTTCCAACCTTTAAAATCCTCTGGGCTCTGATTTCCCCTCCAGCTTGATGGAAGCTGGACTGTTGGAAAAGGTATCACTTGTGGCAGGTTGTTGTGACCCTCTTTAGAAAGGCTGCACTTTTGGCCTGCAGTTGGGTCTTGGGTCTGGTGCTAGACAAAACATATATAGCTCATGCTGAGGGCCTGGCTAGCACATTGCCTGGCATACTCACTGCTTTATAACATTTTCAGATGAATGAAGACCTTGTAATTTAGAGAAAGTATATGCATGTTGAAAGTAATTAAATAGCCATGTATTTTTAGTGACAAATGTGTTATAAATCCCAAATTCTATAGGTACCAGACTACTGAAGCCACTTTTTTCTCTCTCAAATTGTTTTTTGTGTGTAATATAATTATGTCCAAGAAGAAATTTGAGAGACTATTATCTTAACTAATACTATCCAACTGATTATATTATTCTAGTGACCTGGTGCATGAAATTCGTGCACATTAAAAGGGATTAATTAGAGGAAATAATTTAATATTGCGGTTTGCCCTTTCTCTGTAATAGAAGTGTCAGAGATGAAATAAAATTAGTAAAATGTATATGAAAACCTTTCTCCTGTCAGAGTCTGGGGCTCACCATGGGACCCAGAGTCAAGTCCCCACCCATCCTCAAAATAGCGTGAGACCTAGACCCGGCCGCCTCCCCACCTCCCATTGGGCTAGGTCCAGACCCACCTTTGTCAAGCTCTGTCAGGCAGGGGTCATAGCCTCAGGTTCCCTGGCCCAGCACCAGGATGGGGGAATGGCCTGAGGTCCCCCAGCCCAAACCGGGAGGGGGGCATGCCTTGAGATCCTCCGTCAAGCCTGCCAGGTGGGTGACATGGCCTGAGATCCCCTGTCAAGCCCTGCTAGATGGGGAGCATGGGCTGAGGTCCCCTGTCAAGCCTTGCCATGCAGGGGGGTGCAGCCTCAGGTCCCCAGCCCAGCACTGGGAGGGGAGCGCAGCCACAGATCCCCTGTCAAGCCCTGCTGGGCAGAGGCACAGCCTGAGTTCTCCCAACCCAGCACTAGAGGTGCGCCTTGAGGTCCCCCTTCAAGCCCTGCTGGGTGGGGGTCATGGCCTGAGCTCCCCTTTCAAGCCCAGCCAGGCAGGGCAGGGGAGGGAGCGCAGCCTCAGGTCCCCTGGCCTGGCACTGGAGTGGGGGAGCAGCTTGAGGTCCCCTAGCTCAGCACCAGGATGGGAAGCACACCTTGAGGTCTCCTGTCAAACCCTGCTGGGTGGGAGGTACAGCCTGAGGACCCCTGTCAAGCTCTGCCAAGTGGGGGACAAGGCCTGAGATCCCCTGTCAAGCCCCACAGGGGCGGGAGAGGGTGTAGTCTCAGGTCCTTGCTGATTGCTCCTTAAGGCTCCTTATGGGAACTTGGCCTCAGCTGTGGTTGCAGCCATCTTTGTTTCAGAGTGATGGTTAATTAGCATATTTCCTCTTTATTAGTTAGGATTGTATTCAATAGATTTCACAAGTATCCTCTGGCGGCTGCTACTGCATCATGGAAACTGCTCTATCAAATCAGTTCTGATAGTATAAGTCTTAATCATAGATTCCTTGACCCCTAGCACCTCCAGAGCCTCTCATAGAAGTTGTTTCCAAATTATTCCTATTGAAAGGATTATGTCTTTGGTCACTGCCATAGTGGTTGAAGAATGCAAGAGGCCTCTGGGCTATTGTGGAAGGTCTGTATGAAAAAATTCCTTTCAGTAATTATCGGTGATTAAAGCAAACCTGTCCATTTAAATGAACATGTAAATGTCTGTCATATTCAGTTCATGAAATGACCTGGGAAGTTAAAATGTGAAGGTAACTATCCTCTTGTGTCCCTGAGGTTTTATAAAGTTCTTCTAAATTTCATTGTATTTCCCATTACTCTCATGGCTCTGCCATATCCAGTGATCTGATAACTGGTGTCATATATCTCCATCAGCATCATATTATTACACAAATGGTAAGCCATTTTTTTGGCATAATATAAGGTGATGATAAAAACTAAAATACAGTGGGTAATAAAAGAAATTACACATTAATTTTGCAAAACCAGAACAGTTCATATAAAACAGATTTTGCTACTTAGGTTAATGCCTTTGAGAATGTAATGTACATTCTGTTTTATCCATTTTTACATATTTCCAGATAGAGGCATTCATGGATCTGAGATCTTGGCCTGTTAGGAATGCATTTTCTGTGAGAGAGATTTCATTTGCCTCATCCTAAGCTATGCTTGTTAACTCATGGCTTTGATGTACTAGTTACCTTTTTCCCTTAAAGCACAAGGAATTAACATGTTCTATTAGGTTTTTGCAAGTCATATGTGTACCATTTCAAAGGATCTTCGGTCCTGTGTGTTCTGTGACATGGGGAACTCCAGCCAGTGCTTTAGTAGGAGGTGTGCTTGTCTCACACAATAGAAGAAGCCTGGACATGCTACTCTGGCAAAAGGGAGAAATTGAAATGTAAGGAAACATTAAAATTTTCCTGTTTGTCTAATCTCAATGCAGATATGAAGGTGGGTGGAACAGAAATAAGGACCTAAAGAAAAATTCCCCATTTCACAATGGTAGCAGTTAATAATAGCTTTGGAGTGGTAGGCGAAGCCATGCTGGTGGAGAGCTCCCTGCCCGGAAGCTGGCTGGCTTTGCCTTGGGAACTAGGGCTGCGTGGTGGCAGCCTCAGCAGGCTGCTTAGTCTGCCTGGCGCCCTGTTTACTCATGGTAAAATCAGTATTGGATTAGAATCATGAGTTTTTAACTTTAGCATGGAGTCTTTTCTGCAGATGAAATGTTCGTCGAAAAGCAGAGCTGTAGCCTCACTCTCCCCTTGCCTGCCACACTGCGGCTCTCCTTTAGTGGCCAGATCTGTCTCGTGGCACATGTTAGCATAGGGGGTCTGGGCAATAATCCCTGTGCACGCGCCTCTGCTTGCTTGAGGGAGAGTCACAGGGATTCACAGCAGAGTCATTGTCCTGAGCACAGCAGTTCTGTCCCATGAGTGCCCAGAGTTCAGGGAATTAGGTCTGAGGTGCTTAGAGCAGTGCCTCGGCACTCAGAAACCTTATGTAGCTGGGTCTTGTTTTGTGTTTTTTTTTTTTTTTTTAAGTAAATAGAAACAGTTACATGTGCCTTCTTGCAGGCCAAACTCCTCGCTACACTACATTTTGGGAACAAACTTGGGACAAGCCTTTCCTGACTTTCCAGGAGGTTTGGGAAATGTGTTTGCATGGAAAGGACATCCTGAAGGGAAAGTACTATAGTTGGGAAGACTAAGGTGAATTTAGCTATAGAGGTTCTTCTTTGTTTCAGTTTTCAAATGTAAGTCTCTTTATTTCTTCCCTTATTGGATAGGTTTCCATTTCAGAGCATTGTTGGAAAGTATAACTGGGCGCTTTGGTCTGTTTGCTACTGATGTATATCTGGAAAATGGATAGGAGCTGTTACTGTTATACACTAACTTGACCTCTATTTCCAGGGAATGTTTTTCTTTAAGACATAATACTAGTAATTGACAATGATTGTCATCATAGTCCTCCTCCCTATATACTTACTATAGTTTCTTGTAGTTTTCATGGCATGCCTCTCAAGTTGGAATCATACACCCCTCTATGTATACAGAGGTTCTGATATTTGACCCAGGTCATACAACTAAGAAGTGACTGAGCTAGGAATCAGAAACAAGACAGTCTGATTCTAGAACTCATGTTCATTACCACAATATATTTCCCAAACATGTTTTGTTGTCTCATCTCAAAAATGTGTTATTTCAGTCATAAGCAGACTAGATAACTGTTAGAGCAAGTGTTTAAATCATGGTGCTGACAATTTTAAATTGGTCAGAACATGTAATACTTCTCAGTCAACTTGCAATACATCGGTTATCCCAGTGGAAGTGCATACTCTGTTATTCACTCCAGTGAAATAACACTGTGGGGAGACCTTATGGGGCACTTGGGCATCTCAGGTGTTTTCAGGTACACTGTGTAGACAAAGCAGTGAAAGAAACGGTAAGGATTGGGATGGAACGCTTAACTTCTTTCTCCTCTATTTTTATATCCATCACTCGAAGCTGAGAATGATAATATTAGTATAGAATTTTTACCAAGCAACAGGCAATCAGAAAAGCAGGCTTTTCTCCTCTCTACTTGCTGATAGATATCTGGCTAAAGACCATTGTTTTGATTTAATATTTTCTTCTGAAATCTACTGGAACAGAGGAAGGGAACTGCTTTTATATCACAGTACTAAATAGAATAAGGAAAGAGTGTCAGTAATCTATTTATATAAAACCCTAATATACAAATAGACTGAATGGCAGAACAACTGATCTCAAGGATGTGTGCTGAACACAAGGGGGGGCACATGGAACATGACAGGTGTTGGCCATAGCAGGATGGTGGAGCAGTTGAGCTGGGGGCGCCAGATCAAGGCAGGGTGCCGGTCACTGTCATCAGAGTGAGCCTTTGGTGGTTACTGAAAATTCTTTGTTCCCACATGTCGCAGTCCCACCTGGTGCCCACACCAACCCCATTAGCACCCGCTGCAGGTGGTGCCAGAGTTGTCATTTGCACCCGCTCCCGGCTCCTGATACTGACCCACATCACTTGGTGCTGTCAGCAGTTGCAAGAGGCAACTGATGGCCTTTCAGGGCTTCTCCACCTTCCCCTGCTCCTGAGGGGTGATTGGGGCCGGCAGCCACCTCTCGCACCTGCTATTGACAATGGCTCTGCTCATACCCACTGCTGGCACCTGCTGCTGGCACCCAGTGTCAGTCCCAATTGCTCAGTGCTGTCAGTGGGTCCTGTCAGTGGCTGCTGGCCCTGATTGCCCCTGAGGCCTTCTCCACTTCTCCATGCTCCTGAGGGATGATTGGGGCAGCAGCCACCGCTTGCAACTATTGCTGGCACCGGCCCGAATTTTTCATGCTGTCAGTGCATATGAGTGCTGGTGGTGGGAGCGAGGCTGCTGGCAAACCAGACTGGGGGCAATGGCAGGAGGGGCCAGGTTGGCAAAAGATGGCAGAAGATGGGCTGAGATCCTCCCCTGTGCCCACCACAGCCTCGCAGCTAACAGTTCCTTTCAAAGTGCACAAATTCATGCACTGGGCACCTAGTTTATATAATAAAGTATGTAATGTGTAATAGGTATAGCTCAATTGTGATAATTGAAAGTTTTAAGAAAGTTTGGCACCCTTAAATATTGTCTATCAAATAAGATATTTAGAGAGAATCCAAGATGGCGGCATAGGTAAACACCTACACTGCTGCCTTGCACAACAATTTCAAAACTACAACTAAAAGACAGAACGGACAGCATCCAGAACCAAAGGAAAGCTGGCTGAGTGAAAGTTCTACAACTAGAGGGAAAGAGAGGGGCTCACGGAGACCCAGAGGAGCTGCAAAAAGCTGAGGTACGGAGACGCACGAGGAGAGAGCGGGTGCCGGAGAACCTGGCTGGCTTTCTCTGGCGGGAGGGAAATGGACACTCCCAACGGCATTGAACCCCTTATCCTACGACACTAAACCCCAGATCCAGCCGAAACTCATACGGGGGGAGTTTGGACTGTGAAAAGGGAGAAGTGCATGGAAATTTACGGGAGTTGCAAAGGATCGGAGGTCTGGTCGTGCACGGCACCACGCGGAGGACAGATTGCTGATTGTGCCACTGGCTTTCGCGAGTGGGCGGGAGACAGACCCTCCGAACTGTGCCACTTCTGACTCCACTAAGCCCCTGTTTCGGGTGAAACCCTGGAGACCTAGACTCGTGTGGTCCTGGTGCTCAGGGGAGCTGGAAAGGCAGCGGTTGGAGGCACTGCGGGCGCGCGCACAAGGACCGCTCCAGCCATTACCCAGTCACGTGAGACTCAGGGGCCATGGAAGGCGGGGCCGACTGGAAGGCAAGGCGGTCCCTTAAGCCCTGAGACTCCACCCCTCCCAAGCTCAACAGAGGCTTCTGCGGCTGAATCCAGCACAGAAGTTTCCCCGGCATAGTGAAAATGCTGAGACAAGGGAAGGGATTACAAGCAAAAGAAATGGAGGAAAAAAAACGACTGGATATAGAGTTCAAAACCACACTTATAAGGTTTTTCAAGAATATGCTAGAAAAGATGGATAAATTTAGTGAGACCCAAGAGGAGATGAAAAAGGACCAACTAGAAATTAAACATACACTGACTGAAATAAAAACTTATACAGAGTCCTAACAGCAGACTAGAGAAAGGCAAGGATCAAGTCAAAAATTTGAAATATAAAGAAGCAGAAAACATTCAACTGGAAAAGCAAGAAGAGAAAAGAATCCAAAAATGTGAAGATAATGTAAGGAGCCTCTGGGACAGCTTCAAGCGTACCAACATCAGAATTGTGGGGGTGCCAGAAGAAGAGAGAGAGCAAGATACTGAAAACCTATTTAAGGAAATAATGACTGAAAACTTCCCACATCTGGTAAAAGAAATAGACTTACAAGTCCAGGAAGCACACAGAACCCCAAATAAAAGGAATCCAAAGAGGACCACACCAAGACACATCATAATTAAAATACCAAGAGCAAAAGAGAAAGAATATTAAAAGCAGCAAGAGAAAAACAGTTCATTACCTACAAGGGAGCACCCATACGACTGTCAGCTGATTTCTCAACAGAAATGATGCAGGCCAGACGGGAGTGGCAAGAAATATTCAACGTGATGAACAGCAAGAACCTACAACTAAGAATAATCTATCCAGCAAAGCTATCATTCAGAATTGAAGGGCAGATAAAGACCTTCACAGAGAAGAAAAAGCTAAAGGAGTTCATCAACTCCAAACCAGTATTATATGAAATGCTGAAAGGTACTCTTTTAGAAGAGGAAGAAGAAAAAGGTAAAAGACAAAAAATTATTAACAACAAATACACATCTATCAACAAGTGAATCTAAAAATTAAGTGAATTAAAAATTTGATCAACAGAATAAACTGGTGAATATAATAGAATCAGGAGCACAGAAAGGGAGTAGACTGATAATTCTCAGGAGGACAAAAATCATAAAGCATCAAACAGACTGTGAAATTACAGCAGAAAGATTAAAGTTAGGTGAGGTAGATAAGTTATCAATCAAAGGACTTGTATGCATGCATATAAGCATAACCAATGATCACAGACACTGGGGGGTCGGGGTATGCCTGGGAGGGAGGGGGGCCAATGGGGAGATATGTATAAAAATTAATAAAAATTAATTAAAAAAAAGATATTTAACTAATGAGGAATAGTTGTTCATTTAAATCATTAAGGAGTCTAGATGAAAGTTCTTTCAACACTGAATTTATTTTTTTAATGACAAATTATAATAGTACTTTCAGAACTTAAAGTATTGAGCAAAGTACATAAATGTCTCCTACACTCTCAGTTTACCCTTTTAGAAACATGGGTGATAGAAATTAGAGTCGTTTTGAATCAGCATTACTTAAGGTGTGGTGCTGGGTTAAGCAGAGGCAATGGCACTTGGAGCGTGCTTGAGCCTTTGATCCCTCTCCACACCTGCAAGTGATAGGAAGCATGATGGAGTGTGGGAAGTACTGGCCTAAACTGCATCCAGCTGATAGCTTAGGCACATTAGAGAACTAAGTTGTATGGGAATTAGTACACACAGTTATAGCAATGACAGGTGGTAAGATGCTGTGTACTTGGTTACCACTTACTCCCATGGAAACTGTAAGAAATGCTCTTTTAACCATCAGGACAGATATCATCTTTAATGAAGCTACATACTTTTGAGTCTCTTTATTATTTTTTTCCCCTGAATAATTTGCCTCAAGAAACAGGAAAGTGATTACCAACGTTTAACTCTGGTTTCTCTACTTTTATCCTTGAACTGTTATTTGCACCTAGCTGTAATTTCAGATGACTTCGGTTGAATGAAGTAATGTATTGGTGCCAGTATACAGTATGGCTGTTTGTCTGTGACTACCTAGTGGGTGATAGTTAACATTATAGACTCTTTCCCAGGAAAAATATAAGAGATTAAGGGCTGTTAAAATTTTATGTATGTATGTATGTGTGTGTGTATATATATATGTATGTATCTATCTATCTGTCTATCTAAAAGCCTAAGTGACCAACCGGCTAGTAGCTATGATGCTCACTGGCCACCAGGGGGTAGATGCTCAATGCAGGAGCTGCCAAGCTGCGGTCAGTTGGCAGCTGCGGTTCTTGGGTGACGCACCCGGAATCAGAGAGGAGGGAGCTTGATTCTAGGGTGCACACCCGAGAACCACTCTTGCAATCTGGGACCCCTTGGGATGTCAGAGAGCCGGTTTCAGCCTGATCCCCACAGGCCAGACTGAGGGACCACACTGGTGCATGTGCACTGGTCCTCTAGTGTGTGTGTGTGTGTATCAAAAGGAACATAAATCAAAATCACCATATTCAAGGAGCCCTCATTTTAAGTGAAAAAATTACTTTAAATACTTAATCTCACATTTCTGCTTGTGATTGTACGGTCTACAGGGGTGACCAAAGTGTGCTTTAGTCCTTTTTACACTTTCTTCCAGTAGTCTGTTTGCTTCTATAGAGACCATTTCAATTAAAGTGAGCTTTAATTTTTTTGTTGCTTAAAAAATCTAAATTAGCAATTAAAATGAAATTTAAGGACTTGATTAATATATAATTTTTAACTTTCTAGTGTGAAAGTTTTACTAATGCCATTATCCAGGGGTTGCAGCTATTAATAATTCAATGTATATTTAAAAGTCTTTTCTACATATCTGAATGGATAGTTGTGTGTATAAAGTTTTTCATGTGGTCACATATTCTTCATTTGTAGGTTTTTAAATGTCTTTAAATTCTTTTCTATGATTTTAATAGCTATGTAGTTATTTCATTTTAAAGATACACTCTTATTTATTGAATCAGTCAGAGCCGTTGAACATTTTTTATTTTTAGTTTCCCCTATTATGAACACTTGCCCAGAACATGACTAGATATATCTTTGTACTCCTTATTTTCTTTTGACAAATTTCCTAGATGTTGAATCACTGGAACAGCAGAGTGCCAAATTGTTTACCAAAAGGTTTGTATCTATTCAATGAGCAGATAGATAATAATTTTGTTAAAATAACTCCTCAAAATTTGCAAGTTTTTGTTTTTGAAGAGGTCAGACCAGAACACTGAGAAACTTCTGGAAGATACAAAGCAAATGGGAACAGATAAAAACTAGTTGGAGCTGAGAAACTCTCAGCCACTTTTTGAGTTGAAAAGAAAACCTCCAAAAAGTGGGTATTGATGCTTGACTCTTACTGCCCAGGTCAGAGACAGCAAAGGCTGACCATGACTGCCAGAGTCACCATGTAACCATGGCACTAGTCCCACAGCAGGTACTCGCTTTACCTCCCCTGACTTAAGGTCTCTGTGCTCACTCCTGGCTGCCCTATACCTGCCTGAGTTACCGCTGCTTCATCAGAAACTGCACTTAAGGCTCAGACACCTGGATCTCGACTTGTCTGGAAGTAATATACCACAGCCACAAATACAACTCTTCTCGTGCCTTGCATTTTAAGTATGCGCATCAGGAATCATCAGTTACCAAGGAACTGGCAGCATGACAGGAAGTCATACATAGAACAGGAGAGCTAACCAGAAGTCAGCAATGTGAAGAAAACCAGCACTCAGGTAGTACCAGATCCACACAGAAGGCCAACTGAGAGTTCATAGAGGAAAGCAGGAAAGGAAGTGAACATTTATCCTTAGGGACTGGGGGCATGTTCATTAAAACAAAACAAAAACAACACTTCAAAATTAGAAAAGGAAACAGTCAATTTGTAGAAATTAAAAAATACTATGTAAGATATTCAGATTGAACTTCAAATCTGTGTTTTAACTAATTCAATAAAAATTGAGTTGAGAAGTGTGTTTTTGTTTTTCAGATTTTTAGAGAGAGAGGAAGGGTGAATGAGAGAGGGAGAAATATCAATGTGATAGCGAAACATCATTTGGCTGCCTCTTGCACACCCCCTACCGGAGATCAGGCCCCAAAACCAGATTGTGCCCTCACCGAGAATTGAACTGGCAACCTTTCAGTGCACAGGACATGGCCAACCAACTGAACCACAGCAACTGAGCCAGGGCTTGCTGAGGAGTTCTTGATGAATAGTATGAAAGGGAAGTTGAGTCACATTGAGTAGATCTGAAAGTACTAGCATTCATTCATTTAACAAGAGCTTCAAAAAGGGGGTGGAAGAGGAACATAATAAATAATGAAGATGATTTTGCACAGATTTCTGTAGATTGACTAAGTACTAGTGAGGGACCATTATAAACATATCACAAGCCAAAACTGGTTTGGCTCAGTGAATAGAGTGTCGGCCTTCGGACTGAAGGGTCCCAGGTTTGATTCCAGTCAAGGGCACATACCTTGGTTGTGCGCATATCCCTAGTAGGGGGTGTAAAGGAGGCAACTAATCGATGTTTCTCTCTCATCGATGCTTCTAGCTCTCTCTCTCCCTTCCTCTCTAAAAAATGTATGTATGTATGTATGTATGTATAAAACATATCACAAGCCCTGACCAGTGTGCCTAAGTTGGTTGAGTGTCGTCCCATGCACCGAAAAATTGCTGGTTCGATTCCTGGTCAGGTGCACTTGATACTCGGTAGAGGGGCCAAGTAGGAGGCAGCTGATTAATCTCTTGCTCTCATATTGATGTTTCTCCCTCTTCTTTCCTCTCTAAAAATAAATAAAAAATGTTTTTAAGGTGTTTAAAAACAAAACAAAACACATCACAAGTTCTGGTGATAGTTCAGAAGCAAAGAAAAATCTAAAAGCAGCTCAAAGAGATAAACAGGCTACCCTCAAAGGAGCGAGGATCAGATTGGCATCTGTTGTCTATGACACTGGGAGATAGAAGAAAATGAAAGTAATTTTTCCAATGAAAGTGCTGAGGGGAAAAGGATTTGGAACCTGACTTGTATACCTAGGTTATTCAGGATAAGGGCAAACTAATACTTTGATGCATGCAGTAATATAGAGTTTGCATTTATGATCGCTATCTGATTTATCAGAGGATATGTTTGGGAAGACAAAATAAGCAGAAGAAGATATGTGGAAACAAGGAAGAAGGAATGAAAACCCTTTTTTGTTTATTTTAAATAAGGCAATGGTTAAAAAAAAACGTTCTTAAGATAGTAGTAAAAGGAAAAATAACAATTTAGAACAAGAGTCTAAATTTCTGCAATGTGGTAAAAGTGGCTAGGTGACATTACTATGAGCTAATGTGTTTGCTTTTTTACTTTTTTTTTACTAAGCATTTTTTTTTAATTGTGCTTGATTTGGGAAAAGGAAGGTGTCGGTTTTAATTTAATTGTGGATTTTTAGTAGAAAAATGTATAAGTTTGATATTTTTCAAAGTTAGATAGAGGTCATTGCTATAAGATTGGAAATAGGAGCTGTAGATAAACTTTATTTGATGCAAAGAAACCTCATTCTAACTGTACAGATGAAAGGAAAAAAGGGATGAGGAAATAAAAGCAGACACAAAATAACATGTTCGAACAGACCCAGGCATATTACTTACCACAGCAAAAGTTAAATTAAAATTCCCTTAAAGAAAGTAAGAAAATAAAGTCAGTGCAAAAAAAAGGGTTACATGTCCTCATAATGAAAGGATGCAGGAGCCACTTGAATAGAGATGACCACTAGCCATGTTAGTCCTCTGTACAGTTCAGAAGAGTGAGGAAAGACAGCCTGTGACCACCTCTGAAGGTGAGTGGGAAGAAAGCTGCTTGTTCTGAAATGTGGTGACTGAAGGAATGTCTGTGTCCCTCTTCAAGAGCAACTTGCACTGGAATCCACTGCTCTGAGTTTGCCATTTGCACTTTTCTGCCCTCACTTGCCTAAGTTTATATTGATGTGTGTGTGTGTTTTATTTTATTTTATTTTATTTTATTTTATTTTATTTTAATTTTGAGAGAGAGGAACAACAATGTAGGAGAGAAACATTGGTTGCCTTCTGCATGCACCCCAATTGAATCCATAATCTCAGTATATGCCCTGACTGGGAATTGAACCCTCCACCTTTTGGTGTTTGGGATAATGCTCCAACCAACTGAACCACACTGGCCAGGACTAAGTTTATATGGTTTTGTTTAGAATCATGGTGACAGAAATTTCATGTCTCTGAGTCTAGGCTAGAATATCTTTTCAGTTGTAGTCCTTGTTCTCCAAAGCAGCAGAACCAGTGGTGTGTGCATGCATGTGTTACACAGAGAGAGTGGGTACAGACTCTGAGAAGAGTTGGAAGGCAGAATTGCTTTTTTTTTTTTTTTTTTTTTTCAGGGAGAACAGTTTTTCTTAAGCCTTCAACTAATTGGACATGGCCTACCTATATTATGGAGGAGTCTGCTGGTTCACATGATTTTCTACAAAAGTCCCTTAACAGGGAAAAAAAAAGTGGAATAGCAACCTGAGTACTGCAGTTCAGCCAAGTGACTCATTAAAATTCCCCGTCATGCTAGTGCAGATGCTGTGTTTGCTTCTAGTTTGGTAGTGAATTATAAAATGGTGTACATGACTGAATGCCTTCCTCTGCAAGGTCAGGAACTCACCTCTGACTTGGCTGTGAAGAAAATTTGATCTGTACCCAGCATGGATCACTAGGACTTTTTGCCTAAGATCAAAAGTTAAGTAATTGATTGTCTCTGATGAAACATATTCTGCTATAAAATTCCTATATTCCAAAGGAAATGTAATCACTGTCATCAGTCATTTTTCATAGAGGGCCAATTGGATGTAGTGGCACATTACCAGGGATTATGAAAAGATCTTGAATTTCACTTTCTTTTGGTGTTTGAGTGTTATTAATATTTTTAATTTACAGACTTGATAGTACTCCATTAAGTTTTTCTCTTCTTTTTCACGGAAGTTTACATGCAGAATCTATTTATTTTCCTGAGGATACAGGTTCGTTCCTTCCCATGCACAGTATTGAATTTAGCCCTTGGCTCTGTCCTTTCTCTCCTTTGAATGTAAGGTAGTCTGTTCTAGGTTATATGGAACTGTTTCTATCCTACAGTTTTTCCTCTCCTTAGTATTAACTCTATTGTCAGAGCAGATGACAGTTACATACTGTTCTAGTTCTCTTGTTCCCAGGATTATTCTGCAGTCAAATATATTCATGGCTTACTATTGGCCCCAGGCTGAATCTTTCCCAAGTGTCCTGAGATTTCTGTAGGAAGCATCTGTGAAATCCATGTTCTCCGAAATCTCACATGCTCACAGCTTTGTCTGTGGCTTTTTACTTTTGAGGTCAGTATAGAATTCTTGGTGTATAATAAAATCTTTGGCTACATTTTCTTTCCTGCGAACCTAAAGTTTTTTTTTATCCCTTGTGTTGTGGTCCATAGTGTTGCTGTCACATTCTGATTTCCTTTCCCTTATACATAATATAATTCTTTTGCCTGGCTGCCCAAGAAATGTTGCTTTCTTTAAGATGCAGTTGCTTTACTAGAATGTCTTAAGTGTCTGTAGCATTTGTACATTTTAAGTCTTATTTCAGGAAAATTTTCTTGAGTTATTTCAGTATTCTGTTTCTTCAGTTTTAGTTTTGGGTAATTCTGTTAATACTGAAGTTGAAATTTCATATCTGTCACCATCTCTTAATTCTTAAATTTTTTTTGCCTCATCTTTATCTATTTCCCTTATGTATCCTCAGAGTGTCTATTTCTTTTTCTATGCCTTGAGTTAAGACATTTCTGAAAAGTTTTCAAGTGCTACTTGTTTCTTGACCTGTGCCTGGTTCTCCTCATGTCTGGTGTAGCTGTCTTGTTGCTGAGGTAAGGCCCTCTTTCATGGCCTCTGTGTGTGCTTAATGTTAGGTGGAAGTTTCCTCTCCCTTGTGAGCATAGTTTGGGTCTGTCACCATTGCCTATTGGCGCATCATTCCAATTGTTACAGTATCACCCTGTGTTGATTCCATCACTGTCCTCTTCTTACTCCTGTAGATGAGAGGGTGAGACCATTCCAGATCAGCTACAGCTGTCTCTTTGCCTGTGGCATACTTGAAAATAGAGCCTCTGAGTAGTCTTGATGAGACCTTTTGAGGTCTGCCTCCTTTGGGACTTGCCCTCAGCTTTGAACTTTTCCTTTGTCCTCTGGCCCCATCCTTCTCATTTAAGATATTGTTCCCAGCCAGGCATCCTCAGTGCAGGCTCTGCCTTCCTGGAAGGCAGTGTGCTGGGTGTTGTTTGCAGAGCCTGGAGGGCTGGGACAGCCCTGTGTTTCCTGGTCTTTTCACACTCTGCCTGGAACCTTGGGAACCTTTCTCAGTCTACTGAAGTTTTCCTTCTGGCTTGTCCTCCAAATGGTGTTCCCATCTTGCTTAGGTAAAATTCCAGGCCTTGTTGAAGCAATTCTGATGGTTTGCTGTAACCTATTTCTCTGTGTCATAAAACAGTAACATTTACCAAACTGGTCTATTTAAAATATATATAATTGTAGTTTTAAAAATTACAGCCTACAATAAATTTTTAAGTGTATTTGTGTTATGCCAGTTGTTCCTAACTTTTATTCATGATATACCAAATAAGAGCTTTATGTCATAAAAGTGTGGGAGGGGCCCTGGCTGGTGTGGCTCAGGGGTTGAGCATTGACCCAAAAACCAGGAGGTTGCTGGTTCAGTTCCCTGGTCAGGGCACATGCCCGGTTTGTGAGCTTGATTTCCAGTAGGGGGTGTGCAGGATGAGGTTCTCTCTCATTGGCATTTCTCTCTATCCCTCTCCCTTCCCCCCTCTCTAAAAATCAATAAAAACATAATATATTTTTTAAAATGTGGAAGCTTGTATTTAGGCCAAGTCTTTGCCTCCTTTGGGTATCGTTGGATATCTAGGTGAAACAAATATATTTTTTTTCCTGATATCAAGAGCCAGGTGTACTATTTGTAAACATTGTGTATAGGTTTTTCAATTGTTAATAATCCAGAAAGAATACAGTTTGGTGTTGCCCCAATGATTTTTAATATGTATTTGTGACTAATGTGTTTAAGATTATATTTTCTAGGGAAGTAATGGTGCTATAATAAATGAATATAAGTCCATCTGAAATGCAGTTTTGAGAGTAAACTTCAGCCCTAGCCGGTTTGGCTCAGTGGATAGAGCGTCAGCCTGCAGACTTAATGGTCCCATGGTCAATTCCAGTCCAAAGGCATGTACCTTGGTTGCGGGCACATACCCAGTAGGGAGTGTGTAGGAGGCAGTTGATCAGTGTTTCTCTCTCAATCGATGTTTCTAACTCTATCCCTCTTCCTTCCTCTCTGTAAAAAATCAATAAAATATATTAAATAAAAAAAAGCTCTCTACGTCTTTAAAAATAAAAAAGAATAAATTTCAGTGTCTAGTTTATTTTTACTGTTTAAGCCTGGGGGGCTTATATTTTTTAATTTTTTACTGAATTTTTTTTTTTAAGAGAGGAAGGAAGAAGGGAAATAGAGAAACATTGATTGGCTTCCTCCTACATATGCGCCCCCCCGCCCCAACACCATCATCACTACCACCACACACACATATACATTGGGGATGGAGTCATCAACCCGGACATGTACCCTGACTGGAATAGAACTGGTAACCTCTCTGTCTCTGGGACAATGTCCAACCAACTGAGCTACACTAGCCAGTGCTATACTATTTTTTTTTTTTTACTAGAAATGGACTTATTCTATAAGGCTGTATACATGTGTCTCTTTCTTTGATTAACTGGGATAATTGTGAGTTGATTGTACTAGGAAACTTGGCTAAAAAACTGATGCTTAATATTGGGGCTTGAGTTGGTCCTGAGTAGTCAGGTTTTTCTGCCTGTTTACACTTGGAATGCACAAGAAGCTCCTACTGCCAACGCACTGTGGACACACGTGGTAGGGAAGAGTCGTCCCCCCCCCCCACACACACACTCCCTGTGAGCCACACTGCATTGCTGTGGGACTGATTGAGTGGCAGCATAACGAGCACAGTGTGGTGGTCTAGGGAGAGTATGCTAGCTAGCAGCAGTAGTGCATAACTTTGAGCTGATATCTTACATGTCTGTCTATGTGTGAATACAGAAAACACCGGAGCAGCGTGGGGCCGAGCAAGCCCGTGTCCCAGCCTCGGCGAAACATCGTAGGCTGCAGGATTCAGCATGGGTGGAAGGAGGGCAGTGGCCCTGTCACCCAGTGGAAAGGAACCGTTCTGGACCAGGTGCCTGTAAATCCTTCTTTGTATCTTATAAAATACGATGGATTTGACTGTGTTTATGGACTAGAACTTAATAAAGATGAAAGAGTTTCTGCGCTTGAAGTCCTCCCTGATAGAGTTGGTAAGTTCTTTTTATTCTTTCTGCTTTATATGCTTTAAAGATAATTACTTAAATGAATGCTTTCTGGTTATTCTGTATTATTGGTATTCTTATTTTTATTGGAGCACAAGCACTCTCTATTTCAGTTACTCACCTAATACCACAAAAGTTAATCAGTGCATGTTCTAAAGCTACAGTTCAAGGAACTGTGAAGGATATAAATGCAGGGGTGGGCAAAAGTAGGAAAAAGACATGCAAGTTATGATTATTACTGTGGCTTTATTAACACAAGAGAATGTCACTCATAACTAACTGTAGAAAAACAGGCTTTGTTCTTATTGATTTTAGAGAGAAAAGGAGAGAGAAACATTGATTGGTTGCCGTGTTTGCCTTTACCAGATATCAAACCCTAAACTTAGGTATGTGTCCTGCCCACAGACCAAATTCACAACCTTTTGGTGTATGGGATGCTGCCCACCTGGCTAGGGCAAGACCAACAGATTTGACAGACTTTTGTTGTGGTCGAAACCAGTTTGGCTCAGTGGATAGAGCATTGGCCTGCGGACTGAAAGGTTCCAGGTTCGATTTTGGTCAAGGGCATGTGTATCCTGGTTGTGGGCATATCCCCAGTAGGGGGCATGCAGGAGGTGGCTGATCAGTGTCTCTCTCTCTCATCGATGTTTCTAACTCTCTATCCCTCTCCCTTCTCTGTAAAAAAATCAATAAAATATATTTTAAAAAAAGAAAAAGAAACACAACATAAAATGTACTACTTTAACTATTTTTAAGATTACAGTTCAGTAGAGTTATGTATATTCATTCACATTGTTGTGACACAGATATTTAGAACTTTTCATGTTGTAAATCTGTAATTCTATCTCCCTTAAAAACTTCCCTTTTTTCCCCTCCCCTTAACCCCCGGCATCCACCATTCTAGTTTCTGTGTCTCTTGAGTTTGATTATTTTATATACTTCATAAGTCTTATACAGTGTTTGTCTTTGTGACTGGCTTCTTTCTCTTAGGATAATGTCCTCAAGGTTCATTCACATTGTAGCATGTGTCAGGCTGTCCTTTCTTTTCAAGGCTGAATACATGTATAGACCATGTTTAGTTTATCCGTGCGTGGACACTTGAGTTGCTCCAACCTTTTGGCTGTTGTGATCAATACTGCTCTGAACATGGGTGTACAAATATCCCTTCGAGACTCTGCTTTCAGTTCTTTTGGGTGTATACCCAGAAGTGGAATTGCTGGATCATATGGTACTTCTTTGTTTAATTTTCTGAGCAACATACATAGAATTACTGTCTTCCATAGTTTGTAACAATTTATTTCCACCAACAGTGCACTAGGGTTTCATTTTGACTACATTTTCACCATTACTTGTTATTTTCTGTTACTTTTGATTTGCATTTTTCTGAAGATTAATGATTTTGAGCATCTTTTCCTATGCTTTTTGACCATTGATATGTAATTTTAGCAGAAATGTCTATTCAAGTTCTTGCACACTTTTTGATCAGGTTATATGCTTTTTTTGTTGTTGAGTTGTAGGAGTTCTTTATACATTCTGGAGATAAATTAGTTTTAATTTAAGTAACAGTATGACAAATTTATTGATAATGATTTTAGATTCTACATTGCATTTATCCTTTAAGGAGCTGCCACATGTTGAGATTTGATATAGTATGATAAAAGACTATCTAGAATTATATGAAAAGATTAATAGGTTAAAAGAATCTATAACATATTTAAATGTTAAAACAGATATAAGAATCTAGCTGTCCACTTTTCTAATATTAAGTTTTTGTTAGAAGATAGTTATTCTTCAATCAAAATATGTTTATATACTTGGCCAGTGTGGCTCAGTTGGTTGAGCATGGTCCCATGCACCAAGAGGTCGCAGGTTCAATTCCCAGTCAGGGCACATGGCCAGGTTGTGGGCTCAATTCCCAGCCTGGTCACCACTAACTGTCCTTCCCTGCAGGCTTGATAGCCCCCAACTGCCCTCCCTTACAGGTCTGGTCCCCCTCTCTCTCTTTCCCCTCTTTCCTTTCCCGCACCCTCCCCCTCTCTCCCTCTCCCTCTCCCTTTCCCTCTCCGAAATCAATAAAAATACATTTTATTTAAAATGTTTATGTAGATATTTTTAAATAAGTATTTTTAGATTTATCATTTATAATTTCTACAATCGTTGATATTGATAGTTGTCATCTATATAAACAAATGGCTCTTTGGGGTCCTCAAAAATTTTAGAAATGTATAGGAATCCTGGGGATCAAAAAGTTTGAGAATTTCTGGTATGAAGAAACTTGTTGGATTTTGTTTGAAAATTATGACAGTGGGGAATTCTGTGTACTTTTTATTATCCTATAAATTAAGCAAAGAAAACCACCGTATATTTTTAGAATATCCTGATAAATTGGATAAGCAGTATCTCTACCAAGAATTCTAAACTTTGTTCTTTTGAATTTCATTTAACCGTAAGAAAAGCACTCATGAGTAAATAGGTTTGCTTATTTATTCTAAAGACATTTGTCTAAAACTGAAGAGAAACCTTATAATCAGTGAGAGCCTCTATAATTCTCAGCATTAAAAAAATGAAGCTTGTAATTTTTGTTTACCTCTTTAAAGAAGGTGGAGCAGGACTGCAGAGGGCTGATACACCATTGGGGAGGCTGTGCTGCTAACCACATAAGCCGTCCAGAACAGTGTGGGGGCAGCACATAGTCCAAATGAGGAGACCAGGGAGTGCCCCAGGAAAACAAAGGTGCCCATGTTGCTGAAGTGAAGGCATTTAGGAGGGAGGTGACAGAATAGGAGTGAAGAGGGCCAAGAGGGCAAGATGGCCCATGAGAAGCAGTTCATTATTCAGATTATGTGAAAGAAAAACACGGGTGCATTTTAAACAAATGAACATGTATTGCTCAGTGGTTGAGAATCCATGTATTAACCAAGGGGTCGGGGTACATGCCTTGGATTTCAGGCTGGATCCCCAGTAGGGGGCATGCAGGAGGCAGCTGATCAATAATTCTCTCTCATAATTGATGTTTCTAGCTCTCTGTCCCTCTCCCTTTCTCGCTGAAATCAATAAAAATACATTTTAAAAAACAATAGCCCTAGCCAGTTTGGCTCAATGGATAGAGCGTTGTCCTGTGGACCTAAGAGTCCTCAGTTTGTTTCCAGTCAAGGGCATCTACTTCAGTTCCAGGAAACAGCCAAGCCCGCTTTCTGAAATAATTCATGCAACAAATAGGAACCACTGTGAGCTTGGTATTGGAGACAGGATAGAAAAACCCTTTGCTTGGATCATGGTAGGCTAAAAGCAAGTAAACAAACATGTAAAACAAGATAACTAGATGATGCCATTAAGAAATAAAACTGGGTGAGGTGACTGGTGACTATGGTTGGTGGGCTGCTTTTCCCAGGGTGATGATCATGGAGAGCCTCTGGGAGGAGACCTGCTCAGGAGCCAGCCCTTGAAGGTGTCTAGTCAAGGGCATCTACTTTGGTTGCAGGAGACAGCCAAATGATGGGTTTCTCTCACATCGATGTTTCTCTCTGTCTTTCACTCTCTAAAAATCAATGGAAAAATAGCCTCGGATGAGGATTAAAAAAAAAGAAACAACAAGAAAATGAACAATACAATCCTATATAACTGCCACAAAGATCACTCTGGTTGCTGTGGAAATAGATTGGAGGAGCAAGAATAAAATAAAAACCTAAGTAGGTTAATTTCTTAGTTTTAATAAGTGATCTGATTATTTATATAAGATGTTAATATAAAGGGAAGGAAGTCCTAAGTTTAGATATAGCACCAAGAGCAGATGAGTTCAGAAAAATTTAGAAGAAAAAATATTTCAAAATAACTGACTTGGGGCAATAAAATAGTTCTGATGGAATCAAATCTGGGCTAATTTTGGTGGTGATTCTTAAAACCCACCAGGTGATTCTGATGCTGGCTAGTGTATCATATAGACAACATTTGAATAAGTTCAGTTTTCACAGCACATATTCAGTAAAACCCTTTATAGACCATTGTTTTCTTTTGTTTTTGTTCCTAGCAACATCTCGAATCAGCGATGCACACTTAGCCGACACAATGATTGGCAAAGCTGTAGAGCACATGTTTGAGACCGAGGATGGCTCTAAAGACGAATGGAGGGGAATGGTCTTGGCACGTGCCCCTATAATGAACACATGGTTTTACATCACCTATGAGAAAGACCCAGTCTTGTACATGTACCAGCTCTTAGATGATTATAAAGAAGGTGACCTTCGCATTATGCCTGATTCTAGTAAGTATGAATTGACAACTTTTATTTTTGATTATTCAAAAGTAATTTGAATTTTAGAACAAGATACTTGATAAACTCTTTTCCAGATATATTTTTTATTTTAATTAATAGAGATAAGTCACATATCAAGCATAGGTTGTGAAATTTTTATCTCTTTGCCAAGAGTAATTTACTTTTTGTGAATATTTCCCTGCTATGGATTTTGGACTTTCATATGGAGTATATGTTATGGGGCTCCTTTGTAACTGGCTTCTCTCACTAAGCACTGTTTTCAGGGCTCGTCTGTGTTGTAGCATGTATCAGTACTTCTCTTTTTATTTATGGGCAAATAAATACAACTCCTTGTATGGATAGACTATATTTTGTTTGTTTGGTCATCTGTTAGTAGACATTTGGATTGTCCTCTATCTTACTACTAGAGGCCTGGTGCACGAAATTTCCTCCTCTGCCAGCCTGGTCACCCCTAACTGCCCTCCCCTGCAGGCTTAATAGCCCCCAACTGCCCTCCCTTTTGTAGGTCTGGTCCCTCCCAACTGCCCTCCCCTGCTGGCCTGATCACCCACAACTGCCCTCCCTTATAGGTCTGGTCCTTCCCAACTACCGTCCCCTGCTGGCCATCTTGTGGCAGCTATCTTGTGTCTACATGTGGGCAGCCATCTTGTGTGTTGGGGTGATGGTCAATTTGCATATTATTCTTTTATTAGATAGGATAGAGGCCTGGTGCATGGGTAGGGGCCAGATTGTTTGCCCTGAAGCGTGTCCCAGATCAGGATGGGGGTTCCCTTGGGGCGTGGGGTGACCTGGGTGAGGGGCCTGTGGTGGTTTTTGCAGGCCGGCCATGCCCCCCAGCAACCCAAGCGGAGGCCCTGGTATCTGGGATTTATTTATCTTCTATAATTTGAAACTCTGTAGCCTTGAGTGGAGGTCTGGGCCTGCCAGAGTGTGCAGAAAGCTTGGCTTCCTCTATTGCCTGGGAAACTCAAGTCTCATGCTTGCTCCCTGGCTGCAGCCATCTTGGTTGAGGTTAATTTGCATCCTCACTCTTGATTGGCTGGTGGGCATGGCTTGTGGGCATAGTGGAGTAATGGTTAATTTGCATATTACTCTTAGATAGGATGAAGACTATTGCTCTAAATATTTGTGTACAAGTTTCTGAATGGGTGGGTGTTTGCAGTTCTCTCGGGTGTGTATGTACACACACACACACACCTAGAAGCAGAATTGGTGGATCATAGTGATCACTCTCTGTTGAATTGCACTGTTAAGCATTCTCATCAGCAGTGTGTGAGGGCTCTGGATTCTCTAACCCTCACCAACACTTCTTGTTATCTGACTTTTTTATTTTATTGGTTGTGAAGTGATATCTAATTTCCCTGATGACTAACGATGTCAAGTATCTTTTCATTGTATGTCCGCTGTACTTTTTTCAACTGGCTGTCTCTTATTTGTTGAAAGAGTCAATATTTTAGGTACTAGTCTCCTGTTAGGTACATAATTTGCAGATACTTTTTCTCATTCGGTGTGTTCTCATTCACTCTCTTGATGGTGTTCTGAAGTCCATTTTACCTATGATGCCTTTGTTCTTTGTGTTTTTGATGTTGAATCTTGTAATCTCTTGACAAATCCAAGGCTACAATGTTTTCTTCTAAGAGTCTTAAGTTTTATTTCTTAAGCTCTTCTATTTAGATCTTTGATATGTTTTGAGTTAATTTTTGTTTATAATGTAGCTTAAGGGTTCAGCTTTATTCTTTTGCATGTGACAATACACTTGTCTAGGCACCATTTAAAAGAAAACAAATACCAACACAATTCTTTTCCCTATTGAATGGTTTTGGCACCCTTATTGAAAAGCAATTCCTTATAGATGTATAGGTGTATTTGTGGACTTTCACTTCTTTTCTATTTGCCCATATATCTGGTTATACTTGATTAAATTGTTTTGTATTAAGTTTTAAAGTCTGGAAGTGTGAATCTGTCACACATACACACAGATTGTTTTGCCTCTTCTGGGTCTCTTCTTAAGTCTTTTATTCTTTTTAATGCTATTGTAAATGGAATTAGCCTGTTCTTTTTAAGACTACTCCATATCTTTCTTTAAACACAGACACTCACTGTATTAGTAATGTGACTGCATCTCTATTACCTTTATTTTTTTCTATTGATTTTTAGAGAGAGAGAAATAGAAACATGGACTTATTGTTCCATTTACTTATATATTCATTGGTTGATTTTTTTTTAAATAGATTTTATTGATTTTTTACAGAGAGGAAGGGAGAGGGATAGAGAGCCAGAAACATCGATGAGAGAGAAACATTGATCAGCTGCCTCCTGCACACCCCACACTGGGGGTGTGCCCGCCACCAAGGTACATGCCCTTGACCGGAATCGAACCTGGGACTCCCTCAGTCCACAGGCCGACGCTCTATCCATTGAGCCAAACCGGTTTCGGCCATTGGTTGATTTCTGTATATGCCCTGACTGGGTATCGAATCCAAACCTTGGCATTTAGGGATGACACTAACTAACTGAGCTACCTGGCCAGGGCTTCTATTCTCCTTTCTTTCAGTTCTTTCTGTGAACAAGCTAGTCAGTGAGCCTATGCATGTGTTCATCAGGCCTGACTTTCTACCTTCGGATTTCTTTTTTTTTAAATGTTTGTGTACATTTGTTATAGATGTGTAATGGAAAGTATTTATATAGGCAGGAGTTACCATGACAGCATTTCTCAAGAGCATTACTCCAACCTCTATGAAGTTGATTTTTTTTTTTAAAGTGATATATCCAGTCAAAGTAAGTGTTGTGGACTTGGATGATAGAAAGTGTGTGGTCATTTGCACATTACTCTTCTCCTCTCCCTTCCCAACCACTTTTCCATCCTGTCTTCTCTCTCCAGACTGCTAAGTACTTTTGTGAGTGGTATGGAAGCTTGTTTGCCATTAGAAACAGTGCTGATGCTCTGAGTCAGAGCTCTGCAGTGGCCTCTGTGAGTCCCTTGTTTCTTTGCTCATCTTACTGTAAAATGTCTGGGAACCGTGCCTTTGGGATTCCTTTGTAAACATGAAAATGGTGGTGGTATGATGCTGCTGCTTGAGGCAAAAGCATTTTTGAAGAGATTTCAGCTTTGGTTTCCTCCTACTTGTTAAAGTACTGATAAGATATGTGTGCTCAAACATTTTAATTGTATTTTTTGTGTCTCTTAGTACCAGAGATCAGAATAGGGTTTGGATCGTGTTATTCAGTGAGAGTCTTTGTTGTATTCAGAGGCAAACTTCTGTTAACATGATTATGATCCAAACCAGGATCCCTATAAGAATAGAATGGTACACTGCCAACCATTGTGCCAGGATGACCAGCCTAAGCCTGGTTTGCCCTAAGAAAACCAGATGTCCAATTGCCCTACCTGAAGGCCCTGCCCTCTGCTGGTACATGGGAGGAAGCTCAAGTTCTTCAGGACCTATTAGAGGCTTCTAAAAATAGAATTGTTAATTGCCTGCCTCCACTTCCCCTTTTTTCTTTTTTACATTTTTTCTTTGTTGTGGTGGTGATGGTTTGCTCTCATTACATGTGTATTATTAGAACAGAGTTTCTGCTAGGTCATAGGGCTGTGTTGCCCCCTTTAAAAAAATACAGTTGCTTCAGCCATCCTGGGAGACTCGGTTGTAATTGGTTTGGAGATCAAATTCCCTTAGCACCTAATTTTAAAGCATAGGAAATCTTTTGTTTTCTTTTATCTTAATTTATTGGGGTAACATTGCTTAATAAAATCATAGAGGTTTCAGGTTTACAATTCTTTAATACATCATCTGTAGAAATAAATCTCTTGTTTTGAAACTGGGTTAGGAAAGCAATGTATAATGCAGTGAAGTTGAGGATAAAGAAGCTTTAAGACCAGAAATACTTGGGCATTTTAAGTGTAGCATATTCTCAGTAATCTCAGTAGGTAATGTCTGCTTTGAAATCCTACTTTAGAGTAACTCAGACTAATTTTTAAGAAGGCATATTATTATTTAGATTTTTTTCCCTTGGCCCTTTTCTTCAGTAATTATAGCTATAATTAAACATTAGCCAAGGGGATTTCTGGTTAGTACTCTTAAATTTGTTTACATACCTAGATCTTGGGGATCAGCACACTGTTGTTGTGAATGAAGTTTTTGTTTGTTTTTTGTTTTTATTTTCAATCCTCACCTAAAAATGTTCTTTGTTTTTACAGATTTGAGAGAGAGAGAGAGAGAGAGAGAGAGAGAGAGACATCAATTGGTTGCCTCCCATGCACATCCCAACTAGGGATTGAACCCACAACCATTTAGTGTATGGGACAACATTCCAACTGACTGAGTCACCCACCAGAGTAGTAAATGAAGTTTTGTTGACACACAGTCACACCATTCATTTATGTATTATCTGTGGCTGCTCTCACACCACAAAGCAGAGCTGGGTAGTTTCTACAGAGACTACATGGCCTCAAGTCTGGCCCTTGAAGAAAAAATGTGCTGATTCTTGGTCTAGATAAGATAAACCCAGGATATTAAAAATGTTTGTTAAAAAAGACATGAGTTGGTATGTGTCTAAAAAATGGCTATAAATTATTTTTCTCCACTATTTACATATAGATGATTCACCTCCAGCAGAAAGGGAACCAGGAGAAGTTGTGGACAGCCTAGTAGGCAAACAAGTGGAATATGCCAAAGAAGATGGCTCTAAAAGGACTGGCATGGTCATTCATCAAGTAGAAGCCAAACCGTCTGTCTATTTCATCAAGTTTGATGATGATTTCCATATTTATGTCTACGATTTGGTGAAAACATCCTAGATGTCGTCATGAACTTTGCCAAATTTGTGGAACTATTAAATGTATAATTTGTAGACATAAAGACTATCTGCTTTCCAGTTTAATGAAAGCTTAAATGTCCCTGCGAACCCACAATCTCTGCCAGCAGAACGGGTTTTGTTCTGAATAGTACAGATTTATGTGAACACAACGCCTTTGTGTAAGCAACTCCTTCCTCTTAAAAGAAGTCTGTTTGTCTGGAGGGGAGTTACAGGTAAAAGTTAAGCTCGTATCATTGTCAATTAAAACTGTAATCGATTTTATCCATTTCCCCTTCACTCTTAACATTCTCTTATTCTGCTGCCACAATGCAAGCATAGTTTGGTATTTTTGTTACTGCCTTTTCTTGAGATATATATGTATCAATATCTACCTATGTCTGTGTATACGTATATTATATATATATATGTGTGTGTGTGTGTGTATACATATATATATATGTATGCACACACAGATCTTTGCACGTGTGTATGTGAGTGTACACACGCGCGCACACACACACACACACACACACACACACACACTTTATTGGCAGTCCTTTCTTTGTGGATAGGGATGGGGTTAAATAATTTTCTCCAGTTTAATAGGAGTGCTTGACCCAAGTCAGTCATATTTAACATATTAATGCTGTTTATTTAAAATTAAATTTGGGCACAGGAAGCACGTAGGGATGTTCAGCTTGTTTCAAAGTCAAAAAAGTTCAGAGCACCTTTTTCAGTTTGGAGGCTTCAAACCATAAGTCCAAATATAAATCACTTCTCAACAGCTAATGACCCACATAAGAATTTTATAAAATAGTTAGAAATCTGGGTAAAAGGCTGCCTTAAGTCAAGCTTTGTAAATTCTTTTGTTTACATATTTTATCAAATACTTTTTTTTTTTTAAAGCAAAGCCCAGGTGCTTGGTCCACACAGTGCAATGCCAGTGTATTTTGGACACACATTGGGTCCATTATTTGTACAAATCGATAACCTGGATTTTGGTACACAGATTGAAAAGCAACAGTACATCAGTTACCTGTGTGTATGTGGCAAGGTCCTAGAAGAACATAGTACTTTATATTAATAATGTAACTTGAAGAATGACAATGTTGCCCTCGAACAAGTTCTCTGAAACACTTGCATTTTTATTACTACTATTACTGATATATGATTATGGTCAAAAGGCTTTTTCCCCTAGCTTTCCCCCACAAAGAATGTCTAGGCAAATACCACCTAAAACTTTCTGACATCTTTTGGGGTACTGTGTGTTCTTGCTTATGATGTGCTGCTTTTGTGGACACTGTTACACCAGGATCAGTGGCCCATGCTCCTTTGTTGGTGTGACTGATAGCAGCCCTTGGCCACAGAATCCTTCCCTGGCTTATTCCTTCAAGGTAGTTTTAACTGAAAAAGTGGTCGGTTTAGCAGCAATACACCCATGTGTCACTTTGTTTTAGATAAACCATGGCAGTTTGAAAGGTAGGATAAGGCCTTACGTGAAACCAGTCTCTTGGAGAGACTGGAAATCTTACCTAAGATTTGGGTAGAAGGCTGAACACTCTTGCTGTCAATTGACCTCCATCATGGCTGCCCTTGTTATCAGAGATTTTGTAGTTTAAAGGTCTCATGTGTGAGATGCCCACTTCACTCCAGGAAGGCTGCGCCTAGTGCTGGTGGATGGTAACCCTGCACACCATATATGCACACACCACGTTTCCTACAGCGTATCCAGCGCCTCATCGCAGCAGCCAAGGGCCAGCTTCTCCATACAGTGAGTTACCTAGATCTTAGGTACTCCTCCCATGAACAAACAAATGTCATCTGCACGCCTGTCCACTGCTCTCCTGGTGGCTCTTGTAAGAGTGCCTGCATGTGAATGAATCTAAGGCCAAGCCTGGTTCCCCAAACCCAAGTGGACACGTGGCCCAGAGAGTGAGTGTGTCTAGTGTGTGCACTACACAAACAGCACAGTGACTTCAGGCTAAGAAACCAAGCTGGCTAGAAGTGTCCTGCTGAGGGTTGGGTCAGTGGAAACATTTCTAGCATTCCTTCATGGCTTGCATAGTGGTATTTCCACAAGTACCTTTAGCAGCTTCCAGTACCACATGGTCTGCCACTCGAGATGAATGTGACAAGTGATTATTGTTATTATTTTAATTATTGTTCCATTTTTTGCCTTTAGGGGTGAAGGAAGGGGAAGGGTTTTTGTTGTTTGTTTTTCAGTGTGTGTGTGTGTGTGTGTGTGTGTGTGTGGCTGTGTGGCTTATACCCCACTTCGTGATGCTGTGACTAATTCTGCTCCCTAGCCAAATATATCAGGCTTCATTTTAGGCTCATGTTTCAGATTCTGCATGCATTGCTTGCGTTTTCCTGGTATCTGAATGTTGGCTCCTTGTCCTAGGAATCCAACATAGATTTCCAAAATTATCATGGGACTTGTGATAACACAAGACATGAATCTGTATAAAATGTATTGGCCTTCCTCACTGACCTGCTAAGTATTATTGTGTCGTGTGTGCGTGTGTGATGTCTGGCTGCCATGTAAAGCTTCAAAGGAAAACCTTAAAGCAGACCATCCCTTTTTGCATGCTCTATTCTAAGTAAAATGTTCAATGTAACTAATAAAAAATGCATGTTAAAGATATTTAGGTTTTTTTTTTAATCTTTGTTTTTACTTGTTTTCAGTTTTCTGTATATTTGCTTACTGTGCTGTTTTAGTGGATGTAGGATAAAATGCACTGGTGAAGCAATATAGTGCCAACAGGAGGTGATTTTCCAGTTTTGTGTGTCATGCAGCATTTGAAGGGACTGTGCATCTTAGAACAATCACAGTTACCTCTAAACCAGATTTCATTTCTATTATTTTACGTGCCAAACCGCGAAGTGCATTGGGCTTGAATCTCTGAACGCTGTGGACCCATTGGAAGACTGTTTTGATTGTCACAAATTGTAGTGCCTGAAAACATTCTTAAGTGATTGTCTTAAAAAAAAAAAAAGAAGAAAGTTTTCCAAAGACAAAATGGGAACAAATAATTATGGTCGAAATGTCTGTGGTTCCTTGGAAATGCTGCGCTTTTTGTATTTTCCATCATTGTAGTGCAGATTGAATGAATGTGTATAGTTCAGAGGTCTTTGTGTTCGCATCTTAAAAGTAGCTAATGACCTCATCTTTCAAGCTTGAATTAATTTTTAATTTTATTTTATACAATGTGTAGACAGTTCCCTGTTCTCTGCATTTAGAAGTATAAACAATATAAATCTGTTAATTCTGTAAGTAATTTTTATAATTATGATGTAACTCTATCCTATCCTTAAAACATTTAAAATAAACCCTTTATGTTCAACTTTTGACTGTAAATTTTGTGCTCATGAGCAAAATGTGATGTGTAAAACCTGCTTCTAAAAAAGTTTTTAAAGTTTTAAGATTTTAAGTGACCTTTTTTACCCCTTTCACCAGGTGTAATTGTCAGTCAGATATACATAAAAACAAATAGAATTTTTATTTGAATGATAATATTTAATAATATCTGAAAGGAGAGGGGGCATTAATCAGTATCCCAAATATATACTTAGTTCCAAATATTAAAGTTTGTGATTTGCCATTAATAAGAAATTTTAATTTATCATAAAATTTTTAACTTGTTTAAATAGAATTAAATATGTATTTTATACTTTCATATCTATTCTTGCTTTGTATGCTGCTTATAATGCTTTATGAATATTTAAATAGCAACCTGAGATTCTGTAGTAAAAACATCTTCATTTCTCAGTAATAAGGACAAAGAAATGTAGATACTACAGTGACCTATATGTATTTTGTTTTACCCACTGGCATAATTTTAATCAGTTAGGTAAAAAGTAGAGTTTATAATGTGCCTTTATGAGATTCCTTGTTTTTATGTTTCCTGGTTGAGTTGGGCTTGTCTTGCACAGCCAAGGGGATGTAGGGTGGCCTCCCGGCTCAGGCGGGAGGAGCTACAGACAATGTGGGGGCGAGATGAACTTGGAAGCGCAGGTGCTCCCCTGGGTTGGACCTCAGTTGTAGTCTTGTGGTAACGGAGCTACAGTTCAGGAAACCTTTCTCCCAGAAAAAACAAAGCAAGTTTTGTCTGCGTGTTGGTGGTTGCTGATGGCTCTTGGTCAGGGCTTATCAGTTGGGTCTGTTGAGAATAGTCCTCATTCTTGAGGAACTGTAGGGATGGGCCTGCCTTTTTGTTCCCTCTCAGTACTCACAGCTCTGTGATCTTAACAGCACTCACAGATGCTTATCAAGTACCTTGCCAAGTACTTTCCTCCATTATGTCATTTAATTCTTAATCTTGTGAGGAAGGCGAGACTTTTCCATGTTGTACAGGTGGAGGGAGGGGATCTTGAGTATGTTGTCCAGGATCACAGGGGCTGTCAGGACTCAGACCCTCAACACTGCTGTGTCAAAGCCTCAAAGTTAAATTACTGCAGTGGGATGATTTGAATAATAGTCTAATTTCTGTGGATAATATTTGTAATCTTATTTATAAGTTAATAGCAAAAACATTTTTATTTCCAAATTGCCTAATAAAAAGTGTTCTGGTATTAGTCACTAGAATGTAGGAATCTGTATCTCTGTATAGTAAGAATTAGAACCCAAAGTTATTTTTTTTCATCAAAATTAAATATTTTATTTTTGAGAGAAGTCTGCTGAAGAAATTTAAATAATTTTCATTACAAGAATGTAGATAGGCTTAGTGAATAGAGCATCAGTCTGTGGACTGAAGTAGTCCTGGGTTTGATTCTGGTTAAAGGCACATATCCTGGCTGTGGGCTCGATCCCCAGTTGTGGGGAGTGGTGTGCAGAAGGCAGCCGATAAGGATTCTCTCATAGATGTTTCTATCTATCTACCTCTCTCTTCCTCTCTGAAATCAATTATATATATACATATATATATATATATATATATATGAATGTATATAATATTTTCTATTTCAAAAATACTTTCAACTATGTCATTAAATTAACCCTATAAAATAAAGAGCTAATATGCTAATTAGATCAAACAGCAGAACAACCATCCGGATGACTTTCCAGATGAAGCCAGGGCTGCAAGGGGCTGCGAGGACCGAGCCCCTTGCACAAATTTCGTGCATTGGGTATTCTTATAAAATGTGGATTTCTTATGTCCATAGCATAGATTTAAAAAAAAAATGTTTTGTTGATTTGAGAGAGGAAGAGACAGGGATAGAGAAATAGAAACTACGATGTAAGAATCATCTATCAGCTGCCTTCTGCAACCTGGACATGTGCCCTGACCAGGAATTGAACCAATAACCTCATGGTGCACAGGCCGACACTCAAATCACTGAGCCACACCAGCTAGGCCATAGCACAAAATCTTACACATAATTTTTATAGTAATTTGCTTGTTTTATGTCATGTATTTATAAATTTGTTTTTAGTCTTCTGGATTTCAGAGAACTCAGTCTTTAAATTATTTTGCCAGGTATTCTTAGATAGTCTCTGTCTGCCCTTACACTGGCCTTAAATCTCAATTTTAAGTGTTTGGTAACCAGTGGCAGATGGCTTTTGGGTATTGCATTGGCACATCATTTTGCATAAATATGACACTGAATTATTTCTGCTTCACTTTCTCGGGAGGGCACTAGACCAAGTGGCGATGGTGACACTGAAGTATGGATGGGCCCTTTCCAGGTATTTTTTACATTGGCCATTAATAGGTGAGCAAGCTGCCAGCCACATTGTAGGCACATTTCTGCCTCCACTTTCATCTTCCTCCATTGCTTTCATTTACGCTTGAAAAGTCATGCTCTGGGGTAGTGGTCGGCAAACTCATTAGTCAACAGAGAAGCAAACCGCAGTAGCATGTGGCGCCGCAGTTTGCCGACCACTGCTCTGGAGGAATGTAAGAGCTGGAAGTAACATGTGAACTACCTAAAGTCCTTCATAGAATAGACACATTCTTAAAACTAAAATTCTGTGTCTTCATGTTGAAACCCTTGAAGCAGATTATGATGAGAAAAGCACAGAAGGGAGGTCTTTAAAAACCTTGATGTTAACATGAGTTACCAACAAATTGAGTTGAAATTCAGCATCCTGAATTGTCTTCACATGTAGATTGCAAAATAGCTTTAAAGCTTTTGCCTTGAATCTGTCTCCTTAACAGGTTTGCAAGAAATCTGGTAGTTACTACCCATGCTCTGTGTACATACACCTGTGATAAGCTGTGGGCATTCCCACTAGAGAGGTCCCTGGTGACATGCTCTTTTCCTGAAAGTTGTTCCTAGTTGTGGACTGTGTGTTCATTGGGTCTGTTATTTACTAGGGACATTATTTTTACCATAGTGTTGCATTGAGTTGTCCTGTTATACTATGGTAATTAGTTCTAACCACTGGGTGTATGTCTTAATTTGCCCCAAATCTGATATGCCACACTAGAAAAGGCAAGATTGTCGTCTTTTTAGAACAGTCCTGCAGGGGAAATAGAAGGGTTAAGACTCAAAAATGTGTCTGCTTGATGGGGTCCATAGTCTGATCTTCCCACAACAGCAGGGACTTCGATGTCCATTTGTTTAATTCACACACATTGATAAAAAATTACAGAAATGGTTCAGCCATTGTCACTGGCCCATTTTTGGGGGTTTGGCAATTGTATTTTTTTAAAGGGTCATGCTCTATAAATAAGTGCTTGTGGTAGACCACTGAAGTGCTTTGTGATAAAATTCACACACATGTAACAGCTTGGGCTGCTGTAACAAACCACATAGCTTAAGCAACTTCATTTATTCTCTCTGTTCTGGAGGCTGAAAATCCAAGGTCAAGGTGTCAGCAGGGTTGGTTTCTTGTTAAGCTTCTCTCCTGGGCTTGTAGATCACTGTCTTCCTTCTGTACCCTTACATGTCCTTCCCTCTGTATGTGTCTGTCCTGGTCTCTCCTTTTTATAAGGACAGAGTCTCTATTAAGGCCCACACTTTATTATCTTATTTTAACTTAGTCACCTTTTTAAACACCCAGTGTCCAAATACAGGAACATTTACATATATAAAAGGCTAAGCCAGTGGTCGGTAAATTGTGGCTTGCGAGCCACATGTAGCTCTCGAGCCAAGATTTGCCACTCTGTTGACTAATGAGTTTGCTGACCACTGACCTAAGTGACTGGCTGAATGGCCAGTAGCTATGATATGCACTGACTTCCAGGGGCAGACACTCAAAGCAGGAGCTGCTGAGCGACAGCAACTTTGCAGAGTGCCCTCTCACACTCCGGGACCCCTTGAGGGATGTTGGACTGCTAGTTTCGGCCCAATCCCCGCAGGCCAGGCCGAGGGACCCCACCAGTGCATGAATCCATACACCAGGCCTCTCGTTTTAATATAAAAGGGATAGATACACATAGTATACTAAAAAGAACATTGAAAGCTCCCTGAATTCTAGATCTATTTGCTCACTTCCTGCTGGTGTGATCCAGGCAAATAATTTATTCTCACGTGTTTCCCTTGTCTATATATGGGGAGTGTCCTGCCCTGTGACTCTCCAGTGAGATGCTGACATATGGTGCAGGCTTGAGCCTCCAGGCTGGCACTGAACCAGGATGTGGTTCCTTGTACAGATAGCAGCTTTGTTATTCAAGACCTTGCCATGTGTACTTTGATTTTTTTAAAGATCACATGTGTACTTTGTGAGCAGCCCTGGTGGGTGCCTGGAGAGAAATGGAGGCAAGGCTGTTGGCCAGGCTGGGAGAGAAAGAGGCGAGTTCTGATCAATGGCTGCCCCAGATGCTATGGATCAGTCTCTGCCTCTCTCTCTGCAGGCCTCTCTCTGGGCCTGATCCACAGCCCCCTAGGCAGTCAGTGCTGGGACGGGATGCTGGCAGTGGCGCCAGTCAGTGCTGGGTCGCCGTGGGGTCGCCACGGCAACCCAGCACTGACTTCGGTCTGGTAGAGCCTTTGGTTGTAATGGTCTTTACGACCATGGCTCTTTATTATTTAGATATTTTGATTGGTTTCAGAGAGGGAGAGAAGAGACATCAGTGATGAGAGAGAATTATTGATCAGTTGCCTCCTGCATGACCCCTCCTGGGGATCAAGCCTTTAACCCAGGCATGTGATTAGATCAAGGCTCAACCACTGAGCCATGCAGTCTGGGTGGAAGCTGTATTCTAATTAATTAATTTATTTTTAATTAAATCTTTATTCAGATTATTACATTTGTTTCTCTTATTTCCCCCTCCAGAGCTCCCCTCCACCCAGCTCCCAACCCTCCCTCTACCACTATCTCCCTCCCATTGACCTCATCCATAGATGTATGATTTTTGTCCAGTCTCTTCCTGTACACCCCTCACCCCTTTCCCCTGAGGAATATCAGTCCACTCCCTTTCTGTGCTCCTGATTCTATTATATGCACCAGTTTATTCTGTTGATCAAATTTTTAACTCCCTTAATTTTTAGATTCACTTGTTGATAGATATATATTTGTTGTTCATAATTTTTTGGCTTTTACCTTTTTCTTCTTTCTCTTCTAAAAGAGTACCTTTCAGCATTTCATATATTACTGCTTTGGAGTTGATGAACTCCTTTAGCTTTTTCTTATCGGTGAAGCTCTTTACCTGCCCTTCAATTCTGAATGATAGCTTTGCTGGATAGAGTATTCTTGGTTGTAGGTTCTTGCTGTTCATCACGTTGAATATTTCTTGCCACTCCCGTCTGCCCTGCATCGTTTCTGTTGAGAAATCAGCTGACAGTCGTATGGGTGCTCCCTTGTAGGTAATGAACTGTTTTTCTCTTGCTGCTTTTTTTTTAATTAATTTTTTATACATATCTCCCCATTGCCCCCCTCCCTCCCAGGTGTACCCCGACCCCCCAGTGTCTGTGATCATTGGTTATGTTTATAAGCATGCATACAAGTCCTTTGATTGATCACTTATTTACCTCACCTAACTTTAATCTTTCTGCTGTAATTTCACAGTCTGTTTGATGCTTTATGATTTTTGTCCTCCTGAGAATTATCAGTCTACTCCCTTTCTGTGCTCCTGATTCTATTATATTCACCAGTTTATTCTGTTGATCAGATTTTTAATTCACTTAATTTTTAGATTCACTTGTTGACAGATGTGTATTTGTTGTTCATAATTTTTTGTCTTTTACCTTTTTCTTCTTCCTCTTCTAAGAGAGTACCTTTCAGCATTTCATATAATACTGGTTTGGAGTTGATGAACTCCTTTAGCTTTTTCTTCTCTGTGAAGGTCTTTATCTGCCCTTCAATTCTGAATGATAGCTTTGCTGGATAGATTATTCTTGGTTGTAGGTTCTTGTTGTTCATCACGTTGAATATTTCTTGCCACTCCCATCTGGCCTGCATCGTTTCTGTTGAGAAATCAGCTGACAGTCGTATGGGTGCTCCCTTGTAGGTAATGAACTGTTTTTCTCTTGCTGCTTTTAATATTCTCTCTTTCTCTTTTGCTCTTGGCATTTTAATTATGATGTGTCTTGGTGTAGTCCTCTTTGGATTCCTTTTCTTTGGGGTTCTGTGTGCTTCCTGGACCTGTAAGTCTATTTCTTTTACCAGATGTGGGAAGTTTTCAGTCATTATTTCTTTAAACAGGTTTTCAGTATCTTGCTCTCTCTCTTCTTCTGGCACCCTCACAATTCTGATGTTGGTATGCTTGAAGCTGTCCCAGAGGCTCCTTACATTATCTTCACATTTTTGGATTCTTTTCTTGCTTTTCCAGTTGAATGTTTTCTGCTTCTTTATATTTCAAATTTTTGACTTGATCCTTGCCTTTCTCTAGTCTGCTGTTAGTACTCTGTATAATAGTTTTTATTTCAGTCAGTGTATTTATCATCTCCTCTTGGGTCTCACTAAATTTATCCATCTTTTGTAGCATATTCTTGAAAAACGTGGTTTTGAACTCTATATCCAGTCATTTTTTTTCCTCCATTTCTTTTGCTTGTAATCCCTTCCCTTGTCTCGGCATTTTCACTGTGCCGGGGAAACTTCTGTGCTGGATTCAGCCAAAGAAGCCTCTGTTGAGCTTGGGAGGGGTGGAGTTTCAGGGCTTAAGGGACCGCCTTGCCTTCCAGTCGGCCCCGCCCTCCACGGCCCCTGAGTCTCACGTGACTGGGTAATGGCTGGAGTGGTCCTTGTGCGTGCGCGCACCCGCAGTGCCTCTAACCGCTGCCTTTCCGGCTCCCCTGCGAACCAGGACCACACTAGTCTAGGTCTCCAGGGTTTCGCCCAAAACAGGGGCTTAGTGGAGTCAGAAGTGGCACAGTTCGGAGGGTCTGTCTCCCGCCCACTCGCGAAAGCCAGCGGCACAATCAGCAATCTGTCCTCCGCGTGGTGCCGTGCGCGACCAGACCTCCGATCCTTTGCAACTCCCCTAAATTTCCGTGCACTTCTCTCTTTTCACAGTCCAAACTCCCCCCGTATGAGTTTCAGCTGGATCTGGGGTTTAGTGTCGCAGGACAAGGGGTTCAATGCCTTTGAGAGTCTCTGTCTCCCTCCCTCCAGAGAAAACCAGCCAGGTACTCCGGCACCCGCTCTCTCCTCGCGCGCGTCTCTGTACCTCAGCTTTTTGCAGCTCCTCTGGGTCTCTGTGAGCCCCTCTCTTTCCCTCTAGTTGTAGAACTTCCACTCAGCCAGCTTTCCTTTGGTTCTGGATGATGTCCGTTCTGTCTTTTAGTTGTAGTTTTGAAATTGTTGTGCGAGGCAGCAGTATAGGTGTTTACCTATGCCACCATCTTGGATTTCTCCCTCTCTTGCTGCTTTTAATATTCTCTCTTTGTCTTTTCTCTTGGTATTTTAATTATGATGTGTCTTGGTGTGGTCCTCTTTGGATTCCTTTTATGTGGGGTTCTGTGTGCTTCCTGGACTTGTAAGTCTATTTCTTTTACCAGATGTGGGAAGTTTTCAGTCATTATATCTTTGAGTAGGTTTTCTGTATCTTGCTTTCTCTCTTTTGGCACCGCCACAATTCTGGTGTTGGTACACTTGAAACTCTCCCAGGGGCTCCTTACATTATCTTCACATTTTTGGATTCTTTTTTCTTTTTGCTTTTCCAATTGAGTGTTTTCTGATTCTTTATATTTCAAACTTTTGACTTGATTCTTGCCTTCCTCTAGTCTGCTGTTAGGTCTCTGTGTAATATGTTTTATTTCAGTCAGTGTATGTTTAATTTCTAGTTGGACCTTTTCCATCTCTAGTTGGTTCTTTTTCATTTCCTCTTGGGTCTCGCTAACTTTATATTTTCTAGGATATTCTTGAAAAACCTTATAAGCGTAGTTTTGAACTCTATATTCAGTCGTTTGTTTTCCTCCATTTGTTTTGTTTGTGATCCCTTCCCTTGTCTCAGTATTTTTACTGCCAGGAGGACTTCTGTGTTAGATTCAGCCTTATGATACCAGACTTGCAAAACTGCAAAAGCCTCTCTGTTGAGCTTGGGATGGGTGGAGTCTCAGGACTTAACGGACCACCTTGCCTTCCAGTCGGCCTCACTCTCCATGGCCCTAGGGTTTCACGTGACTCTGAGTAATCACTGGAGGGGTCCCTGTGCGTGCTCACAGTGCCTCTATACCACTGCCTTTCTGGGTCACCTGCGCTCTGGGACTATATGAGTCTGGGTCCCCAGGGTTTTGCCCAAAACTGGGGTTTAGTGGAGTTAGAGTGGCGCAGTTAGGAGGCTCTGTCTCCCGCCCACTCATGAAGGCCAGCGGCACAATCAGCAATTGGTCTGTGCACAGTGCTGTGCATGCCATCAGACTTCTGCCCTTTCACAACTCCCCTAAATACCCATGCACTTCTTCCTTTTCACAGTCCAAACTCCCCCTGTATGAATCTTGCCGGGACTTGGGGTTCAGTGCCATAGGATAAGGGGTTCAATGCTATTGAGAGTCTCTGTCTCCCTCCCGCCAGAGAAAGCCAGCCAGGTACTCTGGTACCCGCTCTCTCCATGCACTCATCTCCATACCTCAGCTTTTTGCAGCTCCTCTGGGTCTCTGTGAGCCCCTCTCTTTCCTTCTAGTTGTAGTATTTCTACTCAGCCAGCTTTCCTGTGGTTCTGGATGCTGTCCATTCTGTCTTTTAGTTGTAGTTTTGAAATTGTTGTGCGAGGCAGCAGTGTAGGTGTTTACCTATGCCGCCATCTTGGTTCTTCTTCCCGGAAGCTGTATTTTAAAAAGGACAGTTATGCCCAATGAAATGTAGCTGTGTGTACAGTGGAGGGTAGTGATCACTGCTCTACAACCCTGGTAAGCTTTGATGCACTTCGTTGAATCACTTCTTTGCCCTCTGCCATGATAATTTGAAATCGCTCCCTCTGTGGAGAAGTTTTAAAAGTAGATTATGGTTTTTTCACAATGGTTTGCAGAACACAGGTATGAAAACCACCATTAACTCAAACCCAAGATGGGAAAGGAAAAGACTCACATCAACATCGTCGTCATTGGACACTAAGATTCTGGCAAGTCTACCACTACTGGCCATCTGACCTACAAATGTGGGATCGACAAAAGAACCATTGAGAATTTTGAGAAGGAGGCTGCTGAGATGGGAAAGGGCTTCTTCAAGTATGCCCGGGTCTTGGATAAACTGAAAGCCGAACAGGAGCCAGTTATCACCATTGATACCTCCCTGTGGAAATTTGAGACCAGCAAGCATTATGTAACCATCATTGATGCCCCAGGATACAGAGATTTAAAAAACATGATTATAGGCACATCTCAGGCTGACTGCTGTCCTGATTGTGGCTGCTGGTGTTGGTGAATTTGAAGCAGGCATCTCCAAGAATGGGTAGACCTGTAAGCATGCCCTCAGGTAGGCCAGAAACTAAAATTCACTGTAGTTTTTGGCCGATACATTGGGTGTGAAACAGATGATTGTTGGTGTTAACAAAATGGATTCCACTGAACCACCCTATATAGCCAGAAAAGATACAAGGAAGTTGTTAAAGAAGTCAGCACCTACATGAAGAAAATTGGGTAGAACCCTGACAGAGTAGCATTTGTATCAATTTCTGGTTGGAATGGTGACAACATGCTGGAACCAAGTGCTAATACGCCTTGGTTCAAGGGATGGAAGGATACCCGTAAACATGGCAATAGCAGTGGAACTACCAGCTTGAAGCTCTAGATTGCATCCTGCCACCAACTCGTCCAACTGACAAGCCCCAGTTGGTACCTTATATCTTTAAAAGGCAGCTTTTTTGTGTGCTTTTTCCACAGTGTCTGACATTGTGCTTATAACTTACTATTAAGTTATTGACTCCTCTGAGGCAAAAAGGGATTAGACCCAGGAAAATTACACATTAATTTTGCTAATCCTCAGGCATAGATGGTCTTTACGAAAGTGAAAGTGAGAAATTCTTGGCTGTGTCTCAGTGCACTGTGAGAAGCAGCTGTATGCATAATTTGGATGAAGGATATTACATTTAGATTCCTGGTCTTCACACACTGGAATTGGGACCCAGGAACCTGCTATCAAAGAAGCACACTCACGACTCTCTGTCTTGGATCTTGGGGGTAGTTAAATGACATGGAGGTTTTAATATTTGCAAGGCTTTATCTCAGGGGTGATGAGGACATGCTTGTAAATTTCTAATAACTTTGGCCAAATCTACTAATTTAAAGCTCCAGATTAATTTTTATATCAATACTAGAGACCCTGTGCACAAATTTGTGCATGAGTGGGCAGATCAAGGCCGGGCTGGCTGGAAGGAGGGGCTGAAGGTGATTGGCCCACAGGCCCTGCTCCTGATTGGGGTGGGGGACCGATTGAGGGCAGGGCAGGCCAACCCCATGCCTGACTGGTGTGTGTGGGGCACTCAGTGGTAGAGCTGACTCAGGGAGGGGCAGTGGGCTGATCAGGGTGGTAGGGGCTGATTGGGGGTGGGGCTGGCAGGGGGGAAGGGCTGTGGGAGGGTTGGCCAGCTGGCCCCACCCCCCAATCAGTCTGGTTCACTGGCCACAGTGGGCATCATAGTGACTGGTCATTCCCGTCATTATGGCATTCTGGTTGCTAGCTTTTTATACACTGAGTGGCCAGATTATTATGATCTCTGAACACATAATAATCTGGCCACTCAGTATATATGTATTAGAGGCCCGGTGCATGAATTCATGCATGGATGGGTCCTGGTCAACCTGGCCAGGGGGAGGGGACATGGGCAGTTGGCTGACCTGCCTGCTGGTTGAACTCCTGGTCAAGGGAACAATTTTCATATTAGCCTTTTATTATATAGGCTATACACTGAGTGGCCAGATCATAATAATCTGGCCACTCAGTGTACATATAGATAAGAGTCTTATTCTTAAAGGACTGGAACTGTGGACATGATTAAAGCTGTCTGTTTGGGGTTCTGTGACTGTGTTGTTCAGGTTGCTCAGATCATCAGTACATGGCATTCCTGTGTTTTGCCTGTTTACAGCCAGGCTATGCTAGTTCCAGTGATCCTCATCTGCTTTCGGCCATTAGGAAGACTTTTGGTGGAAAACAGGCCTCACGCTTTCACATTCAAATGATGTTGGTAATCTCATCAAAAACAAACTCAAGTCTCTTTAGATTACTTCATTTTGTTCCTGGAAGGATACACAGTAATATGTTTTAAAACAAAAACAAATAGAGCCCTGACTGGTGTTTCCAAGTGGTTAGAGCGTTGGCTCATACATCAACAGGTCGAGGGTTTGATTCCCATCAAGGGTACCTACCTGGGTTGCAGGTTCGATCCCTGGTTCTGGTAGCAAGCCCCCCCTCTCCCCCTCCACACACTCTCTAAAAGTGAATGGAAAAATATTCTCAGGTGAGGATTAACAAACACACACACACAAAATCAACAGAAAATCCTTATATCAAATGATTTTCGCCTGCAGGATGCTGTCTTATTCTCTCACACATTAATTTAACTTTGGGAATTGGATATTTTTATAGCTCTGGAAGATATTATTTATTACAAGAAACCAATTACTTTAAATAGAAACAAAATAATAGTATTTCAACACAATTTATTTGTCATGTACACTTGGAATTTCTCTGAAACCACCTTAGCTGTGTGTAGGAACTTGGCCTACAAACCACCTGAATTACCACATGGTCATCTGTGTGCGCAGGACCTGATGCTGAACACACCAGTGCTCACTTTCTAGATAGCTGCATTAGTCTGATTATTGCACTGTACTGCATAGGTAGAGAGGAGAGAGGTCTTAATATGCTCCAGGTTTTTTAGAATCTGAGAGACTGAACTTGAATTGGTTAACTAGCAGACTATGTTTTATATTAAATTCCTTGTTACCTTTTTGCAAAATTTATAATAAGTGAATGTTATATAGGAATTGATAAAATAAATTGAACATTACATCCTAAGAAGTACTAAGCATAACACAATATATCCAAATTAATGGACATAGCTAAACAGTGCTTAGAGGGAAATTTATAGCTGTAAATACCATATTACAAAGATCTGAGATCAATAGTTTAAGCTTCCACCTTAGCTAGAAAAAGAAGAGCAAAATAAATATAAATCAAACAGAAAGAAAAAATCAATGTGGAAATCAGTGAAATATAAAACAAAAACAATAGAGAAAAAGTAATGAAACCAATAATTGGGTCTTTGAAAAGATCAACACATTTGGCAAAGTTTTAATTATTCTGACCAAGAAAGAAACACAAATCACTGTCAGGAATGAAAGGCAGGACATTACTACCAATCCTACAGAAATGAAAAGAATTGTAAAGACATGCTATAAATTACTTAATTCTAACACCTGGGATAACTCAAGTGAAATGGATAAGACTTAGACAAATGACCATAACTTAGTCAAGAAGAATTTAGAAAATCTCAGTAGATCTGTAGCAAAGAAATTCACCAGAAAGTAGACTCTTCTTGTGAAATAAAGCCCAGGGCCAGATAGCTTCAATGGCAAATGCTACCAGACATGTAAAAAAGTAATGCCAATGTGAGTCACAGACTCAGAAAATAGAATAGGGTATACTTACCAGCTCTATGCTATGAGGTCTCTATTACTCTTGACACCAAAGCCAGACAAAAACATCACAAGAATACTACAGACCAATTTCCCTTGAATGAAGACCCAAAAAACCTTCAACAAATCCAGTGACAAAATCAAGTCAGTGAGGTTGTAACAGTGGTTCTCAACCTTCCTAATGCCTCGACCCTTTAAGATAGCTCCTCCTGTGGTGGTGACCCCCAACCATAAAATTATTTCTGTTGCTACTTCATAACTGTAATTTTGCTACTGTTATGAACTGTAATGTAAATATCTGATATGCAGGATGTATTTTCATTGTTACAAATTGAACATAATTAAAGCACAGTGATTAATCACAAAAACAATATGTAATTATATATTGTGAAATATTTATTTTTAATTACAAATAAATGAAATTTTGTCTTGAATTGTGCTGTAGCATGGGTAACAGTCTTAATATGACAACAGTAAACGACATTGCTACATTTTGCTACACTGAGGAGCGGTGTGTTGGTTCCTAAGACCATGGGAAATAGGTGTTTTCCAATAGTGTTAGGCGACCCCTGTTAAAGGGTCATTCAACCCCCAAAGAGGTTGCGACCCACAGGTTGAGAACCACTGGGTTGTAAGATAAAAGAGCTATGTATAAAAATTGCATTTCTCTATATATAATAAATATAGCAATGAACTACCCAAAATGGAATTAATTACATTCATAACAGCATCAAGAAGGTTAAAATATTTAGGAATAAATTTAATAAAAGTGTAAGGTTGTACCCTGAAACCTACAAATTAAAGGAGGTCTAAATAAAGTGAGAGACTTCCCCTGTTCATGGTTCAGCAGACTCATTATTAATATGGAAGTCCCTATAAGAATACCAACAGGCTTTGCTGGAGGAATGAAGAAGCTGATCCTAAATTTTTAAGGGAAATGCAGAAGACTCAGAATAGCAAAAAATATTGAAAAATAAAAAGAAATTTGGAGAACTAATACTTCCTGATTTCAAAACTTATTATGAATCAACAATAACCAGATAGCATTGTACTGGGATGGAGATATATCTACTAGTAGATTGATCTATCTACCTACCTACTTTTCATTTATCTCAGTGATACAATTGAAAGTCCTGAAATTAATCTTTACATTTATGGTTAATTGGTTTTCCTCAGAGGTAAGAAAGTAATTCATTAGAAAAAAATGATTGCTCTTTCAACAAATGAGGCTGGAATAATTGGATATTCACCTTCAAAAAGCTGAATTTATACCCTTCATCATAATGAACTGTACTAGAAGACCTAAATGTTAGAGCTGGAACTATAAAACTTAGAAGAAATCGGAGATGAGAATATTCATGACCAAGCTTTCTTATATACAACATCAAAACCACAATCCATAAAAAAATAAAGTTGATAAATTAGACTTCATCAAAATTAAAATCTTTTGTTAAGAAAATGAAAAAACCACAGAGAGAAAATATTTGCAAATTATATATATTATATATATGTGTATATATATATATATTTTTTTAATATATTTTATTGATTTTTTACAGAGAGGAAGGGAGAGGGATAGAAAGTCAGAAACATCGATGAGAGACATCGATCAGCCGCCTCCTGCACTTCCCACGCTGGAGATGTGGCCGCAAGCAAGGTACATGCCCCCGACTGGAATCGAACCTGGGACCTTTCAGTCCACAGGCTGAAGCTCTATCCACTGAGCCAAACCGGTCTCAGCGCAAATTATATATTGATAAAGGATTGATATCCAGAATATATTAAGGACTCTTTAATAAGAAGACAGTCCAAATAAAAGTGCAAAAGATTTGAGTAGATTGTTCTGCAGAAGATATGCAAGTTGCCAATAAATACACAAAAGGATACTCAACATCCTTAGTCAATAAGGTTATGCAAATTACACCTGAGATACTACTTCCTACTCACCACCACGACTAATTCAAGAAACAGGGAGAGACACATGTTGGTGAAGGTGTGGAAAAATGCTGCAACTCTGGATAACAGTTTAGTAGTTTCTTTAAATGTTAAATATAAATTTATCATAAGACCCTATATTCTTAGAAATCCTCTATAATAAAAGCCTAATATGTAAATCAACTGAATGGCAGAACAACCAGTCACTATGATGTGCACTGACAACCATGAGGCAGATGCTCCTTTAATTTGTAGGGGCTAACCCCAGCCCACAGGCCCCAGGCCAGCCAAGGCAGGTGCCAGTGGGGGCCCTCTGATCACCATGATGGTTCTCCTGCAGATCAGCCCTAATTGCTAGCCAGGCCTAAGGACTCTACCCATGTATGAATTTTGTGCACCAGGCCTCTAGTATACACATAAGAATTGAAAGGCAGGAAATGTAATATGTCTACAGGAAATGTAATATTACAGCAGTGTTCATAATAGCCCCAATTTCCACCAGCCAGTGAATGGCCAGCACAACACCATGTCCACACTGGGTCACTGCTCAGGAAGAGGAATGAATGACATGCAAAATGAAAGAAGCTGGATGAAAAACACCACACATATTACTTAATTTGCAGGAAATGTCCCATGGAAGGAAAACTAGACATGGAGAGTTGATGACTGTTGGTGGAGCAGGAAGGGACTGGAATGGAGACCATCTGCCAATGAGCACTGTTAGTCTTTTTGGGGTGAGGGACATGTTTAAAGTTTGATTGTAGTAATGGTTGAACAACTTAATTTACTAAAATGAATTGTTCACTTAAAATATATAGTTAGTTTTTTTTATTTCAGAGAGAAAGGGAGAGGGACAGAACATCAATGATGACAGAGTCATCAATCAGTTGCCTCCTGCATGCCCCTGAATGGGGTTCAAGCCAGTTCAGGGCACTCAAGGTATGTGCCCTGAACAGAAATTGAACTGTGACCTCTTGATTCATAGGTCAATGCTCAACCACTGAACCACACTAGCTGGGCTAAAATAGGTTTTTATGATCTATATATATAAAAGACTAAGCAACTGAATGACCCATCGACCTGTTAACCAGTTGCTATGATGCTCACTGACACCAGGGCGCATATGCTCAACACAGGAGTTGCCCCCTGGTGGTCAGTGCACTCTCACAGTGGAAGCGTTATTCAGCTGACCGACCCATCCAGGTAGCCCACCAGCCAGGTGGTAGCCACTCATTTTCTCAGTAGTCTTGCAGGTCCAATTTCTAGAGAACAGCCAGGCACCGATGAACCTGTGATGCCAGAATGATCCTGACAGCACTGCCGGCCTCCTAGAAGTCAGCCTTGGGCACTGTGGCTGCTTCCCCTCCCTAGACTCTCTGCAAGGAAGAAACGACATAAAAATGCCCATCAGGTGGCTCCCCACAAGTGGCGCAAAGGTCAGTGGGATGGATCTGGATCCTGGGCCGGCAAGGGTGTCTTGCCCCCCTCCCTCATCCTCCTAAGAATGGGCGCCAGCCACTGGGCTCATGGCTGTCAAGGCACCACTACAGTGCATGAGCCTGTGGCAGACATAGCAGAACCAGGCTGAGTGGGAGTGGAAGTGGGCAGGCAGGAGTGGCAGGCAGCATTGTGCTATTGTGCTGCAGGTTTCATCCTGATCCCTGCAGACCACCCTGAGGGACCCCACCCATGCATGAATTTGTGCACAGGACCTCTAGTACCTATATAAATTATATCTTTTTTAAAAAATAATCTTCATTGTTCAGATTATTACCATTGTTCCTCTTTTTTCTCCCCATAGCTCCTCTCCACCTGGCTCTCACCCCACCATCTCCCCTTACCTCCCCTCCCGTTGTTCTCATCCATAGGTGTATGATTTTTGTCCAGTCTCTCTCTATACCCACCTCACTTTTTTCCCCTGGAGAACTGTCAGTCCACTCCCTTTCTATGCCCCTAATTCTATTATATTCACCAGTTTATTCTGTTCATCAGAGTTTTTATTCACTTGATTTTTAGATTCACTTGTTGATAGATATGTATTTGTTGTTCCTAATTTTTATCTTTACCTTTTTCTTATTCTTCCTCTTCTTAAAGAGAACCTTTCAGCATTTCATATAATACTGGTTTGGTGCTGATGAATTCCTTTAGTTTTTTCTTATCTGTGAAGCTCTTTATCTGACCTTCAATTCTGAATGATAGCTTTGCTGGGTAGAGTAATCTTGGTTGTAGGTTCTTGCTATTCATCACTTTGAATATTTCTTGCCACTCCTGTCTGGCCTGCATCGTTTCTGTTGAGAAATCAGCTGACAATCATATAGGTGCTCCCTTGTAGGTAATTGACTGTTTTTCTCTTGCTGCTTTTAATATTCTCTCTTTGTCTTTTGCTCTTGGTATTTTAATTATGATGTTTCTTGGTGTGGTCTTCTTTGGATTCCTTTTGTTTGGTGTTCTTTGTGCTTCCTGGACTTGTAAGTCTATTTCTTTCACCAGATGTGGGAAGTTTTCAGTCATTATTTCTTCAAATAGGTTTTCAGTATCTTGCTCTCTCTGTTCTTCTGGCACCCCCATAATTCTGATGCTGGTATGCTTGATGTTGTCCCAGAAGTTCCTTACACTATCTTCATATTTTTGGGTTCTTTTTTCTTTTTGCTTTTCCATTTGAGTGTTTTCTGCTTCTTTGTATTTCAAATCTTTGACTTAATTCTTGCATTCCTCTATCTGCTGTTAGGTCTCTGTATAGTATTTTTTATTTCAGTAAGTATGTTTAATTTCTAGTTGGTCCTTTTTCATCTCCTCTTGGGTCTCACTAAATTTATCCCTCTTTTCTAGGAAATTCTTGAAAAACCTTATAACCATGGTTTTGAACTCTATATCCAGTCGTTTGTTTTCCTCCATTTCTTTCGTTTGTGATGTGTTCTTTTATCTCTGCATTTTTGCTGCTTCTCTGAGTTGATAAGAGCAGCTTTGTATGCTAGGTGTCCTATATGGCCCAGTAGCTCTGCCTCCCTGGTTACCTGAGGTGGACTCTCTTGGTGCACCCCTTTGTGGACTGTGTGTACAGCCTTGTTGTAGTTAAGTCTTGATTGTTGTTGGTATCACGGGGGGGAATTGACCTCCAAGCCAATTGGTTGTGAGGATCAGCTGTGTCAACGTTGGGAGAACTTCTCTGCTGGACTCCACCTTAAGACTTGCAAGATTGCAAAAGCCTCTGTGCTAGGCTTGGAATCTCAGGGCTGAGCAGACAGCCTTGGCTTTCCATCAGCCCCTGGGTTTCAGTGTCCCTCAGTAATTGCTGCAGCCTTCTCTGTGCACAGTCACGCTCATGCACCTCAGATCTCTCTGCCTTTCCAGCACCCCTGAGTTTCTGTATGCTTCGGGGACCCATATGAGTCTCGGTCCCCAGGATCTCACCCAAAACTGGGGTTCAGTGCAGTCTAACCTGGATTTCAGTACAGTTGGGAGATTCTGTCTTCCTCCTGCTCAGCTTTTTGCAGCTCTTCTGAGTCTCTGTGAGCCCCTTTCTTTTCTTCTAGTTGTAGAATTTCCACTCAGCCAGTTTTCCTATGACTCTGGATGATGTCCATTCTGTCTTTTAGTTGTAGTTTTGAAATTGTTGTGTGAGGCAGCAGTTTAGGTGTTTACCTATGCCGCCATCTCAGTTTCTCCCCTATAAATTATATCTTAATAAAGCTGTAGGAAACTCCTGATATGAGATCTGAATTTTAAAAAGAAAGTAAGGAGGGAGAATTTGTGATTCTGGGTGCCTAAGAACTTGTGTTTCTGACAAACTTCCTGGTGGCACTGATATTTTTGGGGGGGTTAGAGGGGTGTGGAGGGGCTAGACCAGGATCCATGTGTTAGTGTATTGACATTTGTTTGAATGAGGCCAACTGTGATCTACAAATGGTATGCGTCTCTGTGCTCTAGGTAAAATGCTGGGGAATAGTGTCAGGGCTGCAAATGTAAAAGTTTCTCTTTTTAGGAAAATAACTGGTGGGAACCAGAAGGTCATCATGAGTGACTACTCTTATTGAAAAGCTGATAGGGAGAAGGAACCAAGATGTAGCCTAGGTAAATGCTGGTACTTGCTCCCTCCCACAACCCACATAAAAATTTCAACAAAATACAGGACAGCCATCATTCAGAACCACCTGAAAGTTGGATGAATAGAAGTCCTATAAGTAAAATAGTAAAGAAGAAAGCACGTCGAAATTGGTAGGAGGGCTGGAGGTGTGGAACGGGCTGGTCCAACACACACATGTGCCATTTTTTTTAATCCAGAGGGAGATCGTTCCTGCAGAGTGTGCCGTGAGAAGCAAGGGATCCCAGGCCCACACCAGACCCCCCAGCCAGGGTTTCAGAGCTGGGAAGAGAAGTTCTCATAACTTTGGGCTCTAAAAACCAATGGATATTATGGCTGAAGGACACAGAGCCTGCTGGAGACCCAGGTGTCCTTCTTAAAGGGCTAGTGCACAAACTTACTTGGACTCACTTCCTTTGAGCTCCAGCACCAGGAGACATTGGGGGACCCAGACACAAATGGAGAGGAACTGGATTGTCTGGCATTAGGGCAGGAACTGGGAGATGGCTTTCTATCAGACAGAGGTGCTCACAGGGGTCATTGTTTCTATGCCAAGACCTCCCCTGTCGGAGGACTAACTGGCAACTATATCTGAGTCTGCAGGAGCATACTGTTTGTGCCACTCTGTTGATTCTCTGGGACCCTGTCCCATCCAATTTACAGCCGTACCCAAGCTTCATGCAGCGGCTTTTCCATGTGAATGGCCTGAACTGGCACGGGTTTCAGATTTTGCTAAAATCTCTCAAATAAGCTGCAGCTGGTGTTAGCATGCCCCAAACTTATTAATAAAAGGACTAAGACCCAGCCCCAGCACCAGCCTGCCTTGCTTCACAGCTGGGCCTCACTTGGGCACCTCTAAGCCCAATACAAATAGCAAATAGCAGCCTCTGCAGATTCCTCTGTAGCTCCTGCCAGGTGGTCCCAGGCAGTGGCTGACTTTGCACCTCCCTGGAGGCCCTAGAACCAGTGCACCCACTGGACAGCTTCAGACTACACCAGATTACAACTCTACACATCCACAAATGACACACTCAAGGGACATACTCAGTGTCCCAAAGCAAGTCCTGCTCCTTAGGGGTGTCTCCTGCACAGCTGCTCTTCCACTGTATTCCCAGCTGGTTCTCCCAGCCAGTGGGCCCGGAAGTCAATTCCTCCCAGTGACACCAATAGCAATCAAGGCTCAACTACAAGACTGTGTACACAGCCCACACAAGGGTGCACTCAGAGTTCCCAGGTCAGGTAACTGGGGAGGCAGAGCCCCTGGGCCCTATTGGACATCTATTACACAAAGGCACTATACCAATTCCAGGAGACATAGCAGCTCTACCCAACATATGGAAACAAACAAAGGGAAGCAGCCAAAATGCAGAGACAAAGAAACAAGTCACAAATGAAAGAAATGGAAGAAAGCAAACTACTAGATATAGAGTTCAAATCCATAGTTATAAAGTTATTCAAGGATCTTCATGAGACCTTCAAGGGATTTAATGAGACTTTCAAAGAAATTAGTGAGAATATCAAAGACATGGAAAAGGACTAGTCAAAATTAAGCATACAACTAACTGAAATAATTATATACAGAGATTCAACATTAGAATAGAGAATTCTGAGAACCAAATCAATGATTTGAAATATGAGAAACAAAAAGCACCCAATCAGAAGAGCAAAGAGAAAAAAGAATGCAAAAATATGAAGATAATGTAAGAAGCCTCTGGGACAGCATACTGACATTCTCATTATGGGGGTACCAGAAAGAGAAGAGAGAGTGCAAGATATTGAAAACATATTTGAAGAAATAATGACAGAAAACTTCCCCTACCTGGTGAAAGAAATAGACTTACAGGTCCAGGAAGCACAGAGAGTCCCAAACAAAAGGAGCCCAAAAAGGCCCATACCAAGAATCATCATAATTAAAATGCCAAGAGTTAAAGACAAAGAGAATCTTAAAAGCAGCAAGAGAAAAGCAGTTAGTTATCTACAAGGGAGTGCCCATACGACTGTCAGCTGATTTCTCACAGAAACTATGCAGGCCAGAAGGGAGTGGCAAGAAATATTCAGTGATGAATAGCAAGGACCTACAACCAAGATTATTCCACTCAACAAAGATATCATTTAGAATTGAAGGTCAGATAAAGAGCTTCACTGACAAAAAAAAGATAAAGGAGTTCATCACCACCAAATCAGTATTACATGAAATGTTGAAGGATCTTTTAAGAAGATGAAGAAGAAAAAGAACAAAAAATATGAACAATAAATGGCAATAAATACGTATCTATCAACAATTGAATCTAAAAATCAAAATAAACAAATAAAAAATCTAATGAACAGAATAAACTGGTGAATAAAATAAAATCATTGGCATGGAAATGGACCAGACTGATGATTTTCAGATGGAAGGGGGTTTGGCGGTGGGAAGAGATTAAACAAAGATCTTATATGCATATTAGGGGCCCTGTATACCCTCTTCAATCCTGGAGCCCTCAAGGGAGTCCTCTCCAATCTGGGGAATTTCTGTCTGTCTTTGCAATCATATGAGCAAACTGTCTGAGATCTCAATCCAGTTTGATTTGGTGCTCACAGAATAATAGAGGTCTTTTTTTTTTTCTTTGCTCCATTGGTGGAGATTTCCTAGAAGTTGCAGGATATCTCCCCTTTAGTTTTTCCTCTACATTCTGACTTTACTTATGTCTCTCACCTTTGCTTTCCCTCCATCCCCCACCCGCAACAGTAACTTGCTCTAGGCTCACTTCCCTTGAGTATCTAGGAGATACAGCAATGTGTCTGCCACCAGAACTGTGATTCCCTGCATTCCTGGTGCTCCCCATGCTCTTGGTTTCCATTTCCAATCAGGTGCTGCAAAAATCAAAAGGACTGCGAACTTTAGCCACCCCCAGACCGGGCTGACAAGACCTGATGCTCCAGTGGCGTCCTCGGAACCCTGGCCGCTCAGTGCTGGTGCACACAGACACTGGCCACAAGCTCGAAGCTGGTGGGGTCCAAGGACACCTGCCACGTCAGCTACAGGTCTGCCATCTTTGTTGGGTTAATTTGCATACTCACTCCTGATTGGCTGTGGGCATCTCAGAGGTATGGTCAATTTAAATATTTGTCTATTATTAGTATAGATATGTAATATCTATGAACACAGACAATAATGTGGTGAAGACCTGAGGTGGAGTAGGAACCAGGTGGAAGGGAATAATGAGGGGGTAAAAAGAGGGACAAATGTAATGATCTCAACAATAAAGATTAAAAAAATTAATAAATAAGAAAAAAACAAAGAAAAGCTGATAGGAAGGAAAGGCAGGAAGATGAAGAAAGAGCTCCATGTACTTACTGCTGGGTGGCTCTGGGCCCTGCTAGAGCCTGTTGCGGGAGTCTGCTTGCTGGGGGACAGCAGTGCTTGTTGAGTCTGGGCTGTGAGGCCTGCAGGGCACCAGATGCTAAAAAGAAGCCCCTTGGCCTGGTGGCCCCTTCTGATGCTGACTGTGATTCTGCCTGGAGACTGAGGGAGGGGCTCAGTCTGGAAGAGGGGTAGGCACAAGAGAAAGGTAGAATCAGAAGAGGCAGCCAGCAGACCAAAGAGGGAGTGTGACAGCACTCAAACAAGCAAAACAAAAATACCACACACACAAAGAAAACCCAAAAAAGTCGCTGAGAATGAAACCTTGCACATTTTATTTGGACTTTCCAGAGTTTGTTAACTGAAACCTTCGGTTTTTAGGCTCAGTTAGTTAAGAATTAATTGCGTCTGCCATGCTTTGGGGCTTGGGAGCCCTTAGGGTGAGGACAAGTGAAGAGGTGGACCCAGGTCACCCAGGCTGAATGAAGAACCTTCCTGTCACTCTTGGGAGTCTCATGCAACAGGAAGGGACCCAAAAAGGCCCTTGAAGACTGTGGGAGAAAGCCTCTAGACAGGAGGGAGGGAATGAGTCACCCTTCCCTGGGCTCCTTTGGGGAGCTCTGAGGTGAAGTACACACACACACACACACACACACACACACACACACACACAGTCAGGGCAGCCACAGGAGGAGGGGCCCCTGGTGAGTACACAGAGCTCTTTTCTCCACCTCCACTGTGCTCCCCAGAATGCCATGAAAGAGAGGGAGGGCTGCCCCAGCTTCAACACTGGTGTGGCTCCCTAGGTGGGCTTCTCTCAGCTCACAGCATTTACACAAATAACCGGACCTTTCTCCCATTGGTGGGTGGCACTAAAAGTTTTGGAATGTTTTCTCTACTCCATTCACTGTAAATCCAAATAGAGTTTTGATATTTAGAATTTAGGGACATTCCATTCATCTTGCTTCTGAGATTTAACAAAAGTCATGGGCCTCCACATACAAGATTTATAGTATACTGCTAATAGCTCCTCTTGATTTTTCCCTCTAATTTCACTATACAGTGGCACCTCAGTTCTCAACTTAATTCAGAAGGCTGCTGAGAAGTGATTTCTTCAAAAAATGAATCATTTTCCCCCATTAGGAAGAATGTAAATTGAATTATTCCATTCAAGACCCCCAGATAATTCTGTTTTAACTTTCTTTAATCTATAAATAAACACTTTAAAACAGAACAATCCCTAGCTAGTTTGTTGAATCGCAAATCAGCAAGCTAGACAAGATGCCTAATGAGCCAATTAGTTAAGAGCCATCTTTATTGCACGCAGGTTCAGAGCAGATTACCTCTGTCAAATTCTGAACAAACACAAGAAGGAGGAGTTCCTTTTTATATCCTTCTGGTTCTTTGTGTAAGTTATTTTTGCAGACAGCTTGTAACATTGAGTACAAATCATATCTAGCAAACACCTGTCATATTTATACAGACAACTTGTAACCTTGAGTACATATATCAATACAGACACCTGTAACCTTGGGTACATATCTATACAGACACCTGGTATCAGTATCAGCATATCAGTCCCTTATGTTAGATGGCTATCTTGCAAGGTCAGACAATTAAGATTATCTTTTCTATTATGCAAACTGAAACAGTTATTTTTCAGAATAAAAGACTATGTAAAAATAACAGAGTTGACCTACAGAATAAGACTGTCTAAGAATAACAGGTAGTTCAAACAGCAGTTTCAAAGAGCAGTTTTCCAAAGGAGGGATTACTACGCTTAGCCCATGGACTGAAGGGTCCTGGGTTTGATTCCAGTCAAGGGCACATACCTTGGCTGCAGGCTTGATTCCTGGCCCTGCTCAGGGTACATTCGGGAGGCAACCCCTGGATGTGTTTGTCTCATGTCTGCTTCTCTTTCCCCCTCTCTCTCCCTTCCACTTTCTCTAGAAAAATAAACCAAAAAACTATCCACTAGTTTTGTGTTTTGCCCGTGTTTTAACATTTGCCTGAAGTGAAACACTGCATTGCCATTGAACAAGTTTATCACAGGGTTGCTACTTCTTTGTCAGGGTGATGTTTCTCAATAAAACTTTGCATGTCTGCTCATTTCCCAGCATTCCCTCGATGAGTGAAGTAGGAATGGCCTCCTTCCCTTCTTCTCTGAAGAGACTCCTTAGTTGCTGTCTGTGGATGCTCCTCTGAAGGTCTTGGAGCTCCTGGGTGGTCAGCTCAATGCTGTGTTCTCACCAATTCCTCCCTATCGCCACCCACCTCCAAGACCATGGACTTGCTCAGGGACACAGTGTCCCCCACAACAGACAAGCTCTCCCTCACAGCCCTCACAGGCTCTTCCAGCTGTTTGCAAGGTCCTAAAACACCCCTCCCTTTTTGCGCCACTCCCCCCCCCCTACTGTCTCTGAGCCTCTGGCAAGTGAGGATATTAACATGCTCCTTCTAGGACCCCTGAGGGTTAAGTTGGTCTCCCAGCCACCTCAAAACTCCTCTGCCCTTGCCGATGGCTCAGTTGGTTGAAGTTATCCCAAACACCAAAAGGTCTTACTTAGCTTTGATTCCCAGTCAGGGAACCTACCTAGGGAGTGTGTATATTTCTCTCACATTGATGTTTCTTTTTCTTCCCCCTTCCTCTCTCTCTAAAACTCAATAAAAAACATATCAATTTATATTGGATAGAGAATATTTGATAATATATTGGGCGAAGAGAATAAAAAGAAAACCACCTCTGAAACAGGACCTTTGTGTGGAGTTAGAAACAACCTGCTGGTCCGTGGGCTGGAGGGGAGCAGCATGCAGGTGGCCAAGACCTAGCAGTGAGGAAGCTGTGCTCCTCTAGTGGCTGTGAGGCCGGCAGGAGCCCCATTCTTGACAGGAAGTGCCCTGAGTGGCACTGCGTTTCCCAGAGGTATTTCTTCACACGTGGGCAAACATTTCATGAATTTACTCAGTACAAAACTGCCTATTTAGCCAGGCTTTGCTATGAGCCCTCCGTATTGCATTCAACTTGTTTTTCATGACATTGTTTTTCTTGAAAATGCGAGGGTTTTCAGTAGATGCTTCAATTTGAAGTGGCACTTGCTCCCACACTGCAATCAGACCAGCCTATCCTCTATGGCTCTCGTCCCAGCAACGACTCCTGCTATGGGATGTAGGTCCTCTTGGGCATGTTCTCCAAAGAGGCCCGTCTCATCACAACTGAACACTTGTTGGGGAACAGGTCCCCTGGCCTCTTCGAATTGTTGAAATTCTGTCATGTAATTATTCGCAGCTGCTTTGTTAGAGCCAGCAGCTGCGTACCGATGAAGGCCACCTCTTTCTTGCATTTATCCAGGCTTAATGGGTCACCGGCAGACCTTGTTTCAGGCTGCAGCATCTTTGCTTTTCCACATGTCACTGCCTCCGAAATGCTGTCACCTGGTGCTTGCCCTTTATCCACATCAACAGTTTCCTACCTCCTCATTGCCTATGATTGTTACGTGAGCACTTTCACAGCCTTAGCAACATCAGCTCCTTCTCTCTCTTCCTCTCTCCTCTCTCTCTCTCTCTCTCTCTCTCTCTCTCTCTCTCTCTCTCTCTCTCCAGAGAGAAAGGGAGAAGGATAGAGAGTTAGAAACATTGATGAGAAACATGGATCAGCTGCCTCTTGCACACCCCCTACTGGGGATATGCGCACAACCAAGGTACATGCACATGACCAGAATCAAACTCGGGACCCCTCAGTTCACAGGCTGACGCTCTATCCACTGAGCCAAACCAGCTAGGGCAACATCAGCACTCTTGATGGCCTTTTTGTTTTTAAAAGTGTGCTAATCACTGATGCCACACTTGAACATCTCTATATACTTTGCAATTACTTCTTTTCTTTTTTTAATTAAATCTTTATTATTCAGATTATTACATTTGTTTCTCTTTTTCCCCCTCCATAGCTCCCCTCCTCCTGGCTCCCACCCTTCCCTCTACCCTTCCCTCCCTCCCGTTGACCTCATCCATAGGTGTATGATATTTGTGCAGTCTCTCCCTGTACACCCCTCACCCCTTTCCCCCTGAGAATTATCAGTCAACTCCCTTTCTGTGCTCCTGATTCTATTATATGCACCAGTTTATTCTGTTCATCAGATTTTTAATTCACTTGATTTTTAGATTCACTTATTGATAGATATATATTTGTTGTTCATACTTTTTCAAATCTTTACCTTTTTCTTCTTCTTCCTCTTCTAAAAGAGAACCTTTCAGCATTTCATATAATACTGGTTTGGAGTTGATGAACTCCTTTAGCTTTTTCTTCTCTGTGAAGGTCTTTATCTGCCCTTCAATTCTGAATGATAGCTTTGCTGGATAGAGTATTCTTGGTTGTAGGTTCTTGCTATTCATCACGTTGAATATTTCTTGCCACTCCCATCTGGCCTGCATCGTTTCTGTTGAGAAATCAGCTGACAGTCGTATGGGTGCTCCCTTGTAGGTAATGAACTGTTTTTCTCTTGCTGCTTTTAATATTCTCTCTTTGTCTTTTGCTCTTGGTATTTTAATTATGATGTGTCTTGGTGTGGTCCTCTTTGGATTCCTTTTCTTTGGGGTTCTGTGTGCTTCCTGGACTTGTAAGTCTATTTCTTTTACCAGATGTGGGAAGTTTTCAGTCATTATTTCTTTAAATAGGTTTTCAGTATCTTGCTCTCTCTCTTCCTCTGGCACCCTCACAATTCTGATGTTGGCACGCTTGAAGCTGTCCCAGAGGCTCCTTACATTATCTTCACATTTTTGGATTCTTTTCTCTTCTTGCTTTTCCAGTTGAGTGTTTTCTGATTCTTTATATTTCAAATTTTTGACTTGATTCTTGCCTTCCTCTAGTCTGCTGTTAGGTCTCTGTACAATATTTTTTATTTCAGTCAGTGAATGTTTAATTTCTAGTTGGTCCTTTTTCATCTCTAGTTGGATCTTTTCCATCTCTAGTTGGATCTTTTGCATCTCCAGTTGGTTCTTTTTCACCTCCTCTTGTGTCTCACTAACTTTATCCAACTTTTCTAGGATATTCTTGAAAAACCTTAGAAGCGTGGTTTTGAACTCTATATCCAGTCATTTGTTTTCCTCCATTTCTTTTGTTGTGATCCCTTTGCTTGTCTCAGCATTTTCACTATGCTGGGAGAACTTTTGTGTTGGATTCAGCCTTATGATACCAGACTTGCAAAACTGCAAAAGCCTCTCTCTTGAGCTTGGGATGGGTGGAGTCTCAGGGCTTAAGGGTCCGCCTTGCTTTCCAGTTGGCCCTGCCCTCCAAGGCCCCTGAGTCTCACGTGACTGGGTAATCACTGGAGTGGTCCCTGTGCATGTGCTTTCTGGCAGTGCCTCTAGACTGCTGCCCCTCCAGCTCTCCTGTGCTCTGGACCATATGAATCTGGGTCCACAGGGTTTCGCCTGAAACCCGGGTTTAGTGGAGTTAGAAGTGTGCAGTTGGGAGGGTTTGTCTCCTCCCCACTGGTGAAAGCCAGCGGCACAATCAGTAGTCGGTCCTCTGCATGCAGTGCTGTGCATGCCACCAGACCTCTGATCTTTTGCAACTCCCCTAAATTTCCGTGTACTTCTCCCTTTTCACAGTCCAAACTCCCCCCGTATTAGTTTCGGCTGGATCTGGGATTTAGTGTCATAGGATAAGGGGTTCAATGCCATTGAGAGTCTCCGTCTCCCTCCCGCCAGAGAAAGCCAGCCAGGTACTCCAGCACCCCCTCTCTCCACACGCGCATCTCCATACCTCAGCTTTTTGCAGCTTCTCTGGGTCTCTGTGAGCCCCTCTCTTTTCTTCTAGTTGTAGAATTTCCACTCAGCCAGCTTTCCTGTGGTTCTGGATGCTGTCCGTTCTGTCTTTTAGTTGTAGTTTTGAAATTGTTGTGCGAGGCAGCAGTGTAGGTATTTACCTATGCTGCCATCTTGGATTCTCTATGCAATTACTTCTTTATTAAGCTCTATTTTTGTTCTCACAACTTTCCTTTTCACTTTGTTGCTATTACTAACCTTAGGAATCATAGTGACTTACTGTACATAATATAATAATAAAAGCGTAATATGCTAATTAGACCAGACAGCTGAATGACCTTCCCGACGTCATTCCAGATGTCCTTCTGGATGAAGCTGCAGCAGTGGGGGTATGGGGTGGGGGGACAAGGCAGAGGCAGTCAGGGTGGATCAGGCAGGCAGGTAAGCAGTTAGGGGCGATTAGGCAGTCAGGCAGAGTGGTTGGGGTGATGAGACAGGCAGGTGAGTGGTTAGGGGTGATCAGGCAGGCAGGCAGGCAAGCGATTAGGAGCCAGTGGTTCTGGATTGCAAGTGGGATGTCTGAATGAAGGTTTAAGCCTGATCCCATAGACATCCCCTAAGGGTTCCTGGATTGCAAGGGATTATAGGCTGAGCTGAGGGGTCCCTCCTCCTCCATGCATGAATTTTGTGCACCAGGCCTCTAGATTAATAATAATAATAATAATAATAATAATAATCAGTAGCAATAAAATAAAAAAATATTCATAGTACTATTTCTTGAGATGTTAACAATTCAAGGTTTAGTGGTGAACTGACCCATGCTCACACACTATCTCCTTTGTTGCCTGAGAGACATGTAACTGACCATACAGGTATTAGCACAAAAGGATTGTTGGGTCAAGAACTGAAGTTTTGTTCGACAACCGAGACATGTTCCGTGAACAACTTGGTGAGAACCAACTTGTTGGAGATGGGAGACTTTGGAGAATCGAGGTTTGCCTGTAAATTTCTACTCTTCTAAGACAACAGTGAATGGGGGCTTTGGTAGCACTCTTCATGGACCATCTGTCCAGCAACAGAATGTCCACTTAGCCCCGGCTCTGCCAGGTGCATAGTGTCCCAACGTGTCAGTATTATGGTGTGGGAGAGCGGGAGGGGACAACCTTGCTCCCAGACGTCTACCTTCATCCCTTCCCCAGCCCTACCCCCTCTCCAGAGCAAGCACAATGAATTGTCCTCTTTCACCTAGGGGTATTTGTGTGTGTGTGTGTGTGTGTGTGTGTGTGTGTGTGTGTGTGTGTGTTGTGGGGGTGATTAGGGAGGCGAGGGTGCAGACAGGGTGAGGTGCCTGTCCTCTTGAGTCTGAGGGCCTTATTTCCATGTTTGATGTTTTGTTCATCATGAACTTTTGGGCATTCGTTTTGAGTTTTTATTTTTTAAATATATTTTTATTTATTTCAGAGTGGAAGGGAGAGGGAGAGAGAGAGATAGAAACATCAATGATGAGACAGAATCATTGATTGGCTGCCTCCTGCACATCCCATACTGGCATGTGCATGTGTATGTGCCCTTGCCAGGAATCCAGCCCGGGATCCTTCAGTCCACAGGCCGAGGCACTATCCACTATGCAAAACCGGCTAGAGCAGTGATCAGCAAACTCATTAGTCAACAGAGCCAAATATCAACAGTACAACGATTGAAATTTCTTTTGTGAGCCAAATTTTTTAAACTTAAACTTCTAATGCCACTTCTTCAAAATAGACTCGCCTAGGCCATGGTATTTTGTGGAAGAGCCCCACTTAAGGGGCCAAAGAGCCGCATGTGGCTTGCCAGCCACAGTTTGCCGACCACTGGGCTAGAGCAATTTGAATTTTTAAAATATTGCATTCAAATCCTGGCCGGTGGTTCAGTTGGTTAAAGCATCCTCCCATACACTCTCTCTCACCCTCTCTCTCTTCCTCACCCTTTCTTTCTGGAAAACCAACAACAAAAAATCCTTGGGTGAGGATAAAATAAAACATTGCATTGGGATAGTATTTTTCTTGATCAGCGAGTAATGGCTCTTTAAATTCTGCGCCCACGCGCGTGTCCCTTCCATCCCAGCAGAAAGCAGAGATTGTTTGCTCCCCGGCGCCACACGATGCGGGACACTTTAATATCCAGCTTCTTTAAAAAGCTCTCTCACCAAGTACGTCGTGAAGGTATATGGTGATTGTTATCGCTGGACTAATGGGGATATCAGGCTTTTATGTATATTTGAATATTTCCATAATAAAAATTAAAAATAAATAAAGGTTAAAACAAAGAAGAAAAGGCTCCCTCAATTGCAGGACTCCCAGGCCAGGCGCAGGATGTCCTGACAATCCCGGGAAAGAATGGGGTGCGTCTCCCCTTCACGCCGCCCTTGCCCCTCCGCACAGAACCTCCGTGGCCCAACTCGTCGGTGGGGCGGGACAGAGCGCAGGAATGGGGCGTCGCAAGGTGGAGCAGTGGGCAGCCTCAGGGGAGGATCCGAGGGAAGAGTAGCGCGTGGGCCGAGAGCACGGAGACTGCGGCGCGGGCCGGAGAGATGCGGGTGACGGAGGGGCGGGGAGAGGGGCGGGAGAGAGCGAGGGGCGGGCGCAGCGGGGAGTGCTAGAGCTCCAGCGGGGAGCTCGCTGCCCGGAGGCGCCGCGCCGAAACTGCTGCGGTGGCCGCAGGTGCCTGTGAGTTTCCCGCCGCCTTGCCCCCGTCGCCCGCCGGGCCGGTGTTGGTGCCAGGCAGGGTCTTCGCCGCCACGGCACCGAGCGGGGAGAAAGAGATGCCCACCCGCCGCCGGTGACCGTTGGCCCGCGCTCGCCGCCGCCGCCGCCTCTGCTCCCGGCAGCCATGGTGGACGTGCTGTTCGGGCGGCGCCTGCTGGCCCCCGGCGGCGCGCGGGTGGAGGCCGAGGCGGCGCTGCAGAACAAGGTGGTGGCGCTGTACTTCGCGTCGGGCCGGTGCGCGCCCAGCCGCGACTTCACGCCGCTGCTCTGCGAGTTCTACGCGGAGCTGGTGGAGCAGGCGCGCCCGCCCGCGCCCTTGGCCGTGGTCCTCGTGTCCACCGACGGCAGCGCCCAGAAGATGGAAGGGTTCCTGCGTCAGCTGCCCGACGCCTGGCTGGCGCTCCCCTTTTGCGACCCCTACCGGCAGTGAGTGTGGTCGGGCTGGGATCTGCCGGCGCCCCGCGCCCCCCGGCGCGCCCCGGCGCCCTCTCGCGCACCGCCCTCCTGTCCCTGCAGTCAGGAGCCCCGGCCTGGGCCCAGGTAGTTTGCGCGCAGGTGCCCAGGGAGGCTGGAGCGGCCGCTCCCGCTCCCGAGGGAGTCCGATGCTCTGCCTGGAGAGCCTGCCTTTCTTCGACCTCTCCTGCGGTGCGCAGAGCACCATCGTAAGGGGAAGACGGAATCTGACCGGAGAGGGGACTCGGGAAGTCGCTCTGCTCAGAACCAGAGGCCGAGGGGTGGCTGCCCAGGCCAGCAGTGCGGGGGCCCGGGCTCGAGGCTCGGGAGGGGGATCCCAGGTTCATTTTTACTGCCCATGGCTGCAATGTCCTCGCCGTCAGAGCGGCCCTGCACCAGCTGTAGGGAACCAGGTCCCTGACACCTGGGGAGGTGACACAGATCCCTGTCCTGAAGGACCTCATCGTGTTCTTGCTTAGAGATGTGACAGGGCGGGGACGCTCAGCTTTACTGGGTTTCAGAGTTAGTGAACGAACTAGAAACTGGCCATAGTTCTCCCCTGGCTGCGGCCATGGGCCCCGCATCGAGGAGGGGGACTTTCGGGAAAAGGGAGGTGGTGGAGGGAGTCCTGGAGTGTGGGTTGCAGGGGAGAGTTGTGGCCCGGGTCCTCGTGTGGACGTCTTGGCGGTCCCCGTGGTGTAGGCGCCTCACGGAGTGCATTACCCGGTCCCCTCAGCGGTCTCAAGGGAGTTTCTGGGCTTTGTTTACAGGGCGCCTGTGCATTTCTCTGGGGATTATGGTTTCCTTGTGGCATAACACTCCCAAGTTAATTGTGCCCAAAGGAGATTCTTCTGGGCAATTAACAATGGAAGCTAACTTGGGAAGTATTGTGGAAGAGTGATTCTTTCTCCAACACCTGCTTTCATGATGCGGAGGGAGAGGCGAGATGGGAAGCCTGCTTCTCTCACAGCAGGAGTAGCGACAGACGTCAAAGATAGGCCCAGATGACCCGATTCACTTGACAAAAGGATGCATCTTAGCATCATGTCTAGTGCCAGTTGATTTGCTTAGTGTTCAACTTATGCACAGCTTTTGAAATAACACAGTTTTGAAAGTGACAGTTCCTTAACTGGTTTGGCTCCATGGATAGAGTCTGTGGCCTGAATGGTCCCAGTTCGATTCCGGTCAAGGACACATGCCCAGGTTGTGGGCTCAATCCCCAGTAAGGGGCGTGCAGGAGGCAGCCAATGAGTAGTTCTCTCTCATCATTAATGTTTCAATCTCTTTCTTCCTCTCTCTCTGAAATCAATAAAAATATATTAAAAAAAAAAAGAAAGTGACAGTAATAAAGCCAAGAGCCCAGGCCCTGGCAGAGCCCAGCCTAAGATTGCTGGTAGGGTGACCCGGCAAGGTGTGAAGTGCTAGCATAAGGATGCATCACACATGCCTGGACTGTGCTGACGCATGAATCAGAACCGCTTGGGCTGGTTGGGTCCCTGCACTTTGTCTGCTGAGGTATTGGGGCTGTCCTGCTCAGGAGGGAGCGCCACCAGAACTCCCTCTGCTTCCTCCATTATGGGGGCAAGCCCAAACCCCATGCAGTCCCTGCAGGCATCTGAGCAGCTCAGGCCCCAGGAAGTATCTGGCCTCAGTCTCAGACCAGGATCCTGATCTCTGGAGGGACCAGCCTCAGGTTTTCCTTTGGGGAAGTTGGATCCTTGTCCCTACCTCTTCCCGGACTGCACTTGGCTAACACTGTCATTGCTGTTTGTAGGTTGGAAATGGGGTATTTTGTAGGGGTTCTTATAGCTATGCCCTCAGTTCTGCTTATCCCAGCATTCATGGAATCAGATAAGGAGCAAATGGAAGTTGCCACCTCCAAGGAGGACTAAAGAATGTAGGGAGCAGCCCAGCAGGTGTGGCTCCGTGGTTGAATGTCGACCCATGAACCAGGAGATCACAGTTCGATTTCTGGTCAGGGCATATGCCTGGGTTTTGGGCTTGGTCCCCAGTGTGGGGGCATGCAGGAGGTAGCCGCTCAATGATTCTCTCTCATCGTTGATGTTTCTCTCCCACTCCCTTCCTCTCTAAAATCAATAAAAGTATATTTTAAAAAAGAATGTAGGGAGCATCCGGGCAGCAGGGAGGAAGGTCCTACTGTGTTCAGCACATAGCATTCTGCTTGGTGCTATGGGGCTGGAGGAGTAATCTTCTGGGTCCCCTCGGGTCATGGCAAGGGCCCTGGCTTGTCTTCCCTCTGACAATGTTATTGGTGGGATGTCCTCTGTGTCCCCGTGTTGTTGATGGAAATGGAGCTCTTTCCCTTCCACAAGAATTTCCTGAGGCCTACATGGGAGGGTGAGGTATGGTGGGAAGCTTTATTGATGCTGTAACATTAAAGGAGTTCCCCACCGAGGCCCCATCTTCCTCTGCCATGGAAGAAGTCCATAATCAAGTCTGGTCCAGCATCTGGCTGGCTTAGCTTGTGTTCCAACTGCAGGCCTTGTGTTCCAACTGTGGGGTCCCGGGCCACATGCCAGACAGGCTAGCTCAGGTCACAGAACAAGCCAGTGCAAGGAAGCAGGAGCGAAGCAAGAGGAACAAGAGAGAGAGGATTCCTTTGCTGTGGATTTTGACTGGGAGCTCATCCAATGAATCTTTCAGGATTTTGTGCACTTGCAATGGTTCCACCCCCTCTAGCCAGTTATCTTTTTCCAGGTTAGACTGACAGGCAAGCACCTGCCCTATGTCACCCCGACTTCACTGACTATGCATTCCTTTCCCCTTCGTTGGACCCCTTCCCGCAAGGATCTGCCGGGAATGGACGAGGGAGTGTAAAGTCGCAGCTTCCTGGCGAAGCTGCCAGATAACCATGTTTACAATGTTTGACCTCCCTTTTGTTTTCTTCCCATTTGTAATATGAATTAGCTAGTTATGATGGTAACAGCCGTCCATCAGGTGACTGCTGATGGTGCGTCGTGGAAGGAAGAAAGGAAATCACCACAGAGCCTCCAGGTCACATTGGCATGGCTGGAGGTGGAACCACTGCAAAGGCCTGGCAGGAAGGAAATGCACAGTTGCACACCTTGTCTTCAGAGCTCCTTAGACCTTGGCTTTGCAGTGGAGCCCCACAAAACCAGTGTGAATGCCATTCCTCTGCCTGGACAGGGGCATCCTTACTGACATTCCTCAGCCAGATGCAGTGTGGGCAAGAGGAAGGGTAGCACCACTGACAGGCCATCCTGTTTGGCTTACTTCCCTTTGTTATGGGCCCAGGAAGAAGTAACAGCTACATTTGCCAGCAGGCATTCCTATGGCATGTGCTCTGCAGATGAGGCCTGCTTAGTGCAATGTCACATGCCTTCTGTGATTGTCTCTTGACAACACTCATGCTCACTTGGGCTATGGAGTATTCCCTTCCCCACACCCTCCTCTCTCGTTCTCACCACTGCCCCCACCCATGGCCCCATGGGTAGAGCACCTTGGCCTCCAGGTCACCAGGGTGGGACGGATGGAAAATCAGTAGGCCGTGGCTCATGTCCCAGGTAGAGAACAGTCCCTGTAGAGCCCTCAGAACCATGGCTGAGTCAGTGCCTGGGCTAAGCTGCTTGACTCTGCCCTCTCCACCTGAGGGCCCAGCTCCTTCTGGACTTACTGACCCAGTGCGTCCCTGTCAGGCCCCGAATCTGCCAAGTCTGTGGCTCTCCAGTCCTTTCCAATCTTTGTACTCATTTCTACTTCATTTAGGTCCTGGGTTGCTAGAATATTCTAACCAGTCCCCCAGCCTCGGTGTCCCCACTTAATGGATTCTTATTCTCACACCTGCCTCATCTCATCCAAGACAGGTCTGGTCCTGCCGTGCCCTTCCTGGCTCTCCCGTGGCTCTCAATTGCATCCTCCCTGCCCTCCAGCATTTGACCACACTTGACTCCCTCCCCTGCCCTTCCCACCTGTGTTCTGTCCAGACTGGACAACTGAAGCTCCAGAACACTTTCCACACTTCCCGCCCCTAAAGGTTTTGCATACCACATCCCCCAACCTTGGAGCCCCCTGGCAGTCCCTCCTCTGTCACGCCCTGGGGACACCAGAAGCATCTCTGGCATGGGAGGCCCATGCCCTCCATGGCTGGGGCCTAACACTACGTGTTGAATGTTGGGGTTTCTCTGTATCCCTGAGGTCAGACTAGACATTGTGCAGAGCTTTGTGTCTGAGAGGCGCTTGTTGGATGCATGGTTGGGATAAGTAGAGAGTTTCACTCTGTAAACTTCTGCTGGTGGCCAAGATGGAAAGAGACTGAAGCCAGGAGTTGCTATGGTGACTGAGAGATGGCTGTGCCAGGGAGTGTGAGGCATTGTGTTAGGTGAAGGGAGGATAGCAGCGTTGCACCAGCACCAGCACCAGCACTGAGGACCAGGAGGGGCTGGGCTCTCAGATGTCCCTGAAATGGCTACAATGCTCTGTGACCACGATTTCCCTCCCTCAGCCCAGCGACAAGGCACAGGTCATTCTCCTGGCACAGCTCAGCATCCAGAGGAGATTGAGCCAAGGCCAGGTAGAAGGGATGGCTCCTGTGTGGCTCAAAGGTTACAGTTGTCCCCAGGCAGAGGCTGCCAGGGTGACGATTTGAGAGCCCACACTCTGACTCTTTCAAGTTTAAACTGGAGAAACAAAATGTCTATCCCAGACCTCCTCCTTGCTCCTCAGAGCCCTGTTTACTGTGTCAGAGCTTGATTTAATGTTGCCTGTGACTAAAACAACAGCAGCAGATCGAAGGGGAAACAAGTGAAGGTTATCCCATCCCTCTAGCTGGAACACCCGTAGGCAGGAGCTGGTCTGGAGGAGGGAGCCCCTGAGGGTCAGCTCCGTGGCTCTGCCTTGGCTGTCTGTTTTGGGCCCGGGCAGTCGTTGGCCCTGCCTAATCCAGTCTCTCCTGGTGATAAGAGTGGCTGTGGAGTCTTGGGCTGCGCTTTCTCGTACCTTCCTCTCTCCACGTGCTCCACAGGGTGGCATTGGTTCTGAGTCTGCTTGTTAGCCATTCTGTGTTGGTTAGTATAGCCAAGGGCCGAGATGGGGCAACTGGCCTGGCTGGAATTGGGACTGTGTCTATCCCACCCAGTAAGAATAGCCAGTGTTTATTGTCAGCGCAAGTCCAAACCTGTAAGAATTTTTATGTGTTTATTTGAGCAAAAATGACAATTGCTGGGAAGCAAAATCTCAACGGATTGAGGAAATGCTTCGGAAAAATGACAGTTTTACCATTTTTATACATCAGAATCAGAGGGGCAGCGGTAAGGGGGTTACATGAAATTCATTGGTGATAGATTCGGGAGGCAGGAGGAAGCAAGGCTGGGAAATCTCTGGGACTGGATAAAAATAAAAGGAATAGACACATCTTTTACATAGGTAAGGTATAGGACAGTTAACAATTAACAGGATATTGATAACAATGAGGGGTTTGTGATTTCTGCCTGTGCTGGAGGGATCTGGACAGAGGGCTTACTCGTTCCAGTGTTCCAGTCAGTAAAGACTGACCTTTGTCAAGGCAGACGCTAGCCGAGCACATGACTACCTGCCAGGACTTGATTTTTTTTTTCACATCCTCACCCGAGGATATATATATATTTAATTAATGTTAGAGAGAGGGAGGGAGGGAGAGAGAAACATTAATGGGTTGCTTCCCATTCATGCCCTGACCTGAGATGGAACCCGCAGAGTTTCAGTCCACTGGACGATGCTCTAACCGATTGAGCCACACTGGCCATGGCATGACTCCATTTTAGTGAAGAAGTTGTCCTTTCTGACCATCTCATGTGGTAACTTTAGGTCTCTGAGTTTGTAAGCCTCCATGCAGAGTGCCCCTGACTCCCCACCCAGCTTGTCAGGTTTAGTATGTGTCCCTTTTTTTGTCCTATGTATCAAGCTCTTAGTTGAGCTATACACATATTAATCATTTAATCTTCACAATCCTGGGAGGTGGCTTCTGTTATTCCTCAATGCAGGTGAGGTTAACTAGTGTGCTCAGGTCACACAGCTAGTTAATGCCGGGCACTGGAGGCGCATGCTGTCCCAGGAGGGTCAGGGTTACTGAGCAGCAAGCACATAGGCCTCTGCTACCTTAGCTGCCTAGGGCTCGGCGCTAGCTCAGGCCTGCTCTTCCTTTCAGCCGCACTGTGGGGTCCCTGGAAGGGGTGCTTGCTGAAGGCCCTGGGAGTTAGGCAAACTTGGGTAAGTGGGCTCACCACCAAGGGCAGGAGACTGCACTCTGATGGTTTTCGGGACGGGGTCGGGGGTCGGGGGTGAGGTGGGGCAGGATGCAGGAATCCCATTTTCAGATGCCTGAGGAAGATGGGGCCCTGGAGCAGCAGCAGGGCTGTGCTGCAGCCTGACTGGAAGTGGAGGCTGAGTCCGGTCCCAGGTGAGCTGTGGCCTTCAGGACCCCCTCACCCCTACCCAGATCTGCCTCCTCCCTTCTCCTTTGGGGAAGCCCTGGGCCTTGGTGGCAAAGTCCCAGCCAGACCACCACTTCCTTCCTGGTAGGGTGGACATGGTATGCCCTGCCCCCCTGTCCAGAGTTAAGCACTGACACTCCCAGGTGCCCATGTGGCCGGACAAAGCTCCGAGGAGGCTGCAGGCATGACCCTGAGCTTTGTGCAAAGGGCGATTTGGCTGTCACTCTCCCGTGCTTTGGCTTTATGCCTTTGGGGAAAGAATTTCTCAAGTGTTTCAAAGTGGGCTTAAACCATGGCGATCATGTCCCCGGCCCGTCGGAGCTTGGCCCCCAGTCCCAGCTCACATGGTGGTTTGTCATGGATCTGTTTGTCCCCTTCATCTGCAGTGTGACATGGTTTGAGTTTGTCAGTAGTTCACATCTGTTCTCCCTTTTATCTCTTTTTCCTCCTCATGTAAGCAGTGGGCATGTGTGGTCCGGCGGCTGGGAGATCAGGCTTCCTGAGGAGCAGCGCTGGGCTGCGTGGTGACCTGTGTGCGGAGTCCTGATGCTGATGCTCCACCTGCCCTTGGCGCTGGCCAGTCTCAGGGGAGCTTTGCTTGTTTCTTAGTCTTTCCTAAGAAGACAGCTTGGTTTTCTTGCTCAACCTATTTTGATTCATTTCTTCTATCAGAGATTTCTGTTCTTAATCTTCTGCTGCTTCTCTCTCCCTTCCCCTGTTGGCTCCACCACTGTTTTCTTAGCCTCCCACACTCGGCCCTCTCTCTATGGCGGCCTTCCAGTTCTGGATGAGGGTGTTAATGCTGAAGCCTCTTGCTGTGCCGAATTGTAGCTCCAGTTTGGGACTTGATCCAGTATGTTCCATATTGCTCTGTGTTAATTATTTTGTAGCCTGCATTGCTATTTCACATATAATCTGTGGTTAGTTTTCAAGCTCATTCCAAAAAATTACTTTTTATTGGTTTCCAGTTGCCATTCCATATTATGGCCTGATGAAGTGGTATCTGCACTACTGATTATTTGAAATTTAGTGAGACCTCCTGTGGCTTGTCACTGTTGTAGATGTTTGAAATGGGTGTAGGTGCTGTGTGTGCATTCCTGCCCCAGGGGAGATTAGTCGGGACCTGGTGCTGAAAACCAGCCGGGACCTGGATGGAGATGTCCGGGGAGGATTTGCTAACACCAGGCTCAAACACATTTCCCTTCCACTCAGAATCACACTCTGCGGGTGACAGATGAGGGAAACCAGATTGCTGTTGATTTGAGGTCCTTGCAAGCTGGCCCTGGGCACTGGAAGGGATTGCCACTAGCCGTCTTGTCCTAAGGGCAGAAACCTGGGAAGGGTGTGGGGAGATTTGTTAAACTAAGGAGATGCTCCTTTCCCTCAATGAATGCAAGCCATTTTGTAAAAGGGCTTTTTATGAAGTCACACATGGCGAGAAAGGAGCCAAGAAAAGTCTCATCCACAGCCTGATCAGTGTGCCCTTGAGTGGGTAGGGCAGAAAGCCAAGGAAGGCTGTATTTTTACTTAGGACTCAGAAATTCAATTTTACCATCCTATCCACCTGATACTTTCAATCTCTTGCGACATGGAGAGGAATATGAATGTATTGGAGTTATTAGTGGTTTAGAGTTGCACTGTGCAGTACAATAGCCATGAGCAACACGTGGCTTCTTACATTTAAATTAAAATGAACTAAGACGGAAGCCACAGCAGCCACATTGTGAGGACCCCTCTGTCCTCTGTGTTTGTGCCATGGTCGTGGGCAGCACAGGCCCAATCAGCCCAACTGCAGACACTCTGGGATAGGCTGCAGAGGGCGACGCAATAAGGAAGGAGGCTCACAGGGGACCTGGCGGGTTTGGTTCTAATGCTGTGCAGTGTTGACTGGGGGCACAGGGTCCCTTTAGAGGTGTGGCAACAGTTTCCCCACCCTGCTGACTCCTGGCCTGCCCCCTTCTCTCCGCAGTGAGCTGAGGACCAGGTACCGCGTCACAGCCACCCCCAAGCTTGTGATCCTGAAGCCTAGTGGGGCTGTCATCACCGACAAAGGGCGCAAGCAGATCCGGGAGCAGGGTCGAGCCTGCTTCCAAAGCTGGGTGGAGGCCGCTGAAGTCTTCCAGAATTTCTCCGGGTGAAGTGGAGGCTCTGCGGGGAGCTGGGCAGGAGTGGAACCCCGGTGCTGCCACAAGCACTTGAGGAGAAGGGGGGGTTTGGAGTGTCAGAGTGGAAGCATGCTGTGCTGCCCGTGCCCCAACCTGGCTCCCTGCGGCATCTAGCTGTTCTCACTTTCTTAGCACAGCTTCCTCCATAAGCACTGGACTGAGTTGGGAATCTGTGTAAAACATGTATCGATGCAGGCTCTTCACATAATGTATTAACTGATATATTTTCTGGAGCTCTACTTATTGTAAGGATATGCTTTTATGACTGCATTTATTACTAAAGTGTGTAGAATCTGTGCTTTAATAAACATGCCTGTTCTCGCTGGGGCCTCCGTTGTCCTTTCTCCTCCCAGCGACCATGTGCCCTGAGGAGGAGAACCCTAGAGAAACACTTTGTCTGTGCCCCAAAGGGGTGCTTTTCAATTTTGAGTATTTTTTGCGATGTTTTCTTCTCTTTGTTTTTATGCTCACATTTATTTTTCATAAATAATAGCATCAGAATATCCTAGAAAGAAGTGAAAATGTCGAGGCTGTGTAGTTAACACCACAGCTCTCTAGCTCCTAAAGAATGTGGAGGCAGCTGGTGTGTGGCTCACGCAGGTCTGAAGCAGCAGGAGGCGCTCTGGCTGGGAGCAGTGGGTCAGAGTACATATAAGAAGCGACCCATGAGTGCGGAAGTAAGAGGAGCAACAAATCTCTCTCTCTCCTTTCTTCCCTCTCACCCTGTTCTCTCTTAATCAATAAATCAAAACAACAATAAAGTTCATGTAAACTCTGTTTCTTAAAGAAAGAAAATAGCAAGAGGGGAGCCACCAGGTTCCAGTTTGCAGCAGGTCCTGCCTCCCTCACTGAGCACCTGGCCCTGTAGCCAGGCTAAACCCTTTGTTCCTTTCCAGCTGCACTGTGATCTGGGTGGGAGGGACCAGGAGATACCCACTCCTCCTCCATCCCAGTCCCCTCCACAGCCCTACTGCTGGTCCCTCGGCTGGGAATTGGAGCAAACTGTCCCTTGTAGGAACCAGGAACGCTCCCCTACGGCCCATGGAGAGTGTGGGGCAGAGAGAAGAAGGTGTTGGGCTTTGGAAAACCGGAGGTGAGGACTGAGCCCTGAAGACTGCATTGTTGGCTTAACCAGAGCTGGGGGGTGGGGGAGGGGGGAGGAAAGGGAAGGGGAGGGAGATGGGAAAGGGGTGTAGGGGGGGAGGCTCCATGGTTGTCACTTTGACCTCCCGCCCTGTCCTCTATCCCCTCAGGGACCACCACACTGGGGACCAGGGATTGACTAAAGACATAGCTGATGGAGTTAATCTGGTCATCATCTGCCCTAGAAATAAAGCACGTAGGAGGGTAGTTCTTTTCCTAAAACAATATTCATTTAATTGTGATATTTTTTCCAGCTTTATTGAGATGTAACTAACATCGTGTAAGTTTAGGTGTACAGCTGTTGATTTGATGCATGTATAAATGACAAATGAGCACCACACAGCTTGGCTAACACTCCATCCTATCATGGGTTACCATATCTATTTTTGAATAAGAACACTTAAGATCTAAGAACACTTAAGATCTTTTGCTTAATCCTCACCTGAGGACATTTTTCCATTGATTTTTTTTTTCTTATTTAGAGAGAGTAGAGGGAGGGAGGGAGGGAGGGAGGGAGAGCGAGTGAAAGAGAAGGGGCGGAGGAGTAGGGGAAGACATTGATGTGAGAGAGATGCATGGGTTGGTTGCCTCCTGCCCAAGGTAGGTTGGGATTGAACCTGCAACACAGATACATGCCCTTCACTGGGAATCAAGCCCTCAGCTCTTCAGTGCCAGGGCTGATGCTATAACCACTGGCCAGGGCTAATTCTGGTATTTTTAACCACACATTCTCTGGGGGAGAGGGGTTATCTCTTGCAGATGGAAAGTCCACAAACCGTGTGTGTGTGTGTGTGTGTGTGTGTGTGTGTGTGTAAAACCACAGCCACAGACTTCTTGAAGACTGGATGAATCCTTCCTGATAAACATGCTTGTAGCTGCCACAAGGGAGCCCAAGACCCATGCCGACTCAGTGGCTGGAGGGACTGTGTGCTGGTGCTCAGGCACCTGCAGGGCGGGAAGCCTGAGCGGAGCCTCTCCACAGCCATGTCAGCCCTGCTGTCGTGTGCCCTCTCCCCAGGGCCGGCCCAGGCCGAGAGGGAGATGTGTCCCCTACACTATTGTTAACAGAACACATTTCCTTTAATAATGTCCCTGACACATAATTTTTCTTAATTCCAGGCAGAGTATATTCAGCTTGCTTTCAGGGAATGATGTCACTGGTTGCTATGCTAAAGTACCTTTGCCTTGTATTACAATAGCAGAACATGGTGGGCCACGAGGGGAAGCTTCCGATTGCCATCTTCACCTACAGCCCAAGGCTCTCTCCGTCCAAGCCCCCCCACCCCCACCCCGGCCCCCTCAGTGCAGTGCTGAGCTTGGGACACGTGTGGCTGTGTGTCAGCTCAAGCTGCAGCCAAAAACACTAGGAACACTGATCTCTCACAACTCTGGAGGCTGAAGGCCAAGACCGAGATGCCAGCAGGGTCGTTCCTGGGGAAGGCTCTTTCCTGCTTGCAGACGGCCACCTTTCTGATGTGTCCTCACCCCGAGAGAGAGCCTGGCATCTTACCAGGGCTCTAACCCCATCACCAGGCCACACCTCAGGGCCTCATCTAACTGCCAGTACATGGAGCAGGGCTCTAATGTGAATGTTAGGGGCACCCAAACATTCAGAGCAAGGCTTTCGCCCTACCCAGACCCTGAGTTTCCCCATGGTCAAGAGTCTAGGGTCAAAGGACTTCATGACCAGGTCCCATGGGTAAACCATTTTGGTTCCCATTCCTGAGTGCCTGCTGGGGCCACCATGTGTGGGTTGTTTTGTGGAGCTTCCAAAAGATTCCTTCTTGTTTCCTTCTTTGTTCTTACTTCACTTAGAAAACCATTTGACTGTCTTTGTCAGGGGGTGAAACTATACGTGTGTGTTTTAAGCTGCCTGTTGGCCCAGAAGAGTTCAGTTTAAGTTTGCAGCACCACCAGGTTATCTGAGCCATAAGCTAATAAATGCTTTTGAAGTCGTTTTCTGCTTGGAACTTGGGTTTCTAACCTTCACAGTGTTTCCAGACCTGTCATTGCCACTCTGTTGTTTCTGCAGCATCTCTCTGACTGTGCCCTGGAGAACGAGAGAACAGTGGTGGGATCACTGGAGAAGCTGCCCTGACTAAGACCTAGAGGGGTTGTAGCCTGAGTGTAGGTGGGTGTGAATCTTAGCCCTACACTGCTGCCTGGCAGGACGCCGTTCCACTCGACTGCTGTCCCGTGGCATGGCCTCCCAGAAAACATCCCAGTTGACAATGGTAATTAAAAGGGAATCCCAGTGACGACTTGCATTGTTTGAAAAATAATGGAGAAGATCCAGTCCACAACCCAACCACACATCTAACATCCTTGTTCCACTCCGCAATCTCCCCGCCCTCTCCGCGCCCCCCCCCCCCCCCCGCAAACCTCTGTTCCCACACAGCTCTGCTCCAGCCATCTCCTTCCTGAACACCTCATCTCATCTCAGCAGGTTTAGCAGCTCTAGTTTCCTTTGCATTGTCCCCTGGCCTCACTCAGGCCCTGGGTGACCCAGAGGGCTGGGGAGGTGGCCTATCATACAGGGTGAAGAGCACATTCTCTTTTCTGGCTGCAGAGTGACAGGGAGAAGGCTGGCTAGGAACACGGCAGACATGGCTCCTTCATGTGTCATATAAAAGGTTTCTTATTATTCCAGGTAAATAGAAACCTCTGGAATTAAGGCTCCATGGTTTCAGGGCCAGCCTCCTCGGTGATTAGGCATAAATAATTTTTTTTCCTACATCCTTCACTTCCCTGGCTGCTCTTTCTGAAACAGAAAAGCATTTACTTTTTTCTCCTTTCCTTACATATGTGTCGTGACCTGTCTGTTATGAATAATCACCTCTAGCTCGGAGAGAAGTGCATTGTATGAATATGAGGTTTTGGATATTCATTCATTCATTCGACAGCATCTGGTGCTTATTGAGCCCAGGCCTGGCAGCTTTGCATGGGACATAAAAGGTCTGTGATGATGGAGCTCAGGCCCAGGCTGGGCACTGGCTGGGAGAGGAGAGCCGAGCTGGTGGGCCCGCGGGGCGGCTGCGTGGCTGCCACAGTCCCAGGCCCTTCAGTGGGGGTGTCAGTCCCCTTCCCTGTGAGCCGGTCTGAGGCCATTCCCAGGGGTGATTACTTCCCCGTAGTGAGAACCACCGGCTGTGAGGAGAGCCCTCATCATTTAGGGATGTTTCTACCTTTCAGAGCTTGGCCGGGATCAGTGGTGCTCCCTCACTTTCCCTCACAGCAGCCTCCCCACGCAGCTCGCACACCTGGCTTCCTTACCTTGTCCCCTTGCAGCGTGTGAGGCCAGCACGGAGCTTTCCTGGGGGGATCAATGGAACCAGCTGGCTGGAATAGAGGCCAGGTCCCAGGAAGTGGGGTGTGGGGTGGCCTGGCCCCGGCACAGATGGTGTGGGAGGGAGAGGTTGGGAGGCTTCTGGGTCCAGGGGCAGTTTTAACTGCGCAAATGTCTGTATAGATTGCTGTCTTGTTTGTAAATCTTACCTGACAAGGCCAAGCCTTCCTCCTCCTTGTCCCAGCTTCTAAAGGGACCCAAGAAACCTCAGCCATGAGGGCAGCCCCCCTTCCCCACTCCCTGGGGCTCTGCCAGCTGCGTCAGTGCCATTGGCAGAGGTCGGGCCCTGGAGGCCACTGCTGCCTCCAGGTTGCTGGAGCACAGCTGTAAGGTGCTGATAAAACACACCCAAGCATGTAAACAGACAGTCCTTGTTGCCAAGTTCATCCTGGTTACAGTCTCCATGGCCTTTAACTGCTTCTCCTACTTTCTCGTGTCAGGTGGTGATGCCCATCTATAGCCCGGGCAGCCTGGGGCGTAAATCAGCTCTGGGAGCTTGGCCTTGACCCTGATGGCCACGGTGGTTACAGATGTGCTTCCAACCCTCACCTTGCCCAGAGCACGGCACTGAGAACAGGGAACAAATAGCAGTGTCCCCTGCACTCAAGGACCTGAGTCAGAGAGGAGCGGAGGAGCGTAATCCCAGGAGGGTCAGTTCGTCTTTCTGTGCTCTGAGCAAGTTTCTCCTCCAGGTTTCAGAAAGCCCGTCAGCACGATGTCTGCTCCGCCCCTTCCTCCTTCCCCCCCTCCCCCCCCGCCCCACCCTGCCTCCTTCAGATGAACTTTGAGATTGTTCATTGGGGGGATGGCTCTGTATCTCTCCCCCCACCCCCATTCAGATGAACTTTGAGATTGTTCATTGGGGGGATGGCTATGTGTCTTTCTCCTGCCAGGGTGTCGCAGGACTTGGACCAACAGGGAGGAGATGGCAGGTCACTTTGATCATAGGGCCCTGCCTCACCCTCAGCTCCAGCACCTGTCTCAGTCAGTGGGGCAGTGTAACAAAGCACCACAAATCTACTCTCTCACACAGCCGGCGTCTGAGAGCCTGAGCTGGAGTTGTGGGCAGGGTGGAGCTGGAGCTGTGGGGGCTCTCTCTCTGAGTCCGCACAGCATTCCTCTGTGCAGGCCTGTGTCCAAAGCAAACTGGTTGGATAGGGCCCAACTTCTCCCTCCTTTCCAGTCATTACTGTATAAGGGGCCTGTCTCCAAACACAGTCACATGCTGAGGTCCCGGGGTTACGGCCTCAGCACATGAATTGGGGGAGGAATACAACTCAGCCCATAATGGCCCAACACGCAGCCTCCTGGAAGCTCTCCATGGGCAAGTAGACTCAGCTGCCCACAGCCTGATTTCTCAGCATCTGCTTTCTTGGCCTGCCTTCCTGAGATGCCTGCAGGGCATGCAGGGCTGTCCCCAGCCTGTGGTGTGCTGGCAGGTGCCAGGGCAAGAGCTTCCACCCTGGGAAGCAGCAGCTCCCTGGAGACAGAAGTTTGGTTCTGGGCAAACCCATAATGCCAAGCTCTGCAGAGACCTTCCTGAGCATGGAGCATCAGCCCTCCACGCCCACCAGCCTCTCCAGCAGCAGTCACGGCAATAGGAACTGTCAAGGGCTGTGGATTCCCCAACTCTGGGCCTCAGCCCCGCCTCCCCGCCCGCTCTCCTGGCCACGCGAATGCCCCTTGCCAAGCAAAGCCGCCAAATTGCGGGATTGATCAAGTAAATCTTGGGAACCAAAGCTCTGACTGAGATGGGACATTAGTGTTTGCGTCAGTCCGGAGGTCTCTAACGCCTCTGGAGGCCAAGCTGACCACACTGGGGCTGTAGTGGGAGTGGGGCACCTGTGCAGGAACCATCGCTCCGCACCCAGAAGCCGGTGGAGCTGGCAGAAGCTGCGTAGAAAGGGAGCCTGCAGGCATGACTGCAGGGTCTCCCGGTCTTTTCCACCAGGAAATGGGAATGCAAATCTCCACGCTGTAGTTTAAATCTTTTCCAGTAAGTTCTGGTCTCGGCGAAGATGCTTTAAAAAGGCCCAGCCAACTCTGCACCGCAGCCCCTCGGGGACGCATCTCCCCGCAGGCTTGGCTCGCTGCCCCACACCCCCTTCCCCGGGGGGAGGTAGGGGTGGGGATGAACCCCTGGTGCTTGGCCACATGCCACCTGCATGGTTTGGCTTCCCGAGGGCCCCGCACCAGAAGTGTTTGCCGAAAAGGTCCCGAGGTGTGGGTTGAGCCTTCAGGAAGGGGCTGGCAGCGTGGAGGACAGGGGGAGTCTCCTTCCTTTGCTAGGAAAACCTCAGGCTAGCTCAGAATTGCTTAAACAGCACCCCAAAGCACCCAGCAGCACGGGTGGCCATTGGAAGCCCTGTGCAGAGTGAAGGACACAAAGCACAGAGTGAGATATGATGGGATGCAGCATTACCATTTATGTCTTTGAAAATATATGCACACATGGCCCAGGAACGCATGTGCAGGGTGCAGGCAGGACTGCTGGCCAGAGGCGCGGGTGCTGGAGGAGGGTGTGGGCACAAAGGAGCATAAACACGAAAGCAATAAGACAGCGGCGCCTGCAGGTCGTGTACCCTGGGCTGTGGCCCAAAGACCCCAGCCACCCCCGCAGAACCACGCACACAGGCACTGAGATGCCAAGTGCCAGGTGCAGACCAGGTGGAGCAGCTGTGGTCCTCCCACTGGAGAGGGTGTGTGTGTGTGTGTGTCACAGTGGTACGGGTTTGATGACTCTGATGTCGCTGACCATTTCCATACCCGATGGGCCAAGAACCCCACGAGTTATCCCTGCAGAGCCTGTACACCAAATCCCGAGCTGCACGGGCAGAGCAGCACCATTCCTAACAGCCCCGAGCCAGGAGCAGCTGACGGCCCAGCACTGAGTCATCGTGACGAGTGCCCACAGCCACCGAGCTAATCTCAGCGATGAGTGAGGAGTGAAAAGCACGCAATTGTGTTTGCATCTGAAGTACAATAAGCAGTGAAACCCATCTGTGAAGGCAGTGACTGCCCTGGGGGCAGGTGGCAGGGACATACAAGGGTGTGCCAGGGTGCTGGGTACACCGTGTGGGCACTTGGTGAAAACTTGACAAGCTATGCTTTTGCTTAACCTTCAATGAAAAGAAAGTAAAAGAAAAAGGAAAAGTGCCAACCAGTTTAAATTGTAGCAGGGGAATACAAACAATAGAGGGAATGTAGCTTATTGACAACATATTAAAATACCTCAGATTGAGGGCTTTGCACAGGGGGGTTGGGGCTGAAATACAGAGGTAGATGGCCTGGGGCCTGCTCGAGGCACTGCACACAGATGCACACGCACACAGATGCACACACACAGATGCACATGCACAGAGATGAACACAGATGAACACACACAGACGCACACACAGATGCACATGCACACAGATGCACATGCACAGAGATGAACACACATGCAGATGCACATGCATACATGCACACAGATGCACACACAGATGCACACGCACACAGATGTACATGCTGCACTAACGCACATGGCAATGTCTGTCCAACTGGTCTGGAGCTTGCATTTTTCCCTTCACAGTATCTGTTGCCAGTTGCTGAACATTTGCAGACTGAGGCCTCCCATCTTGCCATTGCTCAAGCCAAAAGTCTGGGACCACCTCCAATTCAGGTTTTTCTGTGGCTTCCCCACCTGGCCCCTCCAAGGGCTCCCCCCTCCAACCTCCCATCCCTTCTCGTCCTCCCCTAGCTCCTCCCCCAGGCCCCTTGCCTGTCACTTGGTCAGTCACTGTTATCCGCACCTGGGCTCCTGGCATCACTCCATACCCCCTGGAAAGTGTGGTCCCAGGGCAACTTAGAGGGTCCTTTCGATGCTGAAATCTTATCTGTTTTTCCCAGCTTCTCAGCCCCTCAGAGGAAGCCCACACCTTTCTCTTGTGACCAGCCTGCGGCTCTACTGCTTCTTGGTGCTGCACTCTCTCCACCCCAGCCACACCCTCCTTCCTCTCTCTCTGCCGTGTCCTTTTCTACTTTTCTGCAATACCACGCCTCTGATTACTCAGGTCCCTGACCACTGACCACCGGCTCCTCAAAGGCTTCTTCCCTGACCAGCCTGTTCCACATGGCACCTCACCCCATGTGCTTGATTTTCACTAAAGCCTTTCTTTGATGTTATCTATCTATCTAATCTGTCAATAATCAATAATCTAGATACCTGTCAATCATCTATAATCTATCTATCTATCTATCTATCTATCTATCTATGTATCTAATTTATCTATTGCTGTGGAGGAAAAATTTTTTTTCTTCCCTTTTAGGTTTTGCTGGCTAGTTTAAGAATTAAATTGATGTGAGACAGATTAACAGGAGAAAATAAAGTTTAATTATGTATATAGGGAGGTCTTTTCTCCCCCCCCCCCCACAGGTCTACATCTCCTATACAGCAAGGGTCCTCACAGACTTGCAACCAGGGGAGCAGTGAGCATCGGCAGCTCATCCCAGGCTCACCCCTGAACCTGTCCCTAAGAATCCCTTTTCTCTGACTTCCCAGAGACCTAAAGCAGCCCAGCCGAGCTCTTCTGTTGCTTCTGTGCTAAGCCCTTCCTTGTTTTACTGTCCCAGCTTTAATAAACTTTAAAAAAGGATTATCGGGTTGTCTTGCCCCGAGTCCACATTTAATTAACACGTTTATGAGAACTGGCACGGTTGCCTCCCTGAGCTTCCCCCACAATGAGGAGTGAGAGCGCTGGCCTCGCTGCGGCTCCCTTCCCTGGGCAGCCCTCGGGCCTGCCTGCAACATGGGCCTTCACGTTCCGTACCTTTCCCCATGTCCTTGCTGCCCCTTTGTAAGGAGGACCCTTTCTCTCTTCCCCTTTCAGCTGGCTTTCACTCATGTACGGAAGTGGCTCCTCCAGCACGTGTCTGTCCCAGCCAACTCCTGGCTTCCCTGGCATGTGGCTGCACCAGCCCCGGCGACGTGGCTTCGCCTCCTTCCAATCTCCTATCTTGTCTTAATCCACAGGTAATGATAGCAGAGACACGATGAGAGTGTTTCTGGTTTTTCACGACCCAATTGGGTACTTATTTTTGGTTTAAGATATAGGGTAGGGGGTGGGGAAGGGTATCTGTAATACTTTCAACAATAAAGGTAAATTAAAAAATGAAAAATTTCGATTTATACACATAAGTGGGTGCATCATATGGTGTGTGAATTATATCTTAAGAAAGCTGTTAAGAAATAAAGATAAACAAAACATCATTGTCCCTCATCTGCTCTGCCGGAGCTCCTGGGGGTGAGGTGGGGTGCTGTAACTCAGGACCTCCGGCCCAGGAGGCAGGCAGAAATCATTCAGGATCGAAAAATAAGCCCAACCATTGCCTATGGTTTTGAGTGTGATAACCAAGGGAAGCAGGGTGCTGGGGTGGTGGCTTTCTTAAACAGTTATTTCGGGCGGGGGCTCTGAGAAGAGGGGTCTTCCCTGATCTGAATGGGGGAAGGACCAGTCTGGTGTGGACCCTCCCAGTGTCCTCAAGAACAGTGACTTTGTGGGACAAATGGACACATACCAGCTCCAGATTCAAGAAAAGAAAGAAGAGTGGAGCTTTTCTCACATGGCACCCAAAGCCAATCTATCTGAGAATGGGTTTGTCCCACTCCTGTGCCCCCACTGCTCCATTCCCCACATGCCTGGGGTGGGGTCACCACCCGCCTCACTTCAGTGTTTCACCTCACCCAGGTCCCCAAGCCCACACCATAGGTGTCCAGGTGGACTCTACCCTGGCAACGAAGTGATTGGGAGTTTGGGGGCGCCTTTGACCTTTTGTCAGGGTACTTGATAATGAATTTCTACCGAAGTGGCAATGTTAGCAGAGGCAGCGTTCTCTCAAGGAAGGGACAGCGGTACCCGTGGAGAGACGGCCCAGGATACTGCTCATTTTTCCATGAGGAAGAGGCAGAAGGGTGGACAGGGAGGAAAGGGAGTCTCAGAGTCTCCCTTGGTGGACTGTGTGTCCCCAAGACGATGAATCTTCCCCGCCCCGCTGGTGCCGTGCTGACTGTGGCAGCTCGGAGCCCTTGGCATGGGGCTGCACGTGAGGAAAGTCCACGGCCAGGGCTGCTTCAGTGCTGGTCGGAGTTCAGCTTCCCTCTGGAGTCCCCCTCTGTACTTAATAGTTCTTCATGGAAACCACCTATAAAATGACGAGTCTATGCTTTCAGTGCAAGTTCAAAATTCTGTATTGTGTATGAAATTCAGATATTGTTGCACAAAGTGAGAAGTTAGGTGGTTTTCCAGCACAAGTCGCTGCTGCATACAGCCAGGAAAGGAGCCCATGGCACCGCCCTCAGCACTCCTGGCCACATCAACTTAAAGACGGGAGCTGGGACCGAACTAAGTGACAAATGCTGGCAGCATCCTGGCATTTTGGGGGTCAGCTTCAAAATGATTTTGTCAATTTAGGACAGAGTCCTAACCCCGACGGGCATCATGAGCGGGCATCCATGCTGTGAGCAAGGCCAGTGGCTCTGTGGTCCCCTCATGTCCCATCCCCGGCCTCCGCTGCCAGCCTGAGGTAAACACTGGTGTGCAGTGATGGAGGGAACAGTTGAGCCAGTTAGTGAATAAATAAACAAGTATGTAAAGGTATGTGCGTCCTCTCAACCCCCAAACCCTGACTTCAGGAGGAGGGAGCAGCCCAGCCCACAGGGCACCCCTGGCCCTGCCGGGCTAACTCACAATTGAAACATAGTTGCCATTGCACTGAGCCCAGAACTTGGTTTTGGAGAGATACTGACCCTCTGAGCCTGTGTGAGTGGCAGCCCTGGACACAGTGTGGGCAGCGCTTCTTCCCACAGGCCTTATACTTCCCTGCAAGGGGACGTGCAGGAAACTTGGTGCAAAGGCATTCTGGGGTCAAAAGGCCACAGCATGACCCAGAGGACCCATCGGGCCTCATGCTGAGCCTCATGCTGAGACTGGGACTAGGGGCTGTGTGTTGATGCATCGGGCCATTTGGGTCTGGAGGCCAAGAGCAGGCAGCACCCAGGAGCAGTGGGCCCTTCTGTGGGCGGCCAGAGGCCAGAGGCACCTCCAGCTCTGCCTGGGACACTCAGAGAGCCGAGAGCAAGCCAAAGCAGGCGAGGTGTGACATCTCTGTTCTTGTGGTTCCTGGAGCAGAAGCAGCGCTCAGAACTTTGCAGGCTCAGGACGACCCATCCTCAGTGGGTTACATGGTCCACCTGCATCTTCTCCCAGGTGGGTAGGGGAATGAGCCAGGAAGTGTCCTACCTTTAAAAAAAAGCAAAAATAAAAAATAAAAAAGCAGAAGTGCAAAACTGACCAATCAAGAAGGTGAGTCTTCCAGCCTCCCGGGCAAATGGCCGGGGCACAGGGCACACCTGCCTCTGTCCTGAGCTCTGGAGACATTGCGGGGGAGGGGAGGTAGCAAAGGAGGGCAGCGGCATTGATTGGCAGGCTTTCCTTTGCCCGGAGAGATAGCTGTGAAGGGGAAGAGAGTGGTTAAAGCCTTTTTGCTTTCTTGTCAAAAAATGCGTCAACTTTCTTGCGGGTTAGAGGGAAAGAGTTTTGTCATTTCAGGAGCTTGTTTTGGGGCGGGAAACCGGCGCAGATGGATGTAATGTTGGGGCTTCTTTGAGGTCCTCCACCAGCAGGGGGCCCAGGACTCCAGGCGAGAACATCCCTGGAGGGAATGTTGCAAAGTGCAAGGAGTAAAGCAGACCGAGTTCCTCAGCTGGCTTCTTCTCTGCTTCCTCCCTGCCCCTGGGAGCCTGAGCTCAGCCTCCTGCGAGCGCCCTCTAGCGGCTGGGTCGCGCGGCCCGGGGTTTGCCTGGGCGGTGGCTTTTTGACTCACTTCCACTTAATTTCCGTTGTGTGTATACCTAGCAGTGGGATTCTTAGGTCAGAAATTTTAAAGAATTTTTAATATTCTTGATACACATTGTTAAAATCTGATTCCAGACCCGTTGCTCTGATTTAACCATTTCAACAGCAGCAGAGCTGATATCCTAGGTCAGGAGGTCAGCGTTTTCAATATTTGCAGTCTGATGGGTGAAACCTTGTGTCAGACCTGCGCCTCTCCTCACCGGGAGTCAGACCTTAATTTTTAAAAATATACCTTTTATAGATTTCAGAGAGGAAGGGAGAGGGAGAGATAGAAACGTCAATGATCTATCATCTGCCTCCTGCACCCCCCACAGTGTGGGCAGCGCTTCACTGGGAATGAGCCTGCAACCCGATTATGTGCCTTTGACCGGGAATTCAACCTTGACCTCCTGGTTCATAGGTTAACACTCAACTGAGCCACGACAGCTGGGCAGGAGGTCAGACCTTTATACCAACATGTACTTACACATTTGTATTTCCTGTTTTGAAGGTCTGTCCATTGTGTATTATTTTTTATCTTTTCAGTTTTATTGAGATATTAGGGGCCCGTTGCACAAAATTCGTGCACTAGGGTGGGTCCCTCAGCCCAGCTTGCCCCCTCTCACATACTGGGAGCCCTCAGGGAATGTCCTACTGATGGCTTAGGCCCGCTCAAGGAACGGGCCTAAGCCGAAGTCTGGCCTCCCTTTGTGGGAGGTGACTGGGCTGATCAGGGGAAGGCACCAGCCCCATCACCCCGCTGCTGCAGCCCCTGCCAGTCACCACAGCCACCAAGGTGTTTTCATCAACACGGACTCCAGTCCCTTCACCATGAAAAAATGACAATTTTCATTAGCCATTTTCAAGATGTGTCTTTCATAGAATATTATCTTTTTTTCTTTCTTTCTTCCTTTCTTCCTTTCTCCTCACCTGAGAATTTGATTTTTAGAGAATGTGGAAGAGAAAGGGAAAGATAGAGAGAAACATTAAAGTGAGAGGAACACTTTGATTGGTTGCCTCCTGTATGAGCCCTGACATGGGCCCCAGCCAGGGAGAAGCTTGCAACCTAGGTATATGCCCTTGATCAGAATTGAACCTGGACCCTGTGGTTGGCAAGCCTAGGCATTATCCACTAAGCCAAACGGGCTAGGGCAGAATATGACATTTCTTAGCTCTCCAGCAGCAGACCTTTGTTTTTTTCTCCAGAAGTGTGGTGGAAAAACCCTAGATCACCTTTTTGAATTCTTATTACCCAAGTTACTAAGAATATTACCAGTGGCATACAGGGAGTTCAGCTAATGAGTGGGCAGAAAAGGTGTTTCCTCTGTAGTTCACACCTATCGCCTCCAAATACCGGCTCCACTCCTGCCAAGGCCTAAAGCCTCTGGCCTGTGCAGTTGCCTCCCAGCTCCCTCTGATTGTGAGCTCCGTTTCTGCCCAGGCCCCAAGCCTCTGACCAAGGTTTGGGGCCTGGGCAGTGGCCCTGCAGCTCCCTCTGATTGCAGGGTCTGCCCCTGCCCAGGCCCAAGCTTCTGGTTTGGAGGCCTGGGCAGTGGCCCCCCGCACCCTCTGATCACTAGTTCCACTTCTGCCAAGGCCTAAGGCTTTGGGGCCTTGGCAGGGGCCCCCCAGCTCCCTCTGACTGTTGGCTCCTCCCCTGCCCAGGCCCCAAGCCTCTGGGTAGGAGGCCCCCAGCTCCCTCTGATCACCAGCTCCACCCCTTCCCACCTGGCTCAAGCCCTTCCCAAGTTGCTCAGGACCCAGCAGAGTGACCTGGGTGCTGAGAAAGTTCCCAGGACCCAGGCTACTGGGCACCTACTATGCAAATTAACCTTCATCTTTGTTGGGTTAATTTGCATACTCACTCTGATTGGCTGTGGATGTAGTGGTGGTATGGTCAATTTACATGTTTTTCTATTAGATATGATAACTGACATACAGATTACAAGTTTAAGGTATACAGCTTAATGATGTGATTTACATATACTGCAAAAGGATCACCACAATAAGTCTATTTTTGGATAGACTTTTAACACCCATCACCTTTTATGGTTACTAAAATATTTTCCCTGTGATGAGAGCCTGTAGGATCTACTCTCTCATCTTCCAGGTAAAGCAGGCAGCAGTGCTACCTTATCTGTTGTACATGACATCTCCAGTACTTGTTTGTCTTATAGCTGGAGTTGTGTACTGCTTAACCTTAATCCAATTCCCTCACTCCACCTTGTTTATTTCTCAATTACTTTTTTCACCTAATTTGTGAGCACCTGAAGTTCATGACTAATAAGTTTTATCCTAGGTGATGCAGACATTGCCCTTGTTTGTTGCATGTTTAAATTTGTTTGTAATAATTTTCAACCAGCACATGGTCCATTTTACCAGTTTTTTAATGCATAGAAAGCTCCCCACACTTGTGCAATAGAAAGATAATTAACCACTTACATTTTCCCCACTATTTTTATGATTTCAGTTTTATATGTAAAGTTTTAATCCATCCACTATTTATTCTGCTATGTACCATGAAATCAGGCCCCAAACGGACTTCTTTTTCTTGAGAGCAATACTTTTCTTAGCAGCACATTGACTAATACATCTTTGATTTGTGACTTTTAAAATCTATCAAGTTCTTGTCTACAGTTGGCAGAACGGCAAGATGTCTCCTGGGACTGAATGCAACAGATGTTGCGCTCATGGTTGGTTGTTACATGGTACACTTGGCCTTGATCGAGGGTGATTATCTGGTGGAACAATTCACAGAGACCTTCCACGGCTGGGAGGGCCAGAAAGCAGGTAGGTTACCTATGGAGGTAGGGCGGCCCTACTTGCTGAGAGCAGCTGCTGGAAGGTTCGGAATCAGTCTGTGTCCTGCATAGGTGCCCAGTGGGCACAGGAGCCCATCCCTCTCTGCCCGCTGCTCCAAGGGAGGCCAGTGCTCACTTCACTCCTCCTCTCAGCCACAGAGGTCTCCACCGGTAGCCAGGAGGCCGGTGCCCAGCACAGTTGTGCTGGGCCAGTTCTGTGATGTATTTACTTGCTAGATCCCCATTTCCGCCTGGCTTCATCACACACGGCCTTTGGGACTCCTTCACTGTCTCTTGACATGTGGATCTGCCGGTGAGGAACCCTTTCACCACTTGTAAGTCTGAAATAGTTTAAATTCATCTCTTTGACATTAAAGATGCTTTCCTGTATGTTGAGTTCTCAGTAAACAGGTGTTTTTCTTTCTTCCCCACTGTTTCCCAAGTGCATAAATTTGGGTGAGAAATTTGCAGTCAGACGTACCTCCCCCACCCCATCCCACCCCTACATAATGTTTTTTTGTCTCTCTGTCTTTTACAAATATTTTATCTTTGTCCTTGGTCTTAAGCAATTGTATAGTTTTCCTTATGTTTCTTGTGTTTGGAATTTATTGAGTTTCTTACATCTGTGGGTTTTCATTAAATTGGGAAAAATTTTATTTATCATTTCTTTTAAAAAAATATTTTGTTGATTTTTTACAGAGATGAAAGGAGAGGGACAGAGAGTTAAAAACATCGATGAGAGAGAGACATCAATCAGCTGCCTCTTGCACGCCCCCTACTGGGGATGTGCCCGCAACCAGGATACATGCCCCTGACCGGAATTGAACCTGGGACCTTTCCGTGTACAGACTGACGCTCTATCCACTGAGCCAAACTAGTTTCAGCTATTTATCATTTCTTCAAATATGGTTTTTGTCCTCCTCACTCCTTTCTTCATTAGGAACTTGAATTAATGTATGAAGGCCTTTTGAAGTTGTCCCCAAACTTACTGGTTCTTTCTTATTTCTTCCTTTATTATTATTTCCCCCCATTTTCAATTTGAAGGGTTTTTATTGCTGTTGTTTACAAGCCACTAATCTTTTTTGCTGTAATGTATAATCTGCTATTAATTTTGTTTATTTTTTTCCCCTCTCAGACCTTGTAGTTTTTATGTTCAAAAGTTTGAGTTAGGTGGCTTTAAAAAATAATTTTCCTGTCTTTACTTAAGACATAAGATATATTTAAAATAACTGTTTTAATGCGTTTTTTGTTTTTTGTTTTGTTAATTTTCTCATCTGTTTTTTTTTAAGTATGTTTTTATTGATTTCAGACATAGGGATAAGGAGAGAGAGATAGAAACATCAATGATGAGAGAGAATCATTAATCGGCTGCCTCCTGCAAAACTCACAACTGAGGATTGAGCTCAAAACCCAAGCATGTGCCCTGAACGGGAATTGAACCGTGACCTCCTGGTTCATGGGTCAATGATCAACCACTGAGTCACACAGGTCCTGGCAGAGGTTTTTTTAAAAAATATATTTTATTGATTTTTCAGAGAGGAAGGGAGAGGGATAGAAAGTTAGAAACATCGATGAGAGAGAGACATCGATCAGCCGCCTCCTGCACACTCCCCACTGGGGATGCGCCCACAACCAATGTACCTGCCCTTGACCGGAATCAAACCCGGGACCCCTCATCTGCAGGCCAACGCTCCATCCACTGACCAAACTGGTTTCGGCTTGGAAGAGGTTTTTGATTAGATTTTTCCCTCATTATGAGTTGTACTTTAGCTTCTTTGAATATCAAATAATTTTTGGTTGAATGTCAGATTTTGTACATTTTACCTTGTTTGGTGCTGGATATTTCTGTTTTTCTATAAATATTCTTGAACTTTGTTCTGGGACACAGTTGTTTCATGGAAACATCTTGGTTCTTTCTAGTCTTCATGATTTGTTTTTTAAGCTTTGTGACCCCAGCAGTTCTGTCTAAGATTAGTTCCTCTTCACTACTGAAGCACGCTTTCTCTGCACCCCCACCTATGCTGCTGCAAGCAAGGGCGTGTGGTCACTCGGCTGGCGGAGGAAGCACGCAGTGGCCCTGTTCCAATGGGCATTGGGGCTGTTCCCTCTGATCCTCTTCCTGGCCTGGGCAGTACCCTCCTGCACATGTGATGGACACTCTGGTGCCACCCTCTGTGTTGCCTTCTCTCTGCTTCTCTGTCTTGTGAGCTCTAGCCATCTTCGACCCTCCTCTCCTTCCCCGGGGATTCCTCAGCCCCCTCATGGTCTGGTAACTTGCTCAGGTCTGTAAGCCGGGCAGTTGCTTGTTTTCCATTTCTTGGGTCTACTGTCACTCACTGCCTATGTTCAGTGCAGAAAGGCAGAGCGGCTTTGCAGGGAAGATGTAAGTGATAAGACAGAGAGAATGTCAGACTCAGTTCTGCCTGCTTCAAGGACCCATGGCTGTAACCTCCACACCCTAAAGCCAGTGAGAGTACATTTTAAAAAAGAGAAATGGAAAATTTCAAAATGGGCACATCTCTGTAGAAGTCATTGCTTTTGGCCATGACTTTCAACCTTCTTATGCCTTGGAACTCACCTTGGATTTTTGCATACAGGACAGAAACCAGATGGAACAACGTTACCTGCATATGAGTGGGTCCCCTCAGCAGCAGGAGCAATCTGATGAGGGGGCCTGCATAGGGCAGCAAAGTTGGCAGTGTCTGTGGAACCTTGGTGGCCTCACTGGATGGCACAGGCATGATCTCCATGCCAGGACTGGACGAGCCCCGGAAACCCCCGATCTTCTGTGTTCCAGGTGGAATGCAGGAGTCTGCTTCATGGTCTCAGAAGACTTGATCCAATTCCTGAAGGTTTGTAACCACAAATATTTCAACCTGATTCCACAAGCCGACAGATGAGTGATGGAGAACTCCTTTCTCAGGTCCCCGGGAGTGCCACATAGTGGGTGCCACTGCAGATGGAGCAGATAAGCTCGCTTACTATCTGTTGGCTGCCCTTGAACGTCGGGATTTCTTTGACCAGGAGTCCTGTTGAGAAGCCACCGGAAGGTTCAAGCTAAGCTGGCTCATGGTGGGAATCCACAAGCAAATGTGGGCTGCAGCTCCTCCTGGGAAGAAATGCTGGGGACATTTGAATTTAATGGACACAAAACCACGACACCATGACCTGGTGACATGGCTGGCCGCATCCAGCCCAGGTTGCATGTCTCTCCCTCCTATCCCACTCTCCTGTGTGCAGGAAAGGACAGTGGTGCCAGCAGGCTGAGCCCCCAGGGGCATCTAGGGAAAGGCCTCCCCCAGGCAGGTCAGGCTGCAGTTACTGGAGTGTGAATGTGAGCCTTGTTGTTTCCTGATGTGCTCGCATCCCCACCCAGCTGGAACCCAGTCACTGTAAGTGGAAAGGAGCTCATCTTAAAGTTCAGCTTGGCCTAAGTGTTTTTCCCTACGAGGGCTATGTTCCCGCTGCTGTGGGGGAAATGCCATTTTTCAGCAGCTGGAAGAAATCCAGGATTTATTTCTCTCAGATGGAAATCTCAGTGAGGCAAGTGGTTACTGGAAGATGATGTCCTCCACCCCCCAAATATATGGATCCTGACGTTTTAAAGTGATTATTCACTGCTGTCGGATGCAATCAGTGGAGTCGATCTATAGAGCTAGATATCTCTGTCCATTTTTATTCCATATCTTTACAGCTTTGACCTGGGAAACTAGCCAGCAACAGCCGAATACAAGTCCAACAGGGAGATTTACCTCTGCGGGTGGAGTAAAGTGTACCTGATGTTCTGGGCTGAGCTGACACAGAGCCTGTGTGGTCACGCAATCAGATCATGCTAAGTATAGATGCGAAGAACAGTCAGGGCAAAACATCAAATCAGCCATGAGCTGTCCCCGGGTTTGTCATGTGCTTTTCCAGAGAGCGGTTGACTTTTCCTGGCACGAAGCTTCTCAAAGGCAGGGGTGCCAGCTCAGTCGGTCTTGGAGAGAAACTCAACCTGCTGTGAAAATACAGCCCCAGTTGCATTCGAATTTATAGAATTTCAGGACAAAGTTATATTTTGTACAAAGAGCACTTCCTCCTTACCTCATAGCATGCCCCGCTGCATGAGATTGTCATCTCGATTATTGCGACACACCTTCCCATAACGCACATCACGGGCCCTTTTGACATGGCTGGAGAAGCAGTGGCAGGCTTCTTCTGGGAAGAAAGGCCTCAGGCCTGTGATGATAATCAAAACCAGAGAGGTTCAGGCTGGAGAATCTGGCCCAAACCTCCTGGGCCTCCCACCCAGGGCTGAATCTGCTCAGGCCCTGCAAGAGGAGGGCTCACGCCCTGGCAGCCATACTGTGCCTCGCCAGGCTGCTCTGGGAAATTGCTTTCTTGCATCTAACAGAGCTCCTCAGGCTGATATTTGTGAATTTTTTAAATTCTGTCTCTTTCAATGGAGGCATAATTGACATAACATTATATTAGCTTTGGGTTTGGTGTAATGATTTGTATTTGTATGTATTTATTCCGTTTTTAACTCATAACTTGAGAACCAAGCCCTTGCTTAGCAGCCAGCTGTGCATGTGCAGGCAGCAGCATGGGCCCAGGGAGGCTTGGGCCCGCAGAGCGTCTGCAAACAGAACCTGGTCGCTTGTGCCTGGACACCATTGATTCCCTCGCATGGGCTTTGTTTGAAGATATTTAAATTCCTTCTTAACCTCCACTTTTTAAGTTGAGTTGATTCTTTAGCTTTTGCCAAATTTCCCAAACTTTAGCCATGTTCTCTCCCAGCCCTCCGTGTACACATGAAATTCTGGTGCACTGTTCTGCTTTCAGAACCGCTGGCAGGCATTGCTGCTGCTGCCTGAGCAGGTGCTGTGGACAGTGTCCTTAGTAATTTATGAATCAAAGGGAAATATCACTTGGGCTCCTAATGCACCATGTGTCAGACAGAGATGCATGCACTGAGGCCACAGAAATGAACACCACAGCCCACCTTTCAAGCACCTGGAAGTTGTGAGGACTTATTGCTATGCTGGATGGTTGCCCATAGCTAGGTATGAGGTATGGGATGTGTGTGTGTATGTGTGTGTGTGTATGAGCGGGGGACTGGGCCATAAGGAAGGGTGTCATGATATGTATGGGGTTTTAAGATAAATTTTAGGGAAAGTTTTTACAAAAAGTGGGTTTCTTTAGTTGAATTTAGAAGAAGGCACTATCTGGCAGATAAGTGGAGCCTGCCAGCACTCAGCAATGTTTAAGCATGAAAAGAATGCTTTTGGTATCACTTGTGTGTGTGTGTGTGTGTGTGTAACCATCACACAGGTACATCTGCCGGTACATGTCTTGTTATTTGGAATAACAAGACCACAATAGTTTTGGGAAGGTCACTTTGGCTGTAATGTGGAGAATGAATTGAAGGGGGAAGAAGAGTAAAATCCACTTAGGATAATAGAGTAATAGTCCAGGAAAGAGATGATGAAGATTTGGACTAGGGCAGAGCTCTAGCAGGATAATAATCCTAAGGAAGAGGATAAGGCCAGCAGTGACTCCCAAGGTGCTGTTGGATGACTGCATTGGACTGCTTGAGAATCGATGTGGGAGAGCAGTCAGACAGCTCCAGTATGTGTGTGTGGTGACTGGGGGTATGGAGGGATTGAGTGAAGAAGAAGAAAAAAGAGAGAGTACTCATGGACATGTACAACAGGGTGGTGATTGCAGAGGGGGAGGAGGCTGGGTGAAAGTAGAAGAGGTCAGAGAGGGGATAAGGAGAGCAGAATAAATAAATAAACATATATAAAGTAACTAGAGCCCTAGTGCACGAAATTTGTGCATGGGGGGTAGGGGGGTGTCCTTCAGCCCAGCCTGCTCCCTCTCCAATCTGGGACTCCTTGAGGGATGTCCAGCTGCTCGTTTAGGCCCAATCCTACCTGGTTTCCTGATTGCCCCTAACCACTTCTGCCTGCCAGCCTGATCACCCCCTAACCACTCTGCTGCCAGCCAGATCGATGCCTAACTGCTCCCCTGCCAGACTGTTTGCCTCTAATTGCCTTACCCTGTGGGCCTGGTCACCCCTAACTACCCTCCCCTGCAGGCCTGGGTCCCCACCAACTTCCCTCTTCTGCCAGCCTAGTCATCCCTAACTGCCTTCCCCTGCAGGCTTGATCACCCCCAATTGCCTCCCTTGTAGGCCTGGTCCCTTCCAACTGCCCTCTCTATTGGTCTCATTGCCCACAACTGCCCTCCCTTGCAGGCCTGGTCCCTGCCAACTGCCCTTCCCTGTGTGCCATCTGTGGTGGCCATCTTGTGTCCACATAGGGGCAGGATCTTTTGACCACATGGGGGCAGCCATCTTGTGTGTTGGAGTGATGGTCAATATGCATATTATTCTTTTATTAGATAGGATAGAGGCCTGGTGCACGGGTTGGGACCAGCTGGTTTGCCCTGAAGGGTGTCTGGATCAGGGTGGGTGTTCCATTGGGGCAAGGAGTGGCCTGGGCGAGGAGCCTGTGGTGGTTTGCAGGCCGGCTTCACCCACCAGCGACCCAAACAGAGGCTCTGGTATCTGGGATTTCTTTATCTTCTACAATTTAAACAGTGTAGTCTGGAGTGGAGCCAAGCCTTCTGCTTGCACAGCCATTGAAACTTTGCTGCCTTAAGTGGAGGCCTGGGCTGGCCAGGGTGTGCAGAAAGCTTGGATTCCTCTATTGCCAGGGGCAACCCAAGCCTCCCTCCTGCTCTCTCTGTGGTCGTAGCCATCTTGGTCGGGTTAATTTGCATACTCGCTCTGATTGACTGGTGGGCATGGCTGGTGGGCATGACTTATGGGTGTAGTAGAGATACAGCCAATTTGCATATTGCTCTTTTATTAGATAAAATAAATTAATAAAATAACAGGTTGTAGTTATTTTCTTTAATATATCAAGGGATCTAGGCAGAGTAGAAGGTTTGGAGTGGAAGATGAGAAATCCAATTTTAATCATGTTAAACTTGAACAACCTGGGATTATCCAGGTTGCATATCCAGTGGTCAGACAGATAAATGGTTCTGGAGAGTAAGCCTGGGAGGAAACATGAGAGATGGTAGTTAGACCAGAGAGGATGATTGTATCAGGGAGACTGTAGGGAGTGAGGACATAAGGACACTTCTCCAGGGTAGGTAAAAAGAGGATGCACGTGGGACACTGAAGAGAAATGCTGGACAGGCAAGAGGATAACTAGCAGCACATGGTCAGCAAGGCCTCATGCCCTCAGGGCTCAAATAAGGGAAAGACTGAGATCTATTTATAAAATTCTGCAATGAATATATAATTAGTGATCTTACAGCAATTTATTGGTGGAGTAGAAAGTATAGAATCCTAACTCAGCTGGCGTGGCTCAATGGTTGAATCAGGAGGTCCTGGTTCAATTCTCAGTCAGGGCATATGCCCAGGTTGTGGGATTGATCCCCAGTGTGGGAGGTGTAGGAGGGAGCCGATTAATGATTCTCATTGATGTTTCTATCACTCTCTCCCTGTCTTGCTCCCTCTCCAAACTCAATAAAAATATATTTTAACGAAAGTATTGAATACTAAATGCAACTCATAGGGGAGTGAGTTTCTTCTTTATTAATGTGCTAGAGGCCTGTGCATGAATTTGTGCATGGGTGGGATCCCTTGGCCTGGCTGGCGATTGGGGCCAATTGGGTCCTGTTGGCCAGGGGAGGGACTGCGGGAGGTTGGTCAGTCTCAGGAGGTTGGCTGTGGGAGTGCACTGACCACATGGGGCAGCTCCTATGTTGAGCTTAGGCTTTTATTCTATCTAATAAAAGAGTAATATGCAAATTAACCATCACTCCACCACACTAACAAGCCATGTCCACCAACCAATTAGGAGTGAGTATGCAAATTAACCCAACCAAGATGGCTGCAGCGATGGAGCAAACAGGAGGCTTGGGTTTCCCTGGCAATGAAGGAAGCCAAGCTTTCTGCACACCCTGGCAGGTCCAGGTCTCCACTCAAGATTACAAAGTTTCAATTATAGAAGATAAATAAATCCCAACAAAAATGGTGGCAGACATGGAGCTGGAGAGAGCAGGAGGCTTGAGTTGCCCCTGGAGATGGAAGAAGCCAAACTTCTGCAGCTCTGGCCTGCCTTGGCCTACATTCAAGGCTACAAAGTTTCAATTATAGAAGATAAATAAATCGACTCCACTTGGGTCATTAGGGGGGCATGGCCAGCCTACAAACCACACAGGCCCCTCACCCAGGCTACTCCATGCCCCAAGAGAACCCTCACCCTAATCCAGAACACCCTCCAGGGCAAACCAGTCGGCCTCTACCCATGCACCAGGCTTCTATCCTATCTAATAAAAGAGTAATATGCAAACTGACCATCACTCACTCCAACACACAAGATGGCTGCCCCCATGTGGTCAAAGATGGCTGCCCCCATGTGAACACAAGATGGCCACCACAAGATAGCCAGCAGGGGAGGGCAGTTGGGAGAGACCAGGCCTGTAAGGGAGGGCAGTTGTGGGCGATCAGGCTAGCAGGGGAAGGCAGTGGGAGGGACCAGCCCTGCAAGAGAGAGCAGTTAGGAGTGACCAGGCCTGAAGGGGAGGGCACTTAGAGGTGACCAGGCTGGCAGAGGAGGGAAGTTGGGGGCGACCAGGCCTGCAGGTAAAGGCAGTTGGGGGTGACCCAGGCCTATAGGGGAGAGCAGTTAGGGGCAAACAGGCTGGCAAGGGAGCAGTTAGGAATCAATCAGGCTAGCAGGGGAGTGGTTAGAGGGTGATCATGCTGGCAGGCAGAAGCATTTAGGGGCAATCAGGAAGGTGAGCAGTTGGGAGCCAGCAGTCCTGAATTGTGAGAGGAATGTCCGGCTGCCCGTTTAGGCCTGATCCCAATATGATTGGGCCTAAATGGACAGTTGGACATCCCTTGAGAGTTCCTAGATTGGAGAGGGAGCAGGCCGGGCTGAGGGACACATTCCCCCTGTGCACAAATTTTGTGCACTGGGCCTCTAGTATCTATATCTATATCTATGTCTATATCTATGTCTATGTCTATGTCTATGTCTATGTCTATGTCTATGTCTATGTCTATGTCTATGTCTAT